>JANAVB010039816.1:2203056-2220255 GCA_029216955.1 Iris pallida | reverse complement strand
ATGGCCCTACGAACGAGCTTAATTACTGATCAGCTTTTGATTATTATTATGTTGCGGAACTTCGTAAGTGATATTCAAGTTGTTCTCCGCCGTCCACATGCTTTCTAACCTACAACTGTAAATAGTTCAATTTCTAGTTTAAATTTTTACATAGTAGATAGTATCGAATAGCTAATTTTTATATTTTATAGTAATTGTTTCTTGATTAAATTTGATTGAAACTGTCGATGGTCCGTTGCTAATTAAAGTAGTAACTAAAGTCTAGGGTTAGCAATACCGGTAATACTTCTGAATTCTCTAAATTTGACTAACATCCGAAATTACTGAAAATTTCGGCAGAGTCTCCTTGTATTTGTTGACTCCGAAATTTTTACAATAGATAAAATACCAACAATCGGGTTCGCCGACCCCTTCGGTGGAGCAACCCTCAACACCGGTACCACGCAATTTATTTATATATTTTCGGGTATGCCGACCCCTTCGTTGGACCAACTCTCGACACCGGAACTCACGCAAATATTATATATGCAGTTAAATTTAAAGCCTTCTTACCTTAGCAAGCGAATAGGCAGCGAGCAATTTAATTTGGTTACTTCAATTTTTCTCTTTTTAAAAGCTATCCAAGTTCAAAAACAAAATTATTAGTAACACAATGATACCAAAGTCTTACTTCCAAATGTCATCACATACTAAATAGAGAAAATTTGAGTGGCACCCCACTTTTGTTACGCTTATTTAAGGTGCACCCCACATGTTTACATGAATGTATGACACCCCCCACTTTCAACGTTTTTCGTCCAAGACTAACAGTTGACCGCTTTGACCAATTTTTTTGGACGAAAATACCCCCCTGTCTGTTGTCCTCTTCCCCACGTCAAATGTCCGTCTTTTCCCGCCGTGCTCGGTCCCCCTCCACGGCGTTGCCGCAAAACCCCCCCTGCTCGACCTCGCTGCCCCCCCGGCCATCACCACCACCACCACCACCATCAACCATCAACCATCAACCATCACCACCACCACCACCATCGACCCCCTTCTCCCCCCCTCCCGCTCCGCCCCCCACCGACGACATCGAGAGGAAGGAGACGGGTGAGAGAGATGTTACTGCCTTCTTCCGACCCCTACCGGATAAGCGGGGCTGAAATGTGCAGACACGACTCTGGAGTCCAGCAGCTCAACAATGGGGGCGTAGCTGACGCACCTAGGAACCTTGTACTGGCTCACGGAAGTCTCTCTGGAAATGGCATACTCCATGAGCTCCTCAAAGGTCCCGCTCTTCACCACTCTAATCTCCAATGGCCCAATTTCTCCATCAGACACCCTCAACAACCTGTACTTTGAGCTCATCGCCTCCTCCATCTCTAAACAATATTGCTCTAGCACGTGCTCACTTTCGTTCCTACACTCACTTGGCCCATCGCTCAACGTTGGGTCCCTGCTGACCAGCAGCTCCCAGTAGATGACATAGTGTCCAGGGATCACACTTGTATCGGTCCTGCTTGTGTACTCCACCACGCTTGCGCCGCAGGGCTTGATCAGCTCCGACGCGCGCTCGACCGCCCCCTGCAGCTCGGCCTCGTCGGTCTTGTCCGAGTCGATGCTCAGCACCACGTTCTTCCTTCGCACGAATCTGAACTCGGGCGCGGAATTGTGGAACCCCGTGACGTGAAGTACGTCGCCGACTCGGTACCGGTAAAGCCCCGCGTAGCTCATGACCACGATCTCGTATTCCCTACCGACCTCGACGTCGTCTAGGTCGACTGGTTCTGGTGGTGGTGATGATGGTTGATGGTGGTGGTTGATGATGGTGATGGTGGTGGTGGTGGTGGCCGGGGGGGGGAGCGGAGGCACGCCGGCGAGGTGACGGAGAGGGGGGGTCAGCCACGGGGTGACGGGGAGGGGGGGGGCAGCCACGTGTGACGGGGAGAGGAGGGACACACAAAAGGAGACGAGGACATTTTCGTCTAAAAAAATTGGTTAAAGCGGTCAACTGTTAGTCTTGGACGGAAAACGTTGAAAGTGGGGGATGTCATACATTCATGTAAACATGTGGGGTGCACCTTAAATAAGCGTAACAAAAGTGGGGTGCCACTCAAATTTTCTCAAATGATTTTATAGGCTTGTAACGTTGGCTTAATATTAATCACATACAAAGTAAATCTAAGTATTTAGTTTAACTCATACTTGCTACGCACCATATTTTAACTTTTTGAAGATGCAAAAAGAGGTTTAACATTGAAAATTGATAGGTGTAGGGTCACCTTAACATATGGGTACCTAAAAACACCTATTTTAACTAGTTAATCATGCCAAAACATGTTAATTAGGTATAATTTCAAACGTGGACAGAATTGATATTTATGTTAAAACAATAATTTATCAATCCTACACCACATTGTATATGTATGCTAATTTGTTTCATAAATTTGGATGTAGTCGGAAAATTAATTTATTGGTAATGTATATATACATACGTGTGTGTGTGTGTGTGTGTGTGTGTGTGTGTGTGTGTGTGTGTGTGTGTGTGTGTGTGTCTCTCTCTCTCTCTCTCTCTCTATATATATATATATATATATATATATATATATATATATATATATATATATATATATATATAGTTTCCAACACAATTCTAATAAGTATCTAGACATATTTTCTAGATTGTGGTCCAAGAAACTTGTGCTCACAATTTTATATTTCACTAATATGTTCAAATATAAATCATAATATGACTTATCAAAGGCATATATATATATATATATATATATATATATATATATATATATATATATATATATATATATAATGTTGACCCATCTATATATATATTTAATTGTGCATTTTTAGATATTTAATCATAATTGTGACATATCGAAATGCATATACTCCATATTAGGTTGTCCTATATATGTGTGTGTGTGTGTGTGTGTGTGTGTGTGTGTGTGTGTGTGTGTGTGTGTGTTATATACAAACTCAATATACATACATGTTCGTGTCCGCGTCATATAACTATGTGGACACATAAAGAGCCAGAAATTGAACTACTGAAATTTTAATTAAAATTACAAAATTTCTATATTTAAACATTTGCATACAAATTTGCCAAAAGAGAGGGGAAAATTGAAGGAGGAAGAAGGACTTGCCTTGCTTTGGAAAACCTAGCTAGGGTTTTCTTTCTCAGATCCAAGTGGATTCTTGATCTCCTTATGTTCTTCCCCTTTCAAAATTTTAGAAATTAAAATCTAACTTAGGTTCAGAAATTGGTATATTTAAGGAAAAGGGGAAGAAATATATCTAGAGAGAAATCAAAGAGGAGGAGATGTTGGAGGTGCCGGGAGAGGAGGAGAAGGCAGCGTGGCCGGCAGCGGTGGCGCGGCCGCTGGCGGTGCCACAGCAGCAGCAGTAGCAGCAGTAGTAGTAGTAGTAGTAGCAATAGCAGTAGGAGTAAGAGGAGAAGAGGAGAGATGGGATTATGAAGAATAAAGGAGAGAGGGAGAATAAATAGAGGAAGAAGAAGAAGAATGAATGAAGGGGAGAGGGAGAGAGAGGGGTGAGGTGGCATTTAATGGGCCTACTCTTTTCATGCAATTTACCATGTGGAATTAGCCAATGCCACATATCTAGGAATTTGACACCTAGTCCCATGGGTTGCCACCTAGTCTTATGAGGTGGCACACCCAAATCATGCAATTGCACAATTTACCTAGGGGTCAAAATACAAAATTTATATAAATTTTTTAATAAAAACATTATTATTATTATTATTATTATTATTATTATTATTATTAAATTTATTAGAGCATAACATTCTACCCTACTTAGAAGAAATTTCGTCCTCGAAATTTAAAATAACTAATATAACATACAATTACTAACCTGGCTCAGAGAATAGATACATATATTGGCTTCTTATATCTTCCTCTTTCTCCCAGGTTGAATCTCCTGGAAAATCCTTGCTCCATGCTACTCGTACTAACGGAATGATCCGATTTCGGAGTATCTTATCCCTTCGATCCAATATTCCGACTGGTCTTTGCTCAATCCGTAGTGTAGGTCCGATTGTAATCTCTAAGTGATCAAGTATATGGTTCGGGTCCGATACATATCTTCGGAGCTGGGACACATAAAATACATTATGAACTCCTTCTAGTGTTGGCGGGGAGAGCGAGCATGTATGATACATTTCCAACATTCTCTAGTATGTCAAATGGTCCAATGTACCTTGGACTCAGTTTTTCTCGGGTCCTGAACCTTATAGTTTCTTCCTATACTCACCGATACTACCTATCCTAAGGTATTTTCAAGATAATCTCTAGGGTGATTGGAGATCGAGGTTTAACCTATATAAATTCCTAACCTACATCCTACCTTATGCCTTTTTTTTTATAACATGAACCTATATCTTATCCTAGATTTTTCATTCTTTGCGGACCTGCATGGGCCACCACTAAAAGACGTGCCACGCCCCGCTCCTGGAATACGGTGAGCCGGGTATGTACTTAATCTCTCCAGGCTACGCACCATATGAATACCTCTGTACCCGTATTTGTGATTGTCGTCTGTAATATTCTAGAATGGAAAATACAAGTAATTGCTGAACACATTTCATTTCCACAAACTATAGTTATTACACATAAAACTGTTTTCTACGAGTACATCTTATACAAATCATTACAACAAAATATTAATTTACATATGTTGACATGCTACAAAATAATATTGGTCGTCTTTTGAAGATCTCTTGACAGTTTATTCCTCGACTTCGTCCACGTCATAAAGAGATAATATTACTGCAAGAGCTCCGTCTTCCCCTACTGAACAATACTAGGTCGTCGGAACGACAACAAGTTCTCGGTCAAGAACGGTTAAAGTAAAAAATATATATGATAAGGTATGAAATGAAATGATTTACATCAAAATTGGGAAAGTAAGTTTTCACATTCATGCTTACAACTCCAATTTAATTTCTTATACTATTATTCTTTTCCATCTAACAAAGTAATCCAGACAATCCTATTTGACTACCACAAACAAGAACAAGTTTTTCATAAATGATAATGCAATTTGGAGAACAACTCTTTGAATATCCACCTAACTAGTTTTTCGACAACAATCCCGTATACTGTTGGTGTTTTTGCCTTTGGACTAGAAAAGATAGTCCCACATCGGCTACACCAAATGGTGAGTATCTCAATATAATGCATTGCTTGTGTTGAGGTGTGCACATGAGGTGTAGTGGGGCACAAGTTTGTGCCATGTGGAAGTATTTTCCTAGAAGGAAAAAGGATTAAATCCAACAAGGATGCAAGTTAATTTTTGTTGTGCGGACTCGGACTCGGACACGGACTCCAGGATGTCTCGTGCATGCACGGGAGTGTTCGGGGGGTAGGCGTGGACTGGCACACTTCTATGCTGATTGTGGGATGATCTAAAATATCAAACTCTATTTTTGAGTATTGGTATTTTAGTCCCACATCGGATAGGAGAAGAGGTGAAGTCTCAACTCTACTCTATAAATAGAGCCCCTTGGCCTCCTTTGAAAGATGCACCAAGAAGAGAGTGAAGGGAGTCTGTAAAGTCCAAGAAGCCCGTTCAAGTCTCAAATATTGACTTACGAGCGTTCCAGAAGTTCTTCGTGAACTTGCTGGTTCCTGGAAGCTGTTCGTGCTCGTGTGGGGCAAATAAAGCTTTGAGCAACGGTGGTTCATTCACCCCAGCATTTCATTCTCGCATATTATCGCTGCTGTTGCCTTTTACAGTAACTTCTTTTTAGAAGCTCTACTGCCAATAGTCGCTTGCACAAAAGTCTCTTTAGATTTTTTGTGTATTACGTAGAATCTTTTTAGATCCTCATAATTCAGAATCCTCCAGGATCTCTGTTGCACATCTTCTTTAAGGTGTTGCATTTGAAACGTTGTCTTTACAATTGTTTCAGTTTCAGAATTTTCCATCGAAAATTGTGCCTCGGCACTAACAATCTTAAAGCTTTATTGAGAAGATGGATAACTCTCGTGCTTCGCTCATCGATACCAGTTTTAACAAGTTGGAGAAATTCGATGGCGAACACTTCCAGATATGGAAATGAAAGGTCACTTTAAATCTTCAACTCGTGAATGTTGATCACGTGCTATCAGAAGAAGAACCGATCGTTCCAACCACTGGATCTGCTGCGGCTGTGGCCGCTGCTACAACCAAGCAAGCGAAGTGGAAGAGAGAAAACAGTATATGTAAACTACTGATACTCAATTCCATGGAAGACTCTGTGGCAGAGTCCTACTCCAAGAAGACATCTGCCAAAGAGATATGGGACTCCTTGGGAAACCTCTATGAAGATGACGAGAACCGGTCCAAGATCTTCATGGTAGAAAAATACCATAACTGGACCTTCGAAGACGAGAAGTCGATGCTGCCCCAAGTGAAGGAGTTTCTGAAGTTACGTCAGAAACTAGAAGACGAGAACATGCCCCTCGTCGACAAGTTTGTCGTTGGAGGGATCATCGCGAAACTTCCTGCAGGATGGAGCAACTTCTATGCAAGGATGCATCGAAAGAAGATGGAAATTAGCTTGGAAGATTTTTTGCAAGAGATCCATGTTGAGGACGGGATGCGCTCTCAACAGAAGATCGATACTCTGTCCAAGCAACTGGCGAAGGAAAATCTGGTACAAACCAGAGAATACCAGGGAAAGCAGGCTGCTTCTCATCGCAAAAAAAAGGACTTCATGAATCTGAAAGTGAAGGGTCCTGCTTTCAAGCAGCAGAAGTCCAAGTCCCATGTGACTTGCTTCAATTGTGGCAAGAAGGGCCACTACAAATCCGAATGCAAGTCCAAGCCCAAAGAACAAGGTGAGCCTAGTAAGGTTTCTATGATTACTAATCTAGTTGCCATGATAGCACAGGTTGCAACTGTGGGGGCTGACTTGGACTGGTGGATAGATACTGGTACGACCTTCCATGTCTGTTCAGACAAAGACTGGTTCGTCTCTTATGAGCCAACTTCAGAGAAGGTCATAATGGCAAACCAGGCACAAGCTGAAGTACTGGAGATCGGGACGGTGGAGCTGAAACTCACATCGGGGAACACTCTGACGCTTTAAGGTGTGAAACATGTTCCAGTAATTGCTAAGAACCTGATCTCTGGAAGTCTGCTATGCAACGCAGGCTTGAGGATGGACATCAATGCTGGCCAGTTGGTGATGTCCAAGAAGGGTACATTCTTCGGAAAAGCTTTCCAAACTGAAGGAATGTACAAGATTCAGCTTGTTGTAACCCAGCATAATAATATAAATGCAATCACTTTTTCTGATTATTCTCTTGAGTTGTGGCATAATAGGCTAGGACATGTTCATTGTAAAAGGATTAACAGAATGTCTAGTCTAGGACTTATCTCCAAGTGTGGGGGTAAGGTAGAGAAATGCGAAGGATGTGCTCAGACGAAGATCACAAGGAAACCCTTTCACAGGGTCCATCGAAGCACAGATCTTCTGGAGTTGGTTCACTAAGATATCTGTGACTTCAAACAATTCTCTACAAAGGCCGGGATGAAGTATTTCATTACTTTCATTGATGACTTCTCAAAGTATGTTTTCGTCTACTTGTTCAAGTCTAAAGACGAAGCATTCAAGAAGTTCAAGGAGTTCAGGGCCGAGGCTGAGCGGCAAACTGGACAACAACTCAAGAGGTTAAGGAGTGATCGAGGCAGGGAGTATCGGTCTCATGAATTTTTATCATTCTACAAAGAATATAGAATCATCAATGAGACAACGGCTACGTACTCTCCTCAATCCAACGGAGTAGCAGAATGTTGACAGAGATGATGAACTCCATGCTGTTGACTGCGGGTCTTCCAAAGTGCTACTGGGGAGAAGCTGCACTAATGGCAACGTTCATTCTGAACAAAGTGCCATATGCTACTTCCGACATAACTCCTCATGAACTCTGGTTCAAAGTCAGACCTAACTTGAATGTCATTCGAATGTGGGGGTGTCTGGCTTATGTGAAGCTCCCGGATCTGAAGATTCAGAAGCTGGGGACAAGGACTACGAAGGCGATCTTCTTGGGGTATGCCGAGAAGAGTGATGCTCGGAGATTCCTTGATATCGAGTCAAACCATATCATCGAATCTCGCGATGCTGAATACTTTGAAGACAAGTTTGCAAAACACAAGAATATTGTTCTCACGAATCTTTCGGAGAATGATGAGGGTACAAAGCAGACAGAAGTCTTTAATGAACCAGTAGTCCAAGATGAAGCTGTCGTCAAGGAGACACCAGCTGAACCAGAACTCGCTGAGCCGTCAACTAAGCGAACGAGGAGGCCGAAAGACTTCGGAGATGACTTCATCACCTATCATGTGGAAGCAGATCCGCTTACCTATGATGAGGCGATGAAGACCAGAGATGCTGTATTCTAGAAGGAGGCGATAGACAACGAGATTGACTCAATCACCTCCAACAACACATGGGTATTGGTTGACCTGCCAGAAGGAGCAAGACCCATCGGATGCAAATGGATCTTCAAGAAGAAGATGAAAGCAGATGGAACCATTGACAAGTTCAAGGCCAGGCTAGTGGCCAAGGAGTTTGCTCAGAAGCAGGAGATCGACTACTTTGACACTTATGCTCCAGTAGCTCGGATGACAACCATCAGATTGTTAATTGCTCTAGCAGCAATACACAAGCTGGTGATACATCAGATGGATGTAAAAATGGCATTCCTTAATGGCGAGCTGACCGAAGAGATCTACATGCAACAACCAGAAGGTTTTGTCGTCAGAGGTCTAGAAGACAAAGTCTGCAAGTTGATGAAGTCTCTGTATGGTTTGAAACAAGCTCCCAAATGTGGCATGAGAAATTTGACAAGGTGATAAGGTCAAATGGCTACAGGGTCAGTGAAACAGACAAGTGTGTCTATACGAAGGTTGCTGACGGAAGAGGAGTAATCGTTTGTCTTTACGTGGACGACATGCTAATCCTAGGTACGGATTTAAGCTGTGTCACAGAGGCAGAGAAATTCCTCTCGACCAAGTTCAGTATGAAGGACTTGGGGGATGCCGACGTAATCTTGGGGCTCAAGATCATCCGGACAGGCACTGGAATAGCGCTGTCACAATCTTATTATATTGAGAAGATGCTCACTCGCTACGGGTATCAAGATCTTCCCATAATTGATACACCGTACCGGAGTGATCAGAAGCTGGAGCCTAATTCGAGGGAAAGCGTCAGGCAGTTGGAGTACGCTAGCATCATCGGAAGCTTGATGAACGCTACTACTGCCACAAGGTCTGACATAGCTTTTGCCGTGGGAATGCTGAGTCGGTTCACTAGCAATCCAGGTGTTGAGCACTGGAAAGCTGTGAAGCGTGTTATGAGATATCTCAAGAAAACTCAGACATATGCACTTTTCTACAGTGGAGATCCGTCAGTAGTGGAAGGCTTCAGTGATGCTAGCTGGTGTTCAGATATGGAGAGCGAGTATTCCACAGGTGGATTCGTATTCGCCATGGGCGGAGCTGCTATATCGTAGAAGTCGAAGAAGCAGACTATGTTATCTCGCTCCTCCATAGAATCTGAATTATTTGTATTGGATGCTGCTACAGATGAAGCAGAGTGGTTTCGGGAGCTCATGTATGATCTTCCGATGGTTGGGGCTCAGATACCGACAATACCGATATACTGTGACAACCAGGCGGCAGCAGCAGTGGCATCAAATGAACTCTTCAACGGGAAGAAGAGAACGGTGCGGTTGAAGCACAGAGCAGTACACGATCTTATCAAGAGAGGTGTTATTGCAGTAATTGATGTTCGGAGTCAGGAGAACCTGGCGGATCCGTTCACCAAGGGCCTCAAGCGCCAGCTGATCGATGACACAGCTTGTAAAATGGGCTTGAAGGCATTCTGATAGTGTGTCTTTGTAATCCTACCATAAAGTTTTATGCTATTAGTTCAAAGAGAAATCTACTAGGCATCTAACTTTTGGTTCAAAGGAGGATCACTGACTGGAAAACTATCAGGTAACAGTGGGTACTTGTTCTCTGGAACATGAAAGAGATACGGACCCATAACCACTGTTGTCTACTATGTATTTTCTGTAGAAAAAACAGATCCTGTGGAAGGTTGGCTTAAGCGCCTTAATGAGTTCTCAGGCAGAGTGAATGCCTAGTATGCTTTACAGGAAGCACGGTAGAGCAGCACTACAAGGAGTGAAACTCCATGCTACAGTAGGGTGACTCCACCATGAGGTTCCCAGGTAGGGGTAATACCTCGGCTTTGCAAGCCAAGTCATAGCGGCGTAGCACCGCAAATAGGCAGGTAGCCTAATGCTGTATGACGTAATTAAAGAGTTGTAGACAACACTACAAAGGGGAGGATGACCCCATGTTACAGTGGCATGACACCACGATGAGGTACCTAGGTAGGGGTAAAGCCTCGGCATTGCAAGCCATGTCGTTGTGGCGTAACACCGCAAGGAAGCCTTAGGCTTCATGCTGGGTAGTTTGGCACTACAAAGAGGCTTGTGACCTCATGCTACAGTAGTATGACACTACGATGAGGTTCCCAGGTAGGGGTAATGCCTCGACTTCAGGCCATGTCATAGCGGCGTAGCACCGCAAGGAAGCACAAGGCTTCATGCCATATCTCTTTAATAAAGAACTCACCTATAGTGTATGGAAAGAGATATCAGGCCGTCTCTTGAGGGTAAACTTGTAGACGCCCAAAATTATACACTGAAACCAGGCTGGCACAGGGCCTTCAATGTGCAGCCAGAAGCACAGTTGATGTCATTATGTGAGTAGGAAGAATTGCAGTTATGGTGCAGAATTCAAGGCTTAGTCTATTCTTGTATCATGCTGTTATTTAACCTATGCGGGAAGATTCAAGTCATAGCGACATCTCTCCTAATGCATGATGGGCAGTCACTGTGGGGTACGCTCAACCCATATATTGAGATATGTGGGGGATTGTTGGTGTTTTTGCATTTGGACTAGAAAAGATAGTCCCACATCGGCTACACCAAATGGTGCGTATCTCAATATAATGCATTGCTTGTGTTGAGGTGTGCACATGAGGTATAGTGGGGCACAAGTTTGTGCCATGTGGAAGTATTTTCCTAGAAGGAAAAAGGATTAAATCCAACAAGGATGCAAGTTAATTTTTGTTGTGCGGACTCGAACTCGGACACGGACTCCAGGATGTCTCGTGCATACACGGAAGTGCTCGGGGGCTAGGCGTGGACTGGCACACTTCTATGCTGATTGTGGGATGATCTAAAATATCAAACTCTATTTTTGAGTATTGGTATTTTAGTCCCACATCGGATAGAAGAAGAGGTGAAGTCTCAACTCCACTCTATAAATAGAGCCCCTTGGCCTCCTTTGAAAGATGCACCAAGAAGAGAGTGAAGGGAGTCTGTAAAGTCCAGGAAGCCCGTTCAAGTCTCAAATATTGACTTACGAGCGTTCCAGAATTTCTTCGTGAACTTGCTGGTTCCTGGAAGCTGTTCGTGCTCGTGTGGGGCGAATAAAGCTTTGAGCAACGGTGGTTCATTCACCCCAGCATTTCATTCTCGCCTGTCATCGCTGCTGTTGCCTTTTACAGTAACTTCTTTTTAGAAGCTCTACTGCCGATAGTCGCTTGCACAAAAGTCTCTTTAGATTTTTTGTGTATTACGTAGAATCTTTTTAGATCCTCGTAATTCAGAATCCTCTAGGATCTCTGTTGCACATCTTCTTTAAGGTGTTGCATTTGAAACGTTGTCTTTACAATTATTTCAGTTTCAGAATTTTCTATCGAAAATTGTGCCTCGGCACTAACATATACCAGGGATTAGGCTGTGACTTGGTGGCACGATGCTTAGAATCCGGCCCTGCCTCCATTGGGCTTAAATAATTCACCTATTCGATGTTTCAGTCGAAATAGGTATAAAGATCTGGTGGCATAGGATTTAATCCGGCCCTACCTCTCATAGACTAAAATAGAAAATTTGTGACTTGGTGGCACGGTTGTTAAAATCCGGCCCTGCCTTCCTTGGGCTTAAGTGAGCTAAGCCTCACATACTCGATTCGCATGGCCCTACGAACGAGCTTAATTACTGATCAGCTTTGATTATTATTATGTTGCGAAACTTTATAAGTGATATTCAAGTTGTTCTCCCCCGATCAAATGCTTTCTAACCTACAACTGTAAATAGTTCAATTTATAGTTTAAACTTTCACATAGTGGATAGTATCGAATAGCTAATTTTTATATTTTATAGTAATTGTTTCTTGATTAAATTTGATTGAAAGTGTCGAGGGTCCGTTTCTAATTAAAGTAGTAACGAAAGTCTAGGGTTAGGAATACCTGTAATATTTTTGAATTCCCTAAATTTGACCAACTCCCGAAATTACTGAAAATTTTGGCAGAGTCTCCTTTGTATTTGTTGACTCCGAAATTTTTATAATAGATAAAATATCAACAATCGGGTTCGTCGACCCCTTCGGTGGAGCAACCCTTAATACCGGTACCATACAATTTATTTATATATTTCTGGGTATGCCGACCTCTTTGGTGGAGCAACTCTCGACACCGGAACTCACGCAAATATTATATATGCAGTTAAATTTAAAGCTTTCTTACCTTAGCAAGCGAGTAGGTAGCGAGCAATTTATTTTGGTTACCTTAATTTTTCACTTTTTAAAAGCTATCCAAGTTCAAAAACAAAATTATTAGTAACACAAGGATACCAAAGTCTTACTTCCAAATGTCATCAAATACTAAATGATTTTATAGGCTTGTAACGTTGGCTTAATATTAATCACATACAAAGTAAATCTAAGTATTTAATTCAACTCATACTTGCTATGCACCATATTTTAACTTCTTGAAGATGCAAAAAGAGGTTTAACATTGAAAATTGATAGGTGTAGAGTCACCTTAACATATGGGTACCTAAAAACACCTATTTTAACTAGTTAATCATGCCGAAACATGTTAATTAGGTATAATTTCAAACGTGGACAGATTTGATATTTATGTTAAAACCATAATTTATTAATCCTACACCACATTGTATATGTATGCTTATTTGTTCATAAATTTGGATGTAGCCAGGAAATTAATTTATTGGTTATATATATATATATATATATATATATATATATATATATATATATATATACATACTAATAAATGCACGTGCTTTGCACGTATACTGACACATAATAAAAATATTATCCAATTATATTCAAATATTTCTTTTAACTCATGTGGTTAAGGTGTGAGATATTTTTCATGTTTGGTTGAGTTCGATTCTCCATGTTGACAAATTTAAACTTTTTTTAAAAATTTTTTACATAATTTATTTTTTTAGAAATGAAATGGACCGTGATATAATGACGGCTTAGACGGCTCACTTTTAAGCCGTTTTGAAGCCTCATTATATAGTGTAAGAGGTGTGTGTGTGTGTGTCTATATATATATATATATATATATATATATATATATATATATATATATATATATATATATAGTTTCCAACACAATTCTAATAAGTATCTAGACATATTTTCTAGATTGTGGTCCAAGAAACTTGTGCTCACAATTTTATATTTCACTAATATGTTCAAATATAAATCATAATATGACTTATCAAAGGCATATATATATATATATATATATATATATATATATATATATATATATATATATATATATATATATATATATATATATATATCCCACGGCCACCAGATCGTTGCAGCGGCCGCCACCTGGGCTATCTGGAAAAATTGCAACAAAGCGAGATACGAGGGACACCAATACTCGGCGGATCAGCTAATCCGGGAGATTCACCGGCAATACGGCAAACGGAGATCCCTTTGCTCCCACAGTTCTCCGGCTTTCGGGCAACCGTTCTTCTTTTAGTTTTGACGGTCGTGTCCGGTCTTTTCCCCTGTCCTTCCCTTTTGGTATACTTTTGTCTTGTATACGTGTCAGGCTTCAGTTTTTTGAGCCTTGATTTTTAATAAAAGAGGGTTTCTTTAAAATATATATATATATATAATATATATATATATATATAATATATATATATAAAAAAAATATATATATAATATATATATATATATATATATATATATATATATATAATGTTGACCCATCTATATATATATTTAATTGTGCATTTTTAGATATTTAATCTTAATTGTGACATGTCAAAATGCATATACTCCATATTAGGTTGTCCTATATATATATATATGTGTGTGTGTGTGTGTGTGTGTGTGTGTGTGTGTGTGTGTGTGTGTTATACAAACTCAATATACATAAATGTTCGTGTCCGCGTCATATAACTATGTGGACACATAAAGAGCCAGAAATTGAACTACTGTAATTTTAATTAAAATTACAAAATTTCTATCTTTAAACATTTGCATACAAATTTGCCAAAAGAGGGGGGAAAATTGAAGGAGGAAGAATGACTTGCCTTGCTTTGGAAAACCTAGCTAGGGTTCTCTTTCTCATATCCAAGTGGATTCTTGATCTCCTTATGTTCTTCCCCTTTCAAAATTTTAGAAATTAAAATCTAACTTAGGTTTAGAAATTGGAATATTTAAGGAAAAGGGGAAGAAATATATCTATAGAGAAATCAAAGAGGAGGAGATGTTGGAGGTGCCGGGAGAGGAGGAGGAGGCAGCGTGGCCGGCAGCGGTGGCACGGCCGCTGGCGGTGCCACAGCAGCAGTAGTAGCAGTAGTAGTAGCAATAGCAGCAGGAGTAAGAGGAGAAGAGGAGAGATGGGATTATGAAGAATAAAGGAGAGAGGGAGAATAAATAGAGGAAGAAGAAGAATGAATGAAGGGGAGAGGAAGAGAGAGGGGTGAGGTGGCATTTAATGGGCCTACTCTTTTCATGCAATTTACCATGTGGCATTAGCCAATGCCACATATCTAGGAATTTGACACCTAGTCCCATGGGTTGCCACCTAGTCTTATGAGGTGGCACACCCAAATCATGCAATTGCACAATTTACCTACGGGTCAAAATACAAAATTTATATAAAATTTTTAATAAAAACATTATTATTATTATTATTATTATTATTATTATTATTATTATTATTATTATTATCATTAGTAAATTTATTAGAGCATAACATTCTACCATACTTAGAAGAAATTTCGTGCTCGAAATTTAAAATAACTAATATAACATGCAATTACTAACCTGGCTCAGAGAATAGATACAGATATTGGCTTCTTATATCTTCCTCTTTCTCCCAGGTTGAATCTTCTGGAAAATCTTTGCTCCATGCTACTTGTACTAACGGAATGATCCGATTTCGGAGTATCTTGTCCCTTCGATCCAATATTCCGACTGGTCTTTGCTCAATCCGTAGTGTAGGCCCGATTGTAATCTCTAAGTGATCAAGTATATGGTTCGGGTCCGGTACATATCTTCGGAGCTGGGACACATAAAATACATTGTGAACTCCTTCTAGTGTTGGCGGTAGAGCGAGCATGTATGATACATTTCCAACATTCTCTAGTATGTCAAATGGTCCAATGTACCTTGGACTCAGTTTTTCTCGGGTCCCGAACCTTATAGTTCCTTCCTACACTCACCGATACTACCTATCCTAAGGTATTTTCAAGATAATCTCTAGGGTGATTGGAGATCGAGGTTTAACCTATATAAATTCCTAACGTACATCCTACCTTATGCCTTTTTTTTATAACCTGAACCTATATCTTATCCTAGATTTTTCATTCTTTGCGGACCTGCATGGGCCACCACTAAAAGACGTGCCACGCCCCGCTCCTGGAATACGGTGAGCCGGGTATGTACTTAATCTCTCCAGGCTACGCACCATATGAATACCTCTGTACCCGTATTTGTGATTGTCGTCTGTAATATTCTAGAATGGAAAATACAAGTAATTGCTGAACACATTTCATTTCCACAAACTATAGTTATTACATCAAAATATTACTGCAATTCCTGGAAAATACAAGTAATTGCTGAAGATCTCTTGACAGTTTATTCCTCGACTTCGTCCACGTCATAAAGAGATAATATTACTGCAAGAGCTCCGTCTTCCCCTACTGAACAATACTAGGTCGTCGGAACGACAACAAGTTCTCGGTCAAGAACGGTTAAAGTAAAAAATATATATGATAAGGTATGAAATGAAATGATTTACATCAAAATTGGGAAAGTAGTTTTCACATTCATGCTTACAACTCCAATTTAATTTCTTATAGTATTATTCTTTTCCATCTAAAAAAGTAATCCAGACAATCCTATTTGACTACCACAAACAAGAACAAGTTTTTTATAAATGATAATGCAATTTGGAGAACAACTCTTTGAATATCCACCTAACTAGTTTTTCGACAACAATCCCGTATACCAGGGATTAGGCTGTGACTTGGTGGCACGATGCTTAGAATCCGGCCCTGCCTCTATTGGGCTTAAATAATTCACCTATTCGATGTTTCAGTCAAAATAGGTATAAAGATCTGGTGGCATGGGATTTAATCCGGCCCTACCTCTCATGGACTAAAATAGAAAATTTGTGACTTGGTGGCACGGTTGTTAAAATCCGGCCCTGCCTTCCTTGGGCTTAAGTGAGCTAAGCCTCACATACTCGATTCGCATGGTCCTACGAACGAGCTTAATTACTGATCAGCTCTGATTATTATTATATTGCAGAACTTCATAAGTGATATTCAAGTTGTTCTCCCCCGATCAAATGCTTTCTAACCTACAACTGTAAATAGTTCAATTTATAGTTTAAACTTTCACATAGTAGATAGTATCGAATAGCTAATTTTTATATTTTATAGTAATTGTTTCTTGATTAAATTTGATTGAAAGTGTCGAGGGTCCGTTTCTAATTAAAGTAGTAACGAAAGTCTAGGGTTAGGAATAGCTGTAATATTTTCGAATTCCCTAAATTTGACCAACTCCCGAAATTACTGAAAATTTTGGCAGAGTCTCCTTTGTATTTGTTGACTCCGAAATTTTTATAATAGATAAAATATCAACAATCGGGTTCGTCGACCCCTTCGTTGGAGCAACCCTCAACACCGGTACCATGCAATTTATTTATATATTTCTGGGTATGCCGACCTCTTTGGTGGAGCAACTCTCGACACTGGAACTCACGCAAATATTATATATGCAGTTAAGTTTAAAGCTTTCTTACCTTAGCAAGCG
>JANAVB010039816.1:1855556-2200556 GCA_029216955.1 Iris pallida | reverse complement strand
TAAATTTTTATCCTTTTATTTTCGTGTTTCGGAAATAACTCTTCTTTGAAACGTATGGACATTATTTTGAAAACCAGTTTAAAATCATACTTTGAAATACTATTTAAATTCTAGTATTTATTCTTGAATCTTATCATTTGAAATAACAAATGATAATGATCAATATTTGTTGACTGCACAGGATTAGTTTCAAAATGGTTTTAAAGTCATTAATATTGTAATAATTAGTTATTTGATTATATTATAATTTATTTAAATTATCTTGATAAAGTATTGATGTGTTTCAAATTATTTTAATAAGATAAAATACGTTTTTAAATACTTATGGTGTCTAATGGTGGCATTAAGAACTGCCTAAAAATAGTTTGAAATATTAATTGATTTATGTGACGACTTATCTTAATAATTGATATTTAAATTTGTATGTTTTAATTTATTGATATGAGATTTATATATGAGTTATTTTTAAATTATTATATTATTTGATAATACTAAGTATTATTAGTTTCAAATTTTTAGTATGATCCATGATTGGAGTAAGATTAAATTAAACTAATTTGTTTTAAATATTTTAGTCGGTTGGAAGATTTGATCTATTGAACTTTTAGCATTTGAGACTTATCTATGTATTTGAATTAAATTATTTATTCATTCAAATAAATCTTAAAAGTATTGTGTTGATCATTTAATTGCTATATATTTATATTCATATAATTTGAATTATTTGATATTATCAAATATCCATTTAAGTTAATATTGTTTATGATTTAGATAAAAAAAATGGTTTTTAAATTTTATTCGATTTAAATATAAGGAGGGCTTTATCAACTAGGGATTTAATCCCTATCCAACTTAGAGTCGAACCTCCTATTTAAGGAGAGCTCCTTACGAGCTTTCTCACAACTCAAGCAATTTTACCCTTTCTAATTACTTTGCCCCCTCCATACCCACGTCTCTGACCGAGCACCGGCATCAATACCACCGAATCCGTGCCGATCTCGGTGCAGTCGACGCATCGAACCCATCCGACGTCACATCCTTGCTAGATTCGTGCGACACTGCTGGACCGTTCCATCACCTCCGTTAAAAGCGGAGCTTGAAGAAGTGAACCCGACCGCGCACAAAGCAGACGCCGAAAATCCCACCGGAAAGCCATCACCACTCCACCGAACGTCCAAATTTCTGTTACTGGTAACTCTCCTTGCCTCAAAAATAGCTTTAGGAAAAGAAAAAAAACCTGTTAGTAGAGAAGTAGTTATGCTCCCAAATAATCTTCTGTGCACACACGTGGACAACGTGCACTTGCTGTATCAAAGTTTCGCCGTACCGATCATGGCACTATTCACGTTCTATAGTAATGAAATTCGTTACTGTACACTTTAGGAAAAGGATTAAGACCCCGTTTGGTTCACTGTAATGTAATCGTAATCGCAATGTAATCAAATGAAAAAAAATTATTTTTTCATTTGATTACATTACGATTACGATTACATTACAGTGTACCAAACGAGGCCTAAGTATTTTACACATAAGATGCTATCTTAATTGGAATTTATATTATAGATTATAACTTAGTTGTTTAAGGGTATCATAGAATAATGGAACAATCAAGGCTCTTAATGTAAAATAACTCCCTCTTTCTCCTTCTCGGTCAGAGAAGAAATTTGTTGTGGGAATTGTTTTTACAAGTAAACCCCTCCGAAAAATACTATTTGCAAGTGATTGAGAACTTGTGTCTATTCCCTTTATTAGTAAGCAATTTTCAATAAACCCCCTTTCCATAACAATGTAGGTGGGACCGGATGCATGTGTTGTTCCCATAAACAAAAGAACCTCCAAGCTGGCTATGTTATTCTTGTGAATAAATAAAATTTATTTAACATCTTTACTTTATGTCTAGTCTAATTACTCTTAATATCTCATTTAATATGATCAAACTGATCGTAGATGATCTTTAGTTGATACCAACTGACCATAGTTGATACAGAACTGAATGGGCTGAAGCCCAAACCAGTAACTGTGCATAGTAGAAAGCAAATATGGGTCAAGGACCATTGAAGAGACTAAACAAATTGATGGGCCTAATAATTTAGGCCGGAATTATTAGCTAATATGTAAAAAACTATTTTCGGATTTTGTGTACAAGTATCTTTATCAGCATAATTAATAATATTATTATTGTTACCACTAGTATTATTATAGTTATTTTAATAAATATATATTAAATAGATTCCAAATTCATTATGTTGGAAAAAAAGTATAGTTTTGGGGAAATTATTATGGTCTTATATATATAATGGGTTTTGGTTTTGAGTTTTATTTTCCATTGGAATATGTTTAAGCCATTTTAGTAATATTTTCTAAGCCTATGAATATACATATATCTTTGGGCTTTTAATTAATTAATACTTTTAATATTATTATTAAGAATTTTTACTCGATAATTTTATAAAATAAATATTTTACTTAAAAGGGGTTCAATACCTATTATGTTTAAAATAGTTTATAAGTATTTTATCCAAATAGATAAATATATTTTTCTAAATTGGGAATAACTTCTTCTAAATCAATTTTCTATTCGGATTAAGTCATTTTCGATCGCGACTAATCGTATTCCTATTTTTCTTGTCAAATCTGAATCTCTGCACATCGACCCTAGCCAATTGGACTATCCTGGATGCAAAGGTATTATCGGTTTCACCAGCAAGGGACCCCAGGCGAGTACAGTTTATTGTCTGCATTTCGATATTGATCTTCACTATATTTCATTGATTGGACATTGGTTATGTGATTCTTATATTCTATTATAAATTGTTGAGTCAGGAATGAGAAGTACCAAGGATGTGTGATCCGACAGTAGACATTGTTTATTTTCATGCAGTAGACCTCGTAGACAGTGTTTATTTTCATGCAAGTAGACCTCGTAGACATTGTTTATTTTCATGCAAGTAGACCTCGTAGACATTTTTATTTTCTGCAAGTAGACCTCGTAGACATTGTTTATTTTTCGTGCAAGTAGTCCTCGTAGACCTCGCGATGTAGTATCCCAGACTGATCACATATCAAGGGTACTTCTAACAGTGGAAAAGTATTTTTAGTTTATTTATTTGCTACTGATTTTCTGTCTTTTCTGTTTATTTGCAAAAAAAAATATAATTGATGTCTAACCTTTGTTGTATAGAGTGGCATCTGCCACCCGATTTTAATTTAGTGATATTTTTTTTCATTTTTATTAGAATAGTTTATATTTAATTTTCTAGGAATTTTTAGGAATTTTTTGGAATTATTTTGATTATTAAATATAGAGAAAACCTATTTTCTAGGACTTCTAGAATTTATTGTGCTAGCCTAAGAGCAAATATTGACCCCAAATATTTTTCTAGGGTTCATTATGCTATTTTATATTTTCTAGAATTTTTTCATAATTTTTGGCAATATTTAAGTATTTATTTATTAGGGTTTATATATTTTTAAAGGCCTCCAATATTTATTATGAGGCCATTTGGGACTAATATGAGACTAAGTATTTTTATTTTGACTTTAGGGGGTTAATTATAATTTCTATAATTTTCTACAATTTTTCTAGAACTTTTAGATATCTAATTGGAGTTATTTTGATTTATATAACAGTTTTCAGTAATTAAATACACAGTCAGCGCTTAGGGGCCCACGCGTCAGCCGCTTGGGACGATCGAGCGGGACCCGCCTGTCAGTCAGCCATGTGCTGACTGTGTATCCTATTTTTTGAGTCGGCTGCTTAGCCGAGTCCTAGTCGGCTTAGGATGAAACCGGGCCAACATCTGGCCGTTGGCCTTAATAGCGGAATCATCAGGATCACGCCACATGTCCTAGCCGCTTAACCGACTCAGCTAGCCGCTGCCTCTATATATATTATATATTTGCGGATTTCGAGAAAACCCTAGATTATTAGCAGCCGACTTTTGGAGTTTTGATCCCAGTGATCCCCCGACTTCCCGAGGTGATTCCCGCCAACCACGACCTCCTTTTAGCGTGCCGTTTTTTTTGTTGGATTCGTATTGGGGTAACCTCTCTAAATATGTAATTTATTTTTGTAATTTCTGAACCTAAATTTCTAGAAAATTCGTAGAGTGTCGGTTGTCCAAAACTTGACATGTTTTTGTGTTTTCGAGATTCCAGGAGAACCAGAAATCGAAATCACGAACCGTTTGAAATTTCGGAAAGCTAACACAGAGATCTACGACATATATTTTTCCCAGAAATTATTTCGTTCATTTAATATTTTATTTATTCTGTTGAACTCAGAACTGGTCGGTTGATCCCCGTTTTGGTCACGATTAGCCATAATGGCGATATCTTTTGACCAAAGCATGATTTTGCGGCACGGTCGATTCCAGCACACTCGTGGCACTGAAATCTACCAAAATGCACTTTCAAAATCTAGAGTTCATAGCATTTGACTAAAAAGTCAACGGCACGTCTCGATTTGCGTACCATAGTTTTCGAAATTGAGAAACACGACTTTCGATGGACAAACTTACATGTTTATATTATAATCAGATTATTATTAGGTTTTTAATTGAATTATTACAGAATTAATTATTATTAGATTAGTAACCCAACTAGCCACTATTTAGAACTAGAATATTAGAATTGATTTGTGGTTTTCGTGCACGGTTCGTGGTGCGATGTGTGTTATAGGTTGACAGCTTATAGATCGGCATCCCCTCATCCTCGGCTTGTGACTACGGTTTGTGCAAGAATTCAGGCAAGTACAGTATTGTATTTATGTTTTAGTTTATTATAATGTTTACTCTATAGCTTTCTTATTTGATATCCCGTTGAGTCATTGCTTGATATTCCATTGAGACACGATTGTGATACTATAGCTATCGTATCCTTCTTAGTGTATCATTGACCATTATTGATTGTTAGAGAGTCAGAAGGGGAAATACTCGGTAAATACGTGAACAAACCCAATTACCGTTACCGAATGATAGCTAAGTCATACACACCCACGTATGAGTTAGCCGTACCAATTACTGAATGATAGCCATCGTATGATGTGCCATATTAGCCCAGCCATTCACGTATTTGAAGGTATTTCACACACATAGTGGTTTCTATTTTTCCTTTATCTAGTCCATTATCTTGTCAGTTTATATCCTGCTAGTTTACATCTTGCCAGCTATATCTTGTTAGATCACGTCTTGCCAGTTTACTTTTGCCACTTCATATCCTGTTAGTTCTTGTCTTGCTAGTTCTTTTTATATTCTTTACCTTCATAGTTTCTCGCTTGTTCTAACTTATTTTGGACTAACAACATTAATTGCAATATGGTTGTACTCTACTCCTTTCCTGATTGGATCGTTGTTGTAGGTGAGAAAGAGTATCTCTAGCACTTCATGTTATGGACCAGCAGTGGGTAGTGCTGACGTTGTTGGTTCCGAGACTCAGGAGCCATGGTTGATCTCTGGAGGGATCTAGATTTACCTCTATGCATGTCTTAATTTATTTCTTAGATGGATCAGATTTGTTCATGATTGGACGATATTTTATTGTTCTGGATTTCAGACTCTTTGTCGTTGGATTTGGATATTATTATTTTATTATCTATCGTACTCTTGTTTTCCTTGGTTTATGTCATTGCTGAGTACGATTTGTATTTGTGTCCTATTGTATCTGTGGAGGATGTTATTGTGTGTACTAAACAGCGTTCTACCGCCGATACTGCAGCGTAGGCTGGCTTGGACACGTCTCGTATCCGGAAAAGCGGGTGCGGGTCGTGACAAGTTTTTATGGTGGCCCATGCAGGTCCGTTTTTGTAAAGACTGCGAACTCGTGGTAGTACTTAAGTTAGTCGTACTACTGCGGACTTACGAATAGGATTAGATTTTAAGGACATCCTCCACATGTTTGATTATTGATCTCCACCTTTGACTTTAACCTTTCTTGATTTGCATCCTACTTGAATCTTTTCACCGTTTAACGCTTTTCTTTTGTTACAGCTAATGGATTCTCAAGGCAGGAACCCCGCTCACTTGAACACCCCAGCAAACGTTGGCGGGCCTTCCACGAATGGAACCCCATCGACTTACGGAGGCCGCTTCACCTACTTAGGTGAGACACCCCAGCTGCAGACTAAAAGATATCGCCATGATGACATCCAATCACCTCCTCAGTTACCTTTACCGACTCCGCCACCAGTACGGTTTCCTCCACCGGTACCTTTCCATCAGCCTGCACCCTACCAGCAGCCTGTACCATACCACCAGCCTGCATCTTTCTATCAGCCTGCACCCCTTCCGTATCCAGCACCAGTTCTGCCTACAGCACCTGCGCTGGACAATGCCACGCTTCTTGGGATCTTTCAGCAGTTTATGACTTCTCAGACGCGACAGGCTGACGACTTCCGCGATACCTTGAGAGAGGTTCTCCAGACTAGAGACGCTCCACAGCCGCGCCCTGGAACTTCCAAGAATTTTATGGACCTTAGGCCCAGAGAATTCAAAGGAACAAAAGGGATTCTCTACGCGGATGAGTGGTTAGAGAACGTAGACCGCAACCTTCAGAGGGCTCGAGTTCCTGAAGACCTGAAGGTCGAGAATGCTAGCATGCAGCTTTACGACATCGCCCGCACGTGGTATAGAGACGAGCCTCGGTTCACCGTGCCAGACGTGACTTGGGAGGAGTTCAAGGAGCTATTCAAGACGAAGTTCTGTCCTGAAGCAGCCCGAGAAGAGTTGGAGAACGAGTTCGAGAGCCTGGAGCAGGGCAACCTCTCTGTCGGCGAGTACACAGCCGAGTTCTCCCGCCTCAGCCGCTTCATAGATGCCATGACCCCTGCAGCCAAAGCTAAGAAGTTCAGGAAGGGACTTTCATATGAAATTCGCATAGCCATCGCCACAAGCCAGGCCACAACTTACAAGAGGATCTTGAAGGTCGTACAGGCGGTAGAAACAGAATTGAAGCGTAAGCAAAAGAGAGATAGAGACGCAAATGAAGGACTTAATAACCAATTGAGATCGACAAAACGTCCCAATATTCCAGAGGAGACTTCACCCCAGCACTATCACTCGCAGCCTCGTTCCCTACAACAGCAAAATCAGATCCAGCCAATTATTACATGCTCCTACTGTCGGGGGCCAGGTCATCATTTTGATCACTGTCGCAAAAGGTTACGACAATGCTTATCGTGTGGATCAGCTACGCACCAAGTGAAAGAAGATCCAACATCATTTATTCGTCGAGGCCAAACACCTACTCAGGGAGGACAAGGAGGACTGCAGCAGCAAGGACAAGATCAAGCATTTGTAGCGGTGACCCGAACTGAAGGTATATGTTGTTAACTAAGTTCCTTAAAGGCTTTCCATAGTTATAGTTAGCATGTATGCTTGGTTAATGCTAGATTAGTAATCTTAGATTTTCACATTACCATGATATAGACTAGGAATTATTTTAGAGTTTGCCTGTAGAAGTTATTTAGTATGACATGTTGATTTTTGAGGACAAAAATATTTTTAAGGGGGATAGTATGTGGCATCTGCCACCCGATTTTAATTTAGTGATTTTTTTTTCATTTTTATTGGAATAGTTTATATTTAATTTTCTAGGAATTTTAGGAATTTTCTGGAATTATTTTGATTATTAAATATGGAGAAAACCTATTTTCTAGGACTTCTGGAATTTATTGTGCTAGCCTAAGGACAAATATTGACCCCAAATATTTTTCTAGGGTTCATTATGCTATTTTATATTTTCTAGAATTTTTCCATAATTTTTGGCAATATTTAAGTATTTATTTATTAGGGTTTATATATTTTTAAAGGCCTCCAATATTTATTATGAGGCCATTTGGGACTAATACGAGACTAAGTATTTTTATTTTGACTCTAGGGGGTTAATTATAATTTCTATAACTTTCTACAATTTTTCTAGAATTTTTAGATATCTAATTGGAGTTAATTGGAGTTATTTTGATTTATAAAACAGTTTTCAGTAATTAAATACACAGTCAGCGCTTAGGGGGCCCACGCGTCAGCCGCTTGGGCCGACCGAGCGGGGCCCGCCTGTCAGTCAGCCATGTGCTGACTGTGTATCCTATTTTTTGAGTCGGCTGCTTAGCCGAGTCCTAGTCGGCTTAGGATGAAACCGGGCCAACATCTGGCCGTTGGCCTTAATAACGGAATCATCAGGATCACGCCACATGTCCTAGCCGCTCAACCGACTCAGCTAGCCGCTGCCTCTATATATATTATATATTTGCGGATTTCGAGAAAACCCTAGATTATTAGCAGCCGACTTTTGGAGTTTTGATCCCGGTGATCTCCCGACTTCCCGAGGTAATTCCCGCCAACCCCGACCTCCTTTTAGCGTGCCGTTTTTTTTCTTGGATTCGTATTGGGGTAATCTCTCTAAATATGTAATTTATTTTCATAATTTCTGAACCTAAATTTATGGAAAATTCGTAGAGTGTCGGTTGTCCGAAACTTGACACGTTTTGGTGTTTTTGAGATTCCGAGAGAACCAGAAATTGAAATCACGAACCGTTTGAAGTTTCGGAAAGCTAACACAGAGATCTACGACATATATTTTTCCCAAAAATTATTTCATTCATTTAATATTTTATTTATTCTGTTGAACTCAGAACTGATCGGTTGATCTCCGTTTTGGTCACGATTAGCCATAACGGCGATATCTTTTGACCAAAGCATGATTTTGTGGCACGGTCGATTCTAGCGCACTCGTGGCACTGAAATCTACCAAGATGCACTTTCAAAATCTAGAGTTCACAGCATTTGACTAAAAAGTCAACGGTACGTCTCGATTTGTGTGCCATGGTTTCCGAAATTGAGAAACACGACTTTTGATGGCCAAACTTGCATGTCTAGATTATATTCAGATTATTATTAGGTTTTCAATTGAATTATTATAGAATTAATTATTATTATATTAGTAACCCAACTAGCCACTATTTAGAACTAGAGCATTAGAATTGATTTATGGTTTTCGTGCACGGTTCGTGGTGCGATGTGTGTTATAGGTTGATAGCTTATAGATCGGCATTCCCTCATCCTCGGCTTGTGACTACGGTTTGTGCAAAGATTCAGGCAAGTACAGTATTGCATTTATGTTTTAGTTTATTATAATGTTTACTCTATAGCTTTCTTGTTTGATATCCCGTTGAGTGATTGCTTGATATTCCATTGAGACACGATTATGACACTGTAGTTATCGTATCCTTCTTAGTGTATCATTGACCGTTATTGATTGTTAGATAGTCGGAAGGAGAAATACTCGATAAATACGTGAACAAACCCAATTACCGTTACCGAATGATAGCTAAGTCATACACACCCACGTATGAGTTAGTCGTACCAATTACTGAATGATAGCCATCGTATGATGTGCCGTATTAGCCCAACCATTCATGTATTTGAAGGTATTTCACACACATAGTGGTTTCTATTTTTCTTTTATCTAGTCCATTATCTTATCAGTTTATATCCTACTAGTTTACATCTTGCCAGTTATATCTTGTTAGATCACGTCTTGCCAGTTTACTTTTGCCACTTCATATCCTGTTAGTTCTTGTCTTGCTAGTTCTTTTTATATTCTTTACCTTCATGGTTTCTCGCTTGTTCTAACTTATTTTGGACTAACAACATTAATTGCAATATGGTTGTACTCTGCTCCTTTTATGATTAGATCGTTGTTGTAGGTGAGAGAGAGTATCTCTAGCACTTCATGTTATGGACCAGCAATGGGTAGTGCTGACATTGTTGGTACCGAGACTCAGGAGCCATGGTTGATCTCTGGAGGGATCTAGATTTACCTTTTTGCATGTCTTAGTTTATTTCTTAGATGGATCAGATTTGTTCATGATTGGACGATATTTTATTGTTCTGGATTTCAGACTCTTTATCGTTGGATTTGGATATTATTATTTTATTATCTATCGTACTCTTATTTTTCTTGGTTTGTGTCATTGCTGAGTACGATTTGTATTTGTGTCCTATTGTATTTATGAAGGATTTTATCGTGTGTACTAGACAGCGTTCTACCGCCGACACTGCGGCGTAGGCTGGCTTGGACACGTCTCGTATCCGAAAAAGCGGTGCGGGTCGTGACATATAGTCATTTTCTTTTATTGAAATTGCATTCAGTGAATTGTACTCGTTCCATTCCTGACTGAAAACTAATATTTTTCAGGTTAGCTGTGGATACATTTAGCATGGGAAGTTACGGGTGTACTTGCAGACGAAAACCTAGAGATTAGCTAGATAGATGAGTTGTAATCATTTCAATATTTGTAAGAGTTTATATTTTCTGCTAATGTAAAACTTGTAAATATTGTAAATTAATTTAGTTTTGTGAATGAGCAAATAAAGCATTTCTTTTATGTGATACTGAGCATTATGGCTAGACAGCGTTCTACCGCCGACACTGCGGCGTAGGCTGGCTTGGACGAGCTCGCATCCGTTAAAAAAAAAAAGAAGAAAAAAAAATGGGTGCAGATCGTGACAAGTTTTTGTGGTGGCCCATGCAGGTCAGTCTTCGCAAGTTGTGCGAACTCGTGGTAGTGCCATATTAGTCGTACTACTGCGTGCCTGCGACTAGAAAATGCTCATTCACAACTAGGAGTAATCAATTTTAAGAGAATGGTTAGGATTAGGAGTCCCTAATTTAATTTGACATTGGGTAGTTAAGGTTGCTACATAGGTCTCACTAGGTGACTTTCAGGATACACTATCGTATTTTGATTCGACGGTATTTCTAAGGAAGGTAGATTCGTAACATCTTCCCAAAATATTGAAAAATCGCATTTATTCCTTTTATTTGAATTTAGATGTGATTTTTGTATTTTTACAAACATTTAATTTAATTAATTATTATTATAGAATACCTTAGTCTTGGTTAAATTTTGAAGCGCCGTATGACTAGAAGTGATGGCACGGATAGTGCAATGGCATGCTTTGACTAGCGTATTAGCTATAGTAGAGAAGGCCGAGTCATAGGTTTGTACTAACTAGGAAAACCAGGCCAAATCGTGACATAACCCTAGGAATAATTTAATTACTTGTTATTAAGATTATTGGCTTTTAGAAGGCCTGGTTGTTCCAAACTAGCCGAACCCAACCCAAGTCCTAGTGGTCATGTAGTGCGACCAACGTCGTCCATGTAGATGTGTATATATATTGGTAGACCATTTCTAGTATTGTGAATAATTTCTATAAATTATATATTGAATATAATATATGTATTATTGCTATGTAAATTTATATTTTACTTGGAAATATGATAACCTTCTCTTAGATTGATATTTTGGGATTTTTGGGATTTACATAGGCTATACATATATACTTGGGTATAAATATGTTCATAATAGGTAGACATAGTACTTTTTACATATTTTCCCTCGATCTTCAATATTAGAGAAATATAAATTTAAGTTTATATTTTTTTTGCCTTCGATCATTTCTCCCCTAATCAGGATCATTTGTACAACTTTATCTTATGTCTTTTCTAAACATCGTCATAGCATAAGTTCGTATCACTTATATTTTTTTCCTTGGACCTAAGGAATTATTTTTAAAATAACTTCTCACTCAATTGTCTATTAATCTCGAGTTAAGTTTTGGATTCAAAAATTTCCTCTCAATCGTTGAATATTGAATATTCGTGAAATAAGGATTATAAGAATTTTACCTATTTTGACTTTGATCATTATCCTTCCTAATCACTTGTTTTTCTTTTCAAGAAGCTGATATTATACTTGAAGAGCAGATACTTACATTTTTTCTATCTTTATCAACTTGTATGATATTTTAAACTCCTTTGATATTCTTGGGGATATAGTTGGAATAATTTTGATGACTTGCGATGACAAAACAGCAGCGCACTGTCGTAACTTATTTGAATTATCGAGACTGCGGGTTCACTGCAGCCAGCAGCGCACTGGCGTGGCATGACCCCTAAGTTGAAATAATTTCAAGTAAGCGTGGGTGATCGAACATTATTAAAATTATGTCTTGGTCATCTTATTTCATCCTTGAGTTGTTATGTCAAGATTAGATACAGTTGATAGGGTATTCGTTACCGCAACATAGCTTGAGTTGTGGAACCAAGGGTTTAATGCAGCTAGCTGTACACTGGCGAGGCATATAAATTCTCGGTAAAATGACTTCGATTACGTTTACGAGTTTCAAATACCATAGAGACTACGTCTTATTGGCATATAACTATTAAGTTTTCCAATTGATTTGTGCTTATTCCTAGTCACGATCTTCTCAATAAACCGGTAATTCTCCCTTCCTTTCTTATCCTTCTATTTTTAGATTGTCATCTTTTGATGTAATTTCGAATGGATTTCTAAACTTATCTAGATTTTGATTCTAAACTTGTGCCTAAATAATTGTGGATAAATATTTTAAGCAAATCAAAAACAATTTTGGATTTGATCATTCTTGAACAATTTCGATCATGACTAGACTCCTTTTATTATATTTTGATCGAGTCAATTCGTATCCTTTCCTAGGTTTGATTCTATAATCATGCCTAGACAGTTTTGCTTCACTAATTGCTCGTTCCTAAACAAATTTGATCACGACTAAACTATTTTGACTATAATCATAATCGTGCCTATGTTTCAAAACAATTATTGCTAATGT
The DNA here is from genome assembly GCA_029216955.1 of Iris pallida. Taxonomy (NCBI): domain Eukaryota; kingdom Viridiplantae; phylum Streptophyta; class Magnoliopsida; order Asparagales; family Iridaceae; genus Iris; species Iris pallida. The sequence goes on along the minus strand of JANAVB010039816.1, from coordinate 2,187,906 downwards.
TAGATTTTCATTCCATTATGATCGTGACTATTTTTACCCCGTTCATGCTTGTGCTAAATTTTTTAATTTTTTTAAAAATTTTGATAATGTTGGTTGAGTTGCATGATTAACCTTGATTGTGACTGCATCTCAGTTGCATCTAAGTGATTCTAACCAAGTTTAGACTTTGTCTAAATTTTGATCGTTGACCATGTATATAATTCCAACAGTAGTTAATCGTGTCTAACGATTTTTCTCGTTTAGCGAATCATCTTTCAATTATATCCTTGACCATTGTGACTAGACCCTTTGACTATACTCGTGCCACGTGTTATCTTTTCTTAAAGTTCAATTATATTCACGATCTAACCCATTTTGATCAATGATCGTACCATTTCTTATATCCTTAATAATGACTAATCGTGCCCTTCAAAATTTTGAGAATAATATTTCTGAGGTGGTAGAGGCTTCTATTGATAAATTGTCCTTGAGGTTGTCAAAAATTTTGACAACACTTAGAACCTTTTATGGATCAAGACCACAAGATTCTAACAACAAACCCTATCTATTTATTTATTATTATTGTTGTTATTATTTTTCCACTTCCATCCTTCCTTTGATCAATATTTCTTATTAAGAAAGTTTTCCTTACCCTTGACCTTATTTTTTAAAAAATTCTGTTACTACAGTTCCCTTCGGACCTATCAAGCCTATCTATCCTAGACATTCCTTAAATTCGAGGACGAATTTATTTCTAAGGTGGGTAGATTTGTAACTCTTCTTTCCGATTTTTAAATTTTTATCCTTTTATTTTCGTGTTTCGGAAATAACTCCTCTTTGAAACGTATGGACATTATTTTGAAAACCAGTTTAAAATCATACTTTGAAATACTATTTAAATTCTAGTATTTATTCTTGAATCTTATCATTTGAAATAACAAATGATATTGATCAATATTTGTTGACTGCAAAGGATTAGTTTCAAAATGGTTTTAAAGTCATTAATATTGTAATAATCAGTTATTTGATTATATTATAATTTATTTAAATTATCTTGATAAAGTATCGATGTGTTTCAAATTATTTTAATAAGATAAAATACGTTTTTAAATACTTATGGTGTCTAATGGTGGCATTAAGAACTGCCTAAAAATAGTTTGAAATATTAATTGATTTATGTGACGATTTATCATAATAATTGATATTTAAATTTGTATGTTTTAATTTATTGATATGAGATTTATATATGAGTTGTTTTTAAATTATTATATTATTTGATAATACTAAGTATTATTAGTTTCAAATTTTTAGTATGATCCATGATTGGAGTAAGATTAAATTAAACTAATTTGTTTTAAATATTTTAGTCGGTTGGAAGATTTGATCTATTGAACTTTTAGCATTTGAGACTTATCTATGTATTTGAATTAAATTATTTATTCATTCAAATAAATCTTAAAAGTATTGTGTTGATCATTTAATTGCTATATATTTATATTCATATAATTTGAATTATTTGATATTATCAAATATCCATTTAAGTTAATATTGTTTATGATTTAGATAAAAAAATGGTTTTTAAATTTTATTCGATTTAAATATAAGGAGGGCTTTATCAACTAGGGATTTAATCTCTATCCAACTTAGAGTCGAAACTCCTATTTAAGGAGAGCTCCTTACGAGCTTTCTCACAACTCAAGCAATTTTACCCTTTCTAATTACTTTGCCCCCTCCATACCCACGCCTCTGACCGAGCACCGGCATCAATACCACCGGATCCGCGCCGATCTCGGTGCAGTCGACGCATCGAACCCATCCGACGTCACATCCTTGCTAGATTCGTGCGACGCCGCTGAACCGTTTCGTCACCTCCGTTAAAAGCGGAGCTTGAAGAAGTGAACCCGACCGCGCACGAAGCAGACGCCGAAAACCCTACCGGAAAGCCATCACCACTCCACCGAACGTCCAAATTTCTGTTACTGGTAACTCTCCTTGCCTCAAAAATAGCTTTAGGAAAAGAAAAAAAAAACCTGTTAGTAGAGAAGTAGTTAGCTCCCAAATAATCTTCTGTGCACACACGTGGACAAGGTGCACTGGCTGTATCAAAGTTTCTCCACACCGATCATGGCACTATTCACGTTCGATAGTAATGAAATCCGTCACTGTGCACTTTAGGAAAAGGATTAAGTATTTTACACATAAGATGCTATCTTAATTGGAATTTATATTATAGATTATAACTTAGTTGTTTAAGGGTATCATAGAATAATGGAACAATCAAGGCTCTTAATGTAAAATAACTCCCTCTTTCTCCTTCTCGGTTAGAGAAGAAATTTGTCGTAGGAATTGTTTTTACAAGTAAACTCCTCCGACAAATACTATTTGCATGTGATTGAGAACTTGTGTCTATTCCCTTTATTAGTAAGCAATTTTCAATAAACCCCCTTTCCATAATAATGTAGGTGGGACCGGATGCATGTGTTGTTCCCATAAACAAGAGAACCTCCAAGCTGGCTATGTTATTCTTGTGAATAAATAAAATTTATTTAACATCTTTACTTTATGTCTAGTCTAATTACTCTTAATATCTCATTTAATATGATCAAACTGATCGTAGATGATCTTTAGTTGATACCAACTGATCATAGTTGATACAGAACTGAATGGGCTGAAGCCCAAACCAGTAACTGTGCATAGTGGAAATCAAATATGGGTCAAGGACCATTGAAGAGACTAAACAAATTGATGGGCCTAATAATTTGGGCCGGAATTATTAGCTCATATGTAAAAAACTATTTTCGAATTTTATGTACAAGTATCTTTATCAGCATAATTAATAATATTATTATTGTTACCACTAGTATTATTATAGTTATTTTAATAAATATATATTAAATAGATTCCAAATTCATTATGTTGGAAAAAAGTATAGTTTTGGGGAAATTATTATGGTCTTATATAATGGGTTTTGGTTTTGAGTTTTATTTTCCATTAGAATATGTTTAAGCCATTTTAGTAATATATTCTAAGCCTATGAATATACGTATATCTTTGGGATTTTAATTAATTAATACTTTTAATATTATTATTAAGTATTTTTACTCGATAATTTTATAAAATGAATATTTTACTTAAAAGGGGTTCAATACCTATTATGTTTAAAATAGTTTATAAGTATTTTATCCAAATAGATAAATATATTTTTCTAAATTGGGAATAACTTCTTCTAAATCAATTTTCTACCGCCGATACTACAGCGTAGGCTGGCTTGGACGCGCTCGCATCCGTTAAAAAAAGAGAAGAAAAAAAACAGGTGCGGGTCGTGACATTAAGTCATACATGATCAACCCTAGGATTTGTCAATTATGTTACAGCCCGTAGGCAGATAGTAAGTAAAGTTGTAAACGAGCTAACACTTGCTCGACGGCTAAACGCCTCAAAAGAATATTTTTACAAGAGAGTGGGAGAGCAAAATAAGAACCCACTCGTTGCCAGGGTTGCGCCTAGTGGTCACCATCTGGCTGGAAGGCTAGAGGATCCTCGAGTCCTACTCCGAAATTTGGCCATACAAAACCAGCTGGGTCAGACCCCAAAAGAGCAAGTGCCACAAGGGAGGCTTCACTTAAGAACTAAAACCAGCATATTAGCACATAGGAACATAAATGGTAATAAAAGACATGAGTTAGAGAAAACAAGGTGATAAAAGATAAGACAACTAAGGGACTATTCCGGTAGCCAAGTTATAACCCGTAAACTAAACAAGGATCGGGGTTGTAACCCTTCACCTGAACAGAGCTTAGTCTCCAACCAATTATCGACAAGAGTAAAGCATAAACAAGCATGTGCTGAAGTAATCATAGACTGGCATCGATTAGACAAGACTAAATTAGACTACATCCATCATTCACGGCCAAGCAATGAGTATGGCTTGGTACTTTAACTAACTAGGGTTATCACAAGCCTAGTTACTAGCAAGATGTAATGAGATGTTTCTGTATTCACATGCCCTGCAGCTATCCAGGTTATCCAGGCGAGGTTCATTTAAGAGTTATCAAGAATTATTAGGTGTCTTGGAGTACAACACATGACAATGTGCATAGAACTTGTTTCAAGAAGTGCCCCACATGACAGTGGACTGAAAATGTGCCCTACTCGACGGCAGGCTACAAGTCCCTCAGGTGTGGCCGGGATAACGGGATTGCCTGTAACTGGAAACATCTCTCTATATGAACTACTTGATCAATCTAGTCATTAACTTAGTCAGATTTAGTATAAATCCTTGACCGTGGGAGATCAGGAATTCATGTCCTAGACATGATGCAAGATGAGACATGTAGCTTATACAGGCACAATCAAGAAAATCAACCACGGTGTCAAGACAAGAGTTACTTAGCAAGTCAGGGTAGCTGTCGCAACAGCGTTCAAGATTATCATGTCATGCCAGGATACTTATTACTTGTCAAGATTACTTGTCAGGAGGGCGCCTCGACGGGCCACTATCAAGATTGTACATGCCTTATCAAGTTACTTATCATGTCAAGAGTGCTTGTCAAGAGTGCGCCTCGACGGGCCACTATCAAGATTTTTATGTCGTGTTCATGTCAATATCAATAATGGCAAGTCATGCTATGCTCAACAAGTTATCGAGTCGGGCCGTCACAAATAGGTCAAGTACAAAAGATAAGCAATTAACATAAAACCAATAATTAAATGACAGATCATGTAAGGGGCAAGGGGTACCATGGCCAACAAGTGGCATTAGCCAAGTTGTGCCAGGGTAATAGGCTACGTCGGGCACTAGGGGGTGCCAAGGCTACAGGTCAAGTTGCACCAAGGAATGTCGGGTCAAGACAGGTTGGGTTGCGCCAGAACAAGTCAGGCCAAGTCAGGTTGCGCCAGGCACTAGGCTGCGCGAGGCTAGGTTGCGCCAGACTGGGGTGCGCCAGGTCAGGTTGCGCCGGACTGGGGTGCGCCAGGTCAGGTTGCGCCAGGACCCAAGGGGGCACTGGGCTAGATTGCGCCAGACTGAGCTGTACGATGTCGGGTTGCACCTGACTTAGGTTGCGCCTGACTCAGGTTGTGCCACGCTAAGAAGCGCACGCTGGGTCAGGTTGCATCGTGCTAAGAAGCGCACGCAGGACAGGTTGCGCCGCGCTAAGAAGTACGCGCAGGGCAGGTTGCACCGCGCTAAGAAGCGCGAGCGGGTCAGGTTGCACCTGGCACTGTTCTTCTTCCCTAAAACAGCAAAGAAGAACCCATGAAACGCAAAAACTTTAAAATACCATAACTTATTCAAAACAAGTCCGAATTGAGACTTCCAAGGGTCTAAACTGCATAGAACGATCCTTCCAAGGGTCTACAAAAATCTACCCATCCAAACCAAAAATGACATGTTCTAAAGAGGCTTAGAAGTAGGAGAGGAAGACAATGTAACAATAAAATCCAAGATCCATCATGAAGCAAGTTGTACTTGCCTAAAGCTCTTGGGTGTAGGTGGAGAGAGTAAATGAAGAAGATGGAGAAGATATGAGAAATAAATGGAGGAAAGAGATTGGTATTGACTTATATATCAACCCCCCCTCTCTCATGATGAACCAAAACAAAACAAACCAATCCAAGCCAAAACGAACCAAGGTAAACCAAGTCAAGCCAAAATAGGTCAAGTCAGGCTAGACAAGTCAAAATATGGGCCGAGAATCCGTACACGTATACGAAAAATACGTATAACGGGAGACGGGAGTGACACTCTGTATCAGAGTATATTAGAAAAGGGTATTATAGTAATATACCTGCATGGGGGACCAGTATGCCACGTAAGCTAACTGCCTTGGCCTACTCAGCACTGCCACTACATAATCCGTTAACAACTGTAGAATGAAGGAGCCACCAGAAAGGGGTAACCAACTATAAATAAGTAAAGGGAAATGAAGAATGCATGCTGTAATGAATTCTCTCTAGACTTCTTCTCTTCACAAGTTGTTCTATTCTTTTCCTATTTTCTCTATTCAATATAGATCTTAATTCCTGTAAGCCTCCTGAATTTTTGGAATTTATTTTTGAATTTTCTAAATGAATTATTATCGATAATTCATTTTTATTTGATTATTTTTTTGATCATTAAATGCTTTTTACTGTGATTTTGATTTCTAGAGCATCAGGGATGCCAGTCTCTGGAAACTTTCTTCTTAAAGTTTGTAGTAGACGAGATTATCTCCAATTTGATATATCATGTCCCACTTAAACTCGTTCTCTTGTGCTCTTTTTACCTCGCGCAACTTCGGGTTAATTTAGACCATTTGATCGATTAAATAATTATTAATGGATTTTCCACTTTTATCTTTGATCATCGTTTGTACGTTACCGTGACTTTTAATTTAGGATTACAAGACTAGTCGTTTTCTCCAAATTAACTTCTCATGCATGATCTACTCGAGACACCCTACACCCATGACCTTCGTGTCCCACTCAGACACCCCATTTTGTGCTTCATTTGCTTCGCACAACTTTCGGGTCAATTTAGGCCAATTAATTATCTACCGTAAAACCTGATTTAATTTCCAATTAAATTTCGGGACCCGACATCAATCCAACCTGTCAACCCAAAGTATGGACCTGGTCCACATGAAGCCTACTACCCATATGATACTTGTGTCCCATTTGTTTGAGTCCCCACATGTTACTTATTTACCCATGATCATAAATACCTATTTAAATTCAATTATTGCACCATATCCGATTTTGACCCGACCCGGCTCTACCGAACCCAAACCCAAGCTCCATGTTGTCCTCTTATGACTACCCAAATACCCCCACACAATTTCTCTATTTTTCCATATTTAAAATATTTCTTTCTTTTTCTATAAATATCTTTCTCTCTTTCTAATATGTATATATGTATATATACATATATACAAATATCTAACTCTCTCTCTCTCCATACACAAACACCTCACTCCCTCTCTCCACCGGCACATACCCCCCTCTCAACCGACCTCTCTCTCTCTTAACTTTCTCTCTCTCCTTTTCTATAATATCTCTCTCTCTTTAAAATATAACTCTCTCTCTCTCACCACCCTCACCATCATCCTCTTATTCTTCACAGCCACTCCTTCCCATCACCACCACCATCACCATTATTCACCACCACCATTACCATTATTCACCACCATCACCATTATTTACCACCACCATCACCATTATTCACCACCATCACCATTATTCACCACCACCACACCATCACCTCCGCCGCCGTGGCCACCACCGTCGGGCAGCCGTACGCTGAACCGCTCTTCGTGCCCCCGCGTGCAGCGAGCAGCAGCACAACATGCACCAGCAGCTGTAACGCGAGCATCAGCAACAGCCGCGGCCGGTGGCCGCGCACCGCCGAGCGCCGCTGCATGGCCGGCCACCCCTCCGTCGGCGAAGCTCCGGCGAACTCCCCCATGGCCAGTGCCTCCTTTCCCGACGTGCCGCATACCCGATTCGTGCGTTTGGCATGAGATCCCGTCGTGACGCGCGAGTTTTGAACTCGGAAAGTGCGCTTCGTCGCTGCGACTTCGTACATATTTTTCGGAAAATCCGACCGTTGGATCGGCGAACTCTTTTCTCCGTCACAATCTCGGTATATACCCCTTTATCCCTCTAAAATTTCATCCGTTAATTTTGTCATTTGATAGATCAAAACCGGCCACAAAGTTGACGCTTTAAATTGTGTTATTTTTGGACAGTTTTGTGGAGCCAACTTCGTCGGTTCGTATCTCCTCTATCGCATCTCCGTCTAGCGTGCCACCAGTTCCTGTGCGTAGATTGTATAACCCTCTTCCTGCCCCATAAGTTTTGTTTCTTTGTGAGCACGTTTGATTGGTTGAATTCGATGCCAAAGTTGGCTGTCCGAGTTCGTAATTTCCAAGTTATAAAATTCTATTTTTGAACCCAGGACTCCAGATTCAATTTCTGACACCACCAGTAGACTCGTGGTATCGTTCTGGCACATTTTTATATAAAGTTTGCTTAGTTTGGAGAACGTGAGCCCTGGCACGCATTTCGGTGCAAAGCGGGCCCTACGGTCCGAGTCAACGGGTCAATTTGAGATCGGCTCATCGGAATCCAATTCTGGACATACCGTTGAGTTTGTATCGTCATTCTAGACTCGTTGACATATAATTTGCTGAGATTTGAGGACATTAGTTTCGGCACGCATTTTCGTGCAAATTGGATTCCAATATCCGGGGCAACGCACCAATCTGAGATCGGGTCATCGGAATCCAATTTTGGATATACCGTTGAGTTCGTATCGTCATTCTGGATTCGTAAACATATAATTTGTTAGGTTTAGTGTACTTTTATTTCGGCACATTTTTCGGTACAAAGTGGGTCCGACACGGACACCATTTTGATCCGAAATTATATTTTTGCTCCTGTGTCCAAATTGGACTTATTGATAGGCCATCCTAGCTAATTTGACCATTCTGGACATGTTGGTGATGGTTGTTTCACCATCCGACAACATCTGTAGGTTTTTATCCTATTATTATAATCTTTCTCATTTTGTTGTATTTTGAGATCCATCGATTCCAGTAATTTTACAACCACTAAAATTGAATGTGTTGACCCTGTAGATGTTTATAGAGACTAGCCTTGACCCTGTTTGACCATGGTTGACTGCTTTGACTGAACGTCGAAGTAGAGTCAACATTTGGCCTAGTTTAACCTAGAGTTGACCAGAGTTGACTAGAGTTGACCAGTTGACCAAAAGTCAACTGTAAGTCAACCTTTGACCCAGTTTGACCTAGTTTGACTTGTTTTGACTTCTTGTGACCTAGTTTGACCTAGTGTGACTCAGTGTGACCTAGTTTGACTTAGTGGACTGAGATTGACCTAGATTAATCATGCCTAACACTGTTGAACCCTAATTATCTTATATATCTCATCTTTAGGTCTGTGATTTCACTCTCAACCAGATTACACAGTTGACATATTCTACCAGATCTCAGGCGAGTACATTCTCTGATAATATTTTTGTTTTATGATATCGTCTATGTTTCTGGTATTTAGTGTAGATATCCTTGTTCTCTTGACACATTGTTCACACAGATTGGTATTTCTCTGGATTCCGTCATATGATGTTATTCCTGGTATTCTTTGGTCTATATTATGCAAGCCTCTTGTTCCTTGTACATTGTATAGACATCATTCCTGCGAAGGCTAGCTACCCTCTCAGAGAATCACGCGTCATGATGTGTCATGGTTGGATCCACTATACTAGTCGGGGGATGGAGAGTATTAGTGTAGATATGTGGTCAAAGCCTATTGTGCACCCATTGTGCATCTATTGATTGTGAGTGTTGATCATACACCCCACATATGGTTAGCCAGGCCTGTTACTATTGTGCAAGTTCCCAAGCCGGCCACGTATTGTAGCTAGTACTCACACACCTAGATAGGTGATTCTTGATTCTTGTACATGTCATGATCAGTTTTACTTGCCTTATTCTAGCTCTAGATTTATAGCTTACCTTGCCATGATACTCACATGTACATTTCGTGATTCCTTGTATATTCTCTCTATTTACTGCTACATTTTCAATATCGTCTAACTAGAACTGTTATTTGAGATTTGTGCTCGTTCCATCCTGACTGGATATGTTGACAATATTTTAGGAGTAGTTGTGCCCTCAGTTTAGACTACAGGATGTTGCTAGCTGGGGTGGTTCTCGGTATTCTTCACCGTGAGTTGTCTCTCAGGAGTTCTAGGTCTGGTAGTTATTAGTTTTGTTATTGTTTCCATCTGTTTTATTTTTTGTCTCATATGATCCTTGTAGATTCTAGTTGTTCTAGTGATATTGTTATTATTCTTGTCTTATCTTCCGTAGTTTTTGTGATGTGGTACGAGTACCTTTATGGTTATGAATCTTTAGATGTTGTAGTTAGTATAGGGTACTTGACAGCGCTCTACTGTCGATACTGCGGCATAGGCTGGGCGTGGCCCACGTATTCGTATCCGTATATCCGGGTGTGGGTCGTGACACGTTTTAGTGGTGGCCTATACAGGTCAGCCTTTGCAATTGATACAAAGTCGTGGTAGTACTTGAGCTTATCTGTACTACTACGAGCCTGCCCTAGGATTTAGGTTGAGTTATAGAATATTTTAGGATTTTGGTACTCAGTCACGTATTAGGAACTCTTGATAGATTCCAGAGATGACCCCTAGGAATCTTATTTTGAAAGCTTTTCAAATCTTTCCACTTGTTTCTATTCGTCTTGATTTTTGAAATATTTGTCCGTATTAAACTTTATTCTTTCTTGGGATGAGTTGTGGATCCTAGAGGGAAGGTATAAGTTGAACTTATATATCCTCTAGGTTGAGAATCAAATATGATTTGCCAATCTTATATCAAGGTTGAGATTATTTTAGATTATATTCTAAAACTTTCAATCTTGACCTAGATAGTACCTTTGAGACTTCTCCTGAGAACTTTTCCTAAATCATGTCTCAAAATCTGTTTCCGCTAGTTTCCATTTACTTATCCTTGATTCGTTGTTGAATTTTAAATCTTGATGTTCGTTCGTTGTTGACTTCGATTTTGATTTTGTTGAGATCATTTTTTTATGGATTGAGTTAAGATATCCTGATAAGCATATTTGATGAGGACGATAAGAACGGTAAGTGTCTACTTTATTCATGGAGTTTAGAATTTATCGCAATCATACTAGCTAGCACGACAAGGACATGGAGCCTGATTTTGGATATACTATCCTAGTTATGGAATTTAGATTTTCTTGCAGCTATACCGGTTGGCGTGGTAAGGAATCTAGATGACATAATTATAGGGTGTATACCGTAGTTATGGACTCCATCGTTTATTGCAGCTATGCTTACTGGCGTGGCAAAAATTCTGGTAACATGATTCTGGATAAACGTGTATGGTTATCAGGTCATACCTTAAATTGATTCACTTCTTTTAACCTATTGATCAAGGACGATTCCTACCATTATTTTTTGTTTTGTCATTCCTCTTCTCCTCGTATGATGATTTCCTCATATTGTCATTACTTCATCCATCCTGATTAATTATGTCTTGATTACACCAATCACCTGTCTTTTATCCATTCCTGTCAACTACACTGTGAAGTCATTTAAAATTTTTGTTCTTTCTACCTTGGAAAGGTTAAGGAAGTATCGTAAATCATCTCGTTCGGAAGGCAGATTTATTATGAAGTGGTATCTTGGTAGGAATATGAGATGTTGGATCTAGCGTAGAATTTTGAGCTAGAAGTATGATTGAGGTTGGAACTGAAACCAAGGGGTCGATATAATCAATTTAGAAATAAGTTACTAGGGTATTTCGAGGATGAATTACTTGGGAAGCAAGTTCAAGGATTTCAAATGAGAAGGACAATAGGATGTACATTAATGGCATGGAAATTTATATTTTGTGGATATAGTTTAGAACTTGACAAGGATATCTGAGATTGAAACATTTTGAATTTGGACAATTTTAGGTTATTGATTCTCGAGGTATTTCACACCGAGGTTATGATGGAAGTTTGGAATTTAATAATGGAGGATATATTTTAATTATATGTGGTGAAGGTAAGAAACTGGACAAGGCATTGGTAAGAGGATAGAGAACACAAGAATTTTGAGTCAAAAAGAAGAAGAAGAAGAGATGTTGTGAATATAATTTATTAATTGAGATGGCTGATAATTAAAAGTGTATGATGAAGAAAATATGAAGGTTGAATTGGTAATGGAAGAATAAGTTTTATAAAGCCTAGTGGTATTAGATTGACTAACACAATGAGCATAATTTTAACAAGTTCAAGGATTTTACGAACTTGAATTAGAGGTTTCGGATCAATTTAGGACAATGTGGAAGAATTCGGTTTAAGGATAATTAAGTGGATAGTGTGGAGTTCTAGTGAAGAGTGTACTTCTTGATTAGGGTTTTGGAAATTAGGATCTGGCCTATGGTATCATGACAAGGTCCAATCTTCATGACGGAAGGGAAATTCTGGTTGTAGTTGTATAAGATTGGTTTTTATATTTGGACTTATGAGATTAAAGGTGTGATTGGCCAATGATGACCAGATAAACTTGGTAGTATCAGAGAGAGATGATTAACTTGGCTTCCCTATGAAACCTTGTCTTTTGATTTTCTACCAAAGAGGAATTGGACTTATTCCATATCTCTGAATCATCCCTTGAGTTTTCAATATCGTTAAATCATAATTTTCTTAATCGCGACCAAACGACTTTGGTCATCTCTTCTATTGTACCCGTATCCTGGATCATATTATCGATGTTTTGACCTTACTCTGACTTGTACGTAATCGAACGATTCTTGATTTTTCTAGTCGCGGCTTCGGGCTTACTTACAAAGCTGAGACTATAAATCTCAACCATACCAAACCTTGTTTTGGTCATGGTTAGCTTTTCATCTTGATCGGGTCTGTGCGACTTTCGGGTTGATTTCCATCAACCTAAGTCCTACAGATCACCCCGTACTTGAACTTCATTTATATCTTCGATTCTCCTAATCGTCTCTAAAATCGTGCCCCAATGACTTGACTTATTTCTGAAATCATGCACCTATAATTTTGTTCATATCATGATTCTATCGTGCCTGAACTATTTTGAATCGATTATCTTGATCGTGCAAAACTCGTCATTCTTGGATCGTGCCTAAAATATCGCTTAAATCTTCTATCCTGTTTTAACCCCACTACCAACCTTTAATTTTGAGGACGAAATTTTTATAAGGTGGGTAGGATGTAAGCCCCCTGAATTTTCGGAATTTATTTTTAAATTTTCTAAATGAATTATTATCCATAATTCATTTTTATTTGATTAATTTTTTGATCATTAAATGCTCTTTACCGTGATTTTGATTTCTAGAGCATCAGGGATGCCAGTCTCTGAAAACTTTCTTCTTGAAGTTTGTAGTAGACGAGATTATCTCCAATTTGATATATCATGTCCCACTTAAACTCGTTCCCTTGTGCTCTTTTTGTATCGCGCAACTTCGGGTCAATTTAGACCAATTAATTATCTACCGTAAAACCTGATTTAATTTTCAATTAAATTTCGGGACCCGACATCGATCCAACATGTCAACCCAAAGTATGGACCTGGCCCACATGAAGCCTACTACCCACATGACGCTTGTGTCCTATTTATTTGAGTTCCCACATGTTACTTATTTACCCATGATCATAAATACCTATATTCAATTATTGCACCATGTCCGATTTTGACCCGACCCGGCTCAACCGAACCTAAACCCAAGCTCCATGTTGTCCTCTCATGACTACCCAAATACCCCACACAATTTCTCTCTTTTTTCCTATTTAAAATATTTCTTTCTTTTTCTATAAATATATTTCTCCCTCTTTCTAATATGTATATATGTATATATACATATATACAAATATCTAACTCTCTCTCTCCTTACACAAACACCTCATCCCCTCTCTCCACCAGCACATACCCCCCTCTCAACCGACCTCTCTCTCTCTCTTAACTTTTTCTCTCTCCTTTTCTATAATATCTCTCTCTCTCTCTTTAAAATGTAACTCTCTCTCTCTCTCTCCCCCTCACCACCCTCACCATCATCCTCTTCTTCTTCACAGCCACTCCTTCCCTTCACCACCACCATCACCATTATTCACCACCACCATTACCATTATTCACCACCATCACCATTATTCACCACCACCATCACCATTATTCACCACCATCACCATTATTCACCACCACCACACCATCACCTCACTACTAAAATATGCTAAATTAGCGACGTAATTTAGCGACGGAATGAAATTACGTCGCTAGATATGTAATATAGCGACTCCTTTCTATAGACATCGCAAAACGTCGCAGAATAGCGACGTCCAGCGACATTAGATAGATTACGTCGCTAAATAACGACGTTCAGCGATATATTATTAAAATATATCGCCATATATTAAAATGTTTGCGACGTTTACGACGTCTACTCTTGACGTCGCTAACTTTTTTACTTAGGGCACGCTGCTTCCTTTTTCCCCCTCACTCAAAAATTAGAAATTTCGAGCTCTTCCCCCCGGCGACAAATTCCCCCCCCCCCCCCCGGCGACTCCCTCCCCCCCGGCGACCCCTACCCCCCCCTCCCGCGTCGAGCTCATCCTCCTCGAGCTCCTCCTCCCCCAATCCGAGCTACTCCTCCTCTTCCTCAGGTAAACCCTAACCTAACTCCTCTCCCTCCTCCTCCTCCCACGGACACACACACACACAGACACACACGAACACACACACGGACACACACACGTCCACCGGCGATGTTTGGACTCCTCCATGTCGCGTCCAATACAGTCGACCTCCGACAGTATAGAAAATGGTTCTCTCTAATATAGGTGATGGGTATGTAGGGGTATGCGGGAACAGAAGAGAGGATCATATTCTCTTGCTCTGTGTGTGTGAGAGAGTGAAGAATAAGGAGGAAGAATTGGAAAGTTTGTGTGAAATGAGTATGTATAGTTATGTAGTTAATCACCATCGGGTGCGGTTACCCTCATTTTTATACCTCCTGTGGTGATGTTATCGTTAGTATAAAATGGGTAAAGGGCTAAATTTTTAATGAATGGAAAATATATTGATAATAAATACGTTTTTTGGTGTATAAGAATGAAATGAATATGATGAGAAGGGGAAGAGTTGTGATTGAACTCATTAGAGGCAACAAAGGCCTTGGGGAATCAAGTGGCTGTTTGTGTGCATGTGGTGCACATGAATGTTTAAAAAGGACATGAGAGGGAGAGAGAGCTAAGGAGGATAGTGATGATAATGTATATAGTATTTGAGAAATAAGAGAGATGCATTGAACAATACGAGTAGTTACAAGGGAATCGAGATAGAGAGTTAGATAATATAAATCAAAATTTCTTGTTGGTCTTGTTGTGAATATTTATCAACATTGTCTTGTAAAATTTTTTGGAATGAAATAGTTTATACTATAAAGAAAAAATTATTAACAGGGACGGGGACAAAAAATCTACTCCCAAAAGTGTTAATGGGGCAGGTTGCGGGGACGGAGACGGGGAGTACATTGTTAAACGGGGACGGGGATGGGGATGGGGATAAAAATTTAAACCCGATCGGGGATGGAGTACATTGTTAGATCATTAGCTAGTATTAGAGAGAGAATTGTTGTAATTGCCAAGTGTAGGTAAGGATTGGGTATCTCAAGATACTAAGTTATAAGGTAAATATAGCTACACATATATATGTGTGTGTGTGTGTGTGTGTGTGTGTGTGTGTGTGTGTAGAGTTGAGAGTAATTGATTAGTGTGTGATACTAAATGTATATGGGGATATAGATATTAGTGTGTGTATGCATGTCACGACCCGCACCCGCTTTTCGGATACGAGACGTATCCAAGCCAGCCTACGCCGCAGAGTCGGCGGTAGAACGCTGTCAAGCCCGCAAGAAATAAATGCCAAAATACAACATTTGCTGCTCATTCACATTTCTAAACTGTTACAACATTTACAACATTTTATAATTAAAGAAAATACAAGATTTTACAATTAATGAAATTGATACAAATGTTTTCTATTTCTAGGTCGACCTCAGCATACCCATGTCTTCCCAGTGCTAAGAGTGATCGCGGCTAAACCTGAAAAATATTAGTTTCCAGTCAGGAATGGAACAAGTACACAAACCGACGACAATACAAAAACACAATAGAATTGACAAGACATGAAAATAACATATGAGATATAAAATTGGAAGATAACTGATGTCATAGCACGATAGAGAAGTAAACAAGGAAAAACTAATAAAAGACATCTATCTAGGTGGTGCGAAATATCCTTTTCGACATGTGAATGGCTAGGGGGTAAATCCGGCTCCTGCACGTGTCGTGTACAGGTGCAATTGTTCACGAATAGACATCATGGGATAGTTCTGGGTAGTCCACATGTCTACTAAGATATTTCTCCTCCCGACTACTCCGTGTGACGAGCGTGTCAACAAGCAGCAAGATATATGTATAGACATGAAATGAAAAGACTACTATGAATCGGAAAGCAATCAGAAAGTGCACTTGCCTGAGGTTCTTAGCTGGAGAAACCAATAACACTATACCACTCAATGAGCCACAATCAGTCAACACATGTAGGAGTCTCCGGATGCTGAAATAAACATTACCAACGTTCTCAGAATAGTCAAATTAGCTAGGTTTGCCTGTCCTTAAGTCCAATTTTGGACACAGGGGCAAAACGGTAATTTCGGACAAAAATGATGTCCGCTGTTGGACCCGCTTTGCACCAAAAAGCGTGCCAGAGTCAATGGTCTCTAAGTCGTCAAACTACATATCTACGGATCCGGTTTTCTGATACGAATCCAACCGTATGTCCAAAGTTGGATTTCGGCAGGCCGTGCACAAAATCACCCGTTGAGTCGGACCGGGGGGCCCGCGATACGGCAATTTTATCAACTGTCTCAGAATCGGACAAAACTTGGCATACAAGACCAAAAAAATGATATGGTCCTGTTGGCACAAGTTTCGTCTCGATCTGACGAGCGTGCACAAAGTAATTGAGAAATTTGCAAAGTGCACGATACGATAAATTTCGACGGATACGCATCAAATTCGTCGCGCACACGCGACCAATTTGAATTCCGCCAAAGCCCACATGACCATGAAGTCGTTACGCAGATTTCGATGCTTACGGTTCGCGACCACGTCGTCCGGAATGGCGGGACGCACGTCGTGTGGATGAATTTCTAAGTTTTGAAAACAGATTTTTCGTCAACTTTATCTTAATTTTAAACAGCAATTACCCAACAAGAATTAAATCTAAAAATAGCATTTCCATTTTGGTTAGGTTGTCTAGAAGTCTGTTCAACGGTTTTCTAAAACTCGCGATGTTCTGGTCACAAATCGACCGCAAACATCGGACGTTGGTGCAGTTTCTATATCCTGGAAATCGAGATTTTTCCTAGTTTTGGGAATCGATTTGCGACGCGCACGAAGCGAATTAATCCAAACCATTTGAAAGGGATTGAAGGGCTATAGGTTAGCTTCATACCTGCACAATTGGATCGGAAAATGATCAAGCATGGAGGAAGATATCTCTTCGTGAAGTGGCCTTCATTGATGCAACTGCTGCTGTTGCCGCTGTCATCTTCGCGCGCTCGCGTGCCGGCCGGCGGTGGCCTGCGGCGGTGGCGCGCGGTCGAGGGCCCCATGGGCGCGCTTGGTGGCGGCGTCGTGGATGAGGTCGGGATTAGGGTTTATGAAGATTATCGTCCCTCAACTACTCCCGATATATATCATGCGCGCAAGGCCTTTGTTTGCAAATTCGGGTTCAGGGGTCTCTCGGGTTAGTACTGTGGGAACCAAGTGGCTCGGCCTTGTGGGGGCTTGCTGCGGCTAGCTGCTGCTTTAGTGAATTTTTGTGGGGAATCCCGGGCTGGGGTCTTTGGACTCATGGGCTGGAATTGCTTTGGTTTCTTTTTCTTTTTCTATTTCCTTTATTCATTTTATTAATTATTATATACTTATATATATATATATATATATATATATATATATATATATATATATATATATATATATATATATATATATATACACACATGTATATCTATATATGTATATTTATATATAATCATACACATACGCACATACGTATTTACATACATACACATGTATATATATATACACACTCATATTTATTTATACATACTCGTATATACATACACATATACGCATATTTATATACACTTATATATTCCTATATAAATATATATACGTATATACATACACGTACACATATATAACCTGTATTTATATACACACACTTATATAATATATTCGTATATACACATTTATATGTATATACTTACATACTACTATATACACATATATTTATATATACAAGCCCACATACATTCACATGTATTAAATACACACACACACACACATATATATACATATATATATATATATATATATATATATATATATATATATATATTATATATATATATATATATATATATATATATATATATATATATATCTTTATATAAAAATATATATATATATATATATATATATATATATATATCTTTATATATATACATACTATCATACCCATATATGTATATGTATATTTATATATACATACCATATACGCTTATATATATATATATTTATATATATTCTCATATATATTTTATATTCTTATATTCACCTATATCTTTTGATAAAGAATAAAATGATGATAACTATTAATAATAAATAATTTATATTTAATAACCACAATAATAATATTAATATTATATAACCTCAATAAAATAATAATAATAAAAATAACAAAAGTCAATAAGTCAATAATTAATTATTTATAAAATCTAAAAATCACCAATAAAATAAATAATATTAAAATATTTTTAAAATTTCCGGGAAGGGGAGCTACAATGCATTAGCTATAGGTTTGTATAGTGTTTGAGAGTGTGTTAGTGTGTGTAATATTAAGGTATATATATATATATATATATATATGTATATATATATATATATATATATATATATATATATATATATATATATATATATATATATATATATGTATATAAAAAAATATATATATATATATGTATGTATATATATATATATATATTATATATATATATAATATATATATATATATATATATATATATATATATATATATATATATAATAAGTTAACAATTATGTGTGTCTATGTGAGTATAGTAGAGTGGTGTGTGAGTGTGTAGTATAGGCTTGAGTATGTGTCCAGAGGGTGTTCAGTCGAGTGTCAGTCAATCTAGTATACTATTTATTTACCTCTATATCATACTAGGAGACTTATTTAGTACTAGTTGTGGTTGTAATTAGTTGATATTATATTCAAGTCTTGTCAATAATGTCTTTGACTTTGTCATGGGGTCTTAGATATCGGTCGTAGGTGACATTATATATATATATGGTCTGGCGATATCGAAACAAATCTAGTGTGTCTGAATGAGATATCGGTTGTAGGTGACATTATATTCATGGGGTCTTTAACTTTGTCATGGAGTCTTAGATATCGGTTGTAGGTGACATTATATTCAAGTCTTGAAAATTGATGTTAAGACAATTTTCTTGACCCTGGCAATATCGAAACGAATCTAATGTGTCTGAATGAGATTGGCATCAGTAAGAATTGCTAGCGTATGTGTACACGTTGGATGCACAAGAACTTATGTGCGATATAGCATGGTTATTGGTAACTGTCCGCTACTAATGTGTGTCCCATAATAAGACATAATATACGAATTTGTGCCTATTGGATAATGTGTGTCCACCTTTGCAGAATTATTTCCAAATGGATATGAATTACTACTTGCGGATCGTTTATGGATGTACAATCGTCGTCCTGATGATATGTGTGGTGTACGAGATGAATACATAGCGGGAGTAGAGCAGTTCCTGCAGTTTGCTAAGGCGTTCCCTCAGTACATGGACGACACCAAAATTAAGTGTCCGTGTGTGAAATTCATAACGTAAAATATTATCCAGAAGTGGAAGTGGCATATCATTTGTACTCGAGGGGTTTCACGCCTAATTACTATCAGTAGACCGTACATGGAGAACTTGTGTCTTTAGCATCAGAGCCGGAGCCTTATGTTGAGCCGTATATGCATACGGGACCTAATTTTGTTTCAGATAATCATGCATACGACGACGGGTGCGTGAACATGGTTTTCGATGCTGCGGGGCCTAGTTCATGATGCAGCTGAGGAGGCACCGATTGTCGATGCTGCAAAGTTCGTGGAGTTGCTGGAGAATGCAAGGACTCCATTGTATCCTGGTTGTGAGGATCATTCACCGTTGGAGGTGGTTACAAGACTGTTGAGCTTTAAGTCAGATTTTAACATGTCGTAAGAATGCTACAACCGAGTGTTGGAGTTGATTATAGAGATCTTGTCGGTGGGTGCTAAGTTACCTAAAGACTTCTATCGGTCTAAGAGGATGGTGAGATCACTCTGGATGGAATACGAGAAAATCGATTCTGGTCGCAATGGGTGCATGATGTACTACAAAGACGACAAGGACGCAGATGTATGCAGATTTTGTGGTACTGATCGCTATAAGACAACTAGTACAGGAAGGTCTACCGATGCAAGAAGACCGACCGATTCAATGTACTACTTGCCTTTAACGCCGTGGTTGCAAAGATTATTTATGGTGAAAGAGAGGGCCAAAAATATGAGTTGGCACATGCGAGAACAGATTGAAGGAGTGTTGGATTACCCATCCGATGGAGAAGCGTGGAAGCACTTTGATCGTGTGTATTCTGATTTTGCTTCAGATCCGCGTAATGTCAGGTTGGGGCTATTTTCTGACGGTTTTACTCCTTTTGGTCTTTTGGGATCCCAATATTCATGATGGCCTATGATTGTCACTCCGTATAACCTACCGCCTTGGATGTGCATGAAGACTCAGTACATATTTCTAACCGTTATAATTCCTGGTCCGAACAATCCCAAGAGGAACATTGATGTGTACTTATAGCCTTTGATAGATGAGTTGAATCAGTTATGGGAAGTAGGCGCCAACACGTACGATGTTTCCCGGAAGCAGAATTTTCAGATGAAGGCAACCCTTATGTGGACCATCAACGACTTTTTGGCCTATGGAATGTTATCTAGATGGAGCACTCATGGCCGTCTCTCATGTCCGTATTGCATGGACCGTACTAAGGCTTTCCGCTTGAAACACGGAGGAAAACCGTGCTTTTTTGATTGTCATCGACAATTTCTGCCAAAAGATCATCCGTTCAGAAGGAACAGGAATGCATTTCGTACCGGCGTTGTAGAGAAGGGTGATCCACCGCCAAGGTGGTGCGGAGCCACGATATGGGAGGAGGTTAGAGATTTTTTAAGTGCTATCGAAGATCCTACAACTGGGTACAAGTACGATGGATTTGGTAGATATCATAACTGGATTAAGAGGAGCATATTCTGGGATCTGCCATATTGGAGTACCAATCTGATCAGACATAATCTTGATGTCATGCATATTGAGAAGAATGTGTTTGATAACATAATTAATACTGTGATGGACGTAAAGGGAAAAACGAAAGACAATCCCAAGGCCAGGTTGGACTTAGAAGAAATATACAAACGCCCTGCGTTGCATTTGATAGAGGAGAATGGAAAACAGTTCCTGTCGAAGTCAATTTTCTCACTGGACAAGGAGGATAAAGTGAGACTTTGTCGGTGGATCCAGGGCCTAAAATTTCCAGACGAATATGTGTCAAATCTGAGAAGATGTGTCGATCCGAAGGAAAATAAATTGACGGGTATGAAGAGCCACGATTGTCACGTATTCATGGAGAGGTTAATTCCAATTGTATTTCGAGAATTCTTACCGTAGGCAGTTTGGGATCCATTGACGGAGCTTAGCATGTTCTTCAGGGATCTTTGTTCTAAGAAATTGTTCGTTGATCATCTAGAAAAGCAAGAGAAGGATATTGCGGTAACACTGGACAAGCTAGAGAGGGTGTTTCCTCCTGGATTCTTCGACTCTATAGAGCATTTGCCGATTCATCTTTCCTATGAGGCACGTATTGGTGGACCCGTCGAATATCGATGGATGTACCCGTTCGTATGACATTTGAATCACCTAAAAAGAAAGGTGAAAAATAAGGCACGGGTCGAGGGTTCTATTTGTGAAGCCTATGTTCTCGAGGAGACTACAAACTTTTGTTCGATGTATTTCAAGCCTCATGTTGCAACTAATAGAATAAGAGCTTCCAGAAACGACGACGGAGATCATGAATGTAATGATACAATACTGAAGGTATTCAATGCCCCAGGAAAGCCATCGGATAAAATGAAGAAGAGATATCTGAACGATGATGAGCTAAGGGCTGCTCAGGTGTATGTATTACTCAACTGCGACGATGATGAAGTAGAGAAGCTGGAGGGATAAGTAATTAATATGTCTACATTATTTTAATAGTGTTAATTATTATACTATTATATTAATTGAACGATGTTATTTTTAGCATATTTAATGATGATGTGAGGTCAGGTAGGCCACACATAACAGAAGAAAAACTAGAACAAGAAATGAGGCATTATTTTCCATCATGGTTGAGTGCATATGTAAGACTTGAGAACTCTGTAATTAGTTCACTGTATATGCACTTGAGAATGAGCTTAATTTATTTTTTCGTAATATTTAGGTCGATCGTCCATACGCAAGACTTGAGAATGAGTCTATTAGAACGCTAGCCAAGGGACCAATTTATGCTACAAAAATATGGCCAAGCTACTGTGTTAATGGGTTTAGGTTCAAGTCAACAACTTGCCCGATCAGAGACAACTTTGTGGATCTCGATTCCACCAAAAATAGCTGTTTGTGTATCAGATCTTCGAACTACAAAGATGTTGATGCGGGCAACGATTTTTATGGCATCCTACGGGAGATTGTGGAGCTGACATATAGTTATAGAATAGAGCCTGCTAAGTTTGTATTATTCATATGTGATTGGTTCGATCCGATTGAAGGTCAAGGTTGGAAAGTAGACAAGCACGGTCTTGTGGATATAAACTATCGGCGTCGATATCAAGCCTATGAACCATTTATCCTATCAAGTCAGGATCAGCTCGTGTACTTCACAAGTTATCCTAAACGGGGAACAACAAGGTCGGACTGGTAGGCAGTATGTAAGACCAAAGCTGGAAATACCTTTGAGGTTGACGATATAGCTTATCAGGAGGATGAACTACCTCTTGTAACAAATATTATAGAAGTGGACACGACGAAAGTTCCTCATTACACATCTAATTGTGTAGAAAAAGTAGAATTATCTGAAGAAGAAGTTGCAGATGAAAGTGAAGATATAGAGGAGGAGGAAGAAGAAGAAGAAGAAGAAGAAGAAGAAGAAGAAGAAGAAGAAGAAAAAGAAAAAGATGAGCTAAACG
The DNA here is from genome assembly GCA_029216955.1 of Iris pallida. NCBI lineage: Eukaryota > Viridiplantae > Streptophyta > Magnoliopsida > Asparagales > Iridaceae > Iris > Iris pallida. The sequence goes on along the minus strand of JANAVB010039816.1, from coordinate 2,164,931 downwards.
AACTAGATAAATTTTTAGAAGAGGATTAAATCTGTACGTTTGTTTTATCATCATATTTGACACTTTAGTAAAAAATTTATCATATAAATCTGTGACACTTTAGTGACACTTTTATCTGTGACTATGAAATTTTTCAAAAATCTGTGATGTCTATGTAGTTCCCTGTCCCTACATCGTGCCCCGTTGTTCGTCCACGGGGTGCGCGAGAAAGGAACACTGTCGCTATCGACTCGATCGGGACCGATAGGTTGGGATTGATCAAATAGATCGAACGGAAACGGTTGAATTAAGATCCATTCCCCGTTATGGAATGGCTTCTTCGGAACCAAGTCCCATATTCAGCGGGTTGCGCCTCAAGGATTGATTCTGCGGCTGAGTCGGAAGAGACCTCTCGTTGCTCTGCTTTTTACGCCGCTTGCGTTGGTTTTGGCTTTGTTTTCTGAATACGTTTTCGTGAATATTTTCGATGGTTTTCATGGCTTACGTTTCGAACTTCGCATTCGTATCGAATTTCCTTGAATAATACAGTGTTCTAATCGGTTGCTTGTGCGATTTCAGGTGATCGCGTAGGCAGCGTCTAGTGCGGCCAACCAGTTTCTCGCCTCAAGTAAATACTAAGGTGAGTAGCTGACCCTTTTTCCCTCGACCCTCTTCTCTAATACATTATCGATACTAGACATGTGCTATGCTAGATGTAATGCAACGACATGAATGATATTCCGATGAACGGTCACACGACGTCCCACGAACACGAACTATTCAAATGCTTGTCATATAACATTATCGTGCTTGCAATTACCGTATCATATAGAACCGTGCTAAGGAAAGATGAATCGATTAAATGTATGTCGCAACAATACATAAAGATGTGCCTTGAAATAATAATTAACTTAGCACGGTCATGGACAACTTGTCGACAAGGGCGATTGTTTCTTCGGACGGTATCCTGAGGCTACGGGACCGTTCCGGCCTAGGAAGAAACACGGATAGCTATGCCGGATGCATGCCACGGTAGGCAGTGGCTTTCAACGGGGCTCGCTACCTGCGCTGAAGGACCACTGTCTACCAAGCTATATGTCCAGGATGGCTTGTCGTGCCAGTGACCTTCATGAATGCACTCTATTACATTTTTTTATTATCAACATGACAGGGAAGAACATGGTGAGTTACGCTACAACGACGTGCTCTGCCGGGGGTAAGATCTATCGTTGTTATACGGTTGTGCCTTCAATTATAAGTTTGAATTGAGTAGGATGGCTAGAAACTTCACTAAATATTTGCATGCACGCTCCCTTAAATTCTTCAACAAATGAGAGTACGGGATTTAAATTGCCATGCACCAGCACAAAGTGTAAAGTGCTGACCCTCGCTCTCAACAGGTACTCGAAACCAGGATAGCGTGCCAAGGAACTGATGGCAACGCTCCTTTCTTTTGAAGCCTTGCTAGCGCGAAGGCTAACTCTGCAACATTTTGAAGACTCCAACCCAACTGCATCATGAGTCACAAACTCTCGCCGATCCCAGGTCTTAGAGAGTCGTTTTGATGTTTGTAAAAAGGGATGTAAATGTATGGAATGACTATCTCATCGATGTCGGTTGTAAGCCCGAGAGGCCTCTTTTGTAATCGAGTCTGTAACCTAACTTATTATCAATGAAAATACAAGTTTCCTTTTCTATATGAATGTGTTCAATTTCTCTGCGTACTCTTATATATGATGTTGTTTTGGATAACCTTATGAACTGCCTTGTACAAGCGAAACTTAGTCTTGCACGGCATCACGCCCGGGGGACGACTATCGATTCTACCGAATCGGGGCGTGACAGTCTATCATATTGTAAACCCCCTAAATTTCTACTATGATTTTTTTATAATTTTATATTTATTTTGTATTTCGTATCTGCACGTCGCATATGAGTTCTTATTGTTGTATTTGCGTAGCGTGCGGGATTTGCGTTTCGTAAATACTCGACGAGTGCGAATATGTGTCGAGGTACATATGTTAGAAAAATATTTTATTATAAATTTATTTTAATAGGAAAGTACATGTTCAAATAAACGTGATAAATATTTTCTTTTGTATAAAAGAGTTATTTTGTTCGACGTTTAAAAATAAGTAGTAATTTGAAAATTTTGGTTTATATGAAATATTTTCAAATGTTTTACAAAATGTGAAATTTGCTTATTAATATATTTTGTTATTTGTAAAAGCTAGTTCATGAATTAATATTTAAGTATTTATCATGATTTTCAAAATTAATTATTACTATATTTATTTAATTATGAAAATGATATTTGGGATTTTGTTAATTTTAATATTTGATTAAATACGGTAATTTAAATTGGAAAAGATTTTATTGACTTTATTTAAAATATTTTAAATTAAGTATAGAATTTATTTAGATTGGATTTGCTTTGGATTGAATTATTTTAAATCAATTTGAATTAATAGATGATTTATCTAATTGGGATTTAAATTCTCCCAATCCCTATCCAACTGGGAATTCTCACCTCCTATAAAAGGAGAGGTACTCCTCCAGAAATTTTCCATCCACAACCAAACCGTGCATCGTGTCGGTGTCTCATCCACTATATTCTTATTTTACAAATACAATATTTCTGCTCCGTGTCGACAACCCCGACATGATACATTACAAACCCCAAACCACCACTGTCACCAAATCACCATCAAAACCCGCAGCAGCCCCGCCTTCACCGTGCCCATCCCCGATCTCCCGGCCAGGCCGTACAGCGCCAGCACCCCTCCCTCATCCTCAAGGCCACAAACACCACCACCATCTCCGTCCACCCGTCGCCGACACCACTACTAGTTCAACACCCTGTTGCCATCATCACGCAACCACCACCGCCATTAACAACCACACCACCACCAACCCCTCACCGCCGGCAACCCCATCAACCGACGACCCCCACCAGGAAACTTACAACACCCCACCACCATCACCCATAGAAGAAGAAAGGAGGAAAGACTCGTACCTAATCCCGCAGCCGATGTGCGCATGCCGCGTCCGTCGGCCGAGTCCGATGCGCCGCCTCCAGTGCGCCGCCTGAACCCGGGCCTCCGCTGCGAGGGTCCTCCGCCGTGGATCAGCCGCGCTCCATCCCTCCGAAGCCCGCCGATCTGCCGTCGAGCGCCGCCTCCACTAAGCTCCGGCGCCGATGCGCCCCTCAGCCGTAGGTGAAAACCCCTCTCCCTTTTTCTGCACTCCTTCTCTCTCTCTCTCTCTCTCTCTCTCTCTCTCTCTTACTGTAACTCTGTAAGGAAATGGAGGGATGTATAGTGATGTTAGGGATTAAATACTGTTATTATTATTAGTTTATTAGTATTATTATTCTTATTATTTATTATTATTATTACCATTATTGTTATTATTATTAAGATTATTATTACTGTTAATATCTATTAATTATCATTGTTATTATCATTATTATTATTATCATCATTATTATTATTATTATTAAATCATTATTATTATTTTAAATACTTTTGTTTATGATTTTTATTATTAAGATTATTAGTGTATTATTCTAAATTTGATAATTAATATTTTCCAACATTACTTTGACAACACTCAATATCCCTAAAATTATTTTTTCTATATTTTATTTTGACTAACGAAAAGTTACTTTTCTATAATGTATATATTATATATATTTTAAATGTGAGTTTAGCCTAAAAATAACTTTCGATTTTTTCAAGTATTCATCTAAACGTATATTTGACTAATAACAATGTAAAATTTTAAATTGGATATATATATAAAGTATTTTCAAGAATTTACATGAAAAATATTTTAGAAAATTTGTATACGTAATCTCCCCAATTTCTCCTTGCTTAACACCCTTATCATGACTAATCATCCATTCGTATTTTCTCGTGAATTCGGACCATGCTGCATCGACCATGGCTTTAGGATAGAACAGGACTTGCTCGACCATCGCACCACTCCAGGAGACACACCAGGCAAGATACCTTGTCATTATACTGTTTATATTCAGTTTGTATTTTATTACATATCACTGTTCATTTATTTCCAGTTCTTACAGTTCTTGATTTACTATCTGCTTAGTGATATTAGATGTACTTTGCTATTATCCTTTGATTGCATATGGACTTAGAATTAAGAGACTACCGTTTGTAGTGTATTATATATACCTTGACACAGTTGTACCACGAGGATGTGTGAGATGAGTAGCATGTAGAGGTTCTTGCGTGTGGGCTGATCCCCCATGTGCATGCGTTAGGGCTAACTGCTAATAGAGGCGTATTAGGAGACTTAGCAGTTAGTAGAGGTACATGGTCGTGGATGCGACTTGACAAGTACAATGGATGGGAAGAATATTTCCTTATCGTAAGGGCTTCGATTGCACTTCTCTTGTAACCCGGAAGCTCCGTTGGAGATACGGGTATATTGAGCCTCTCAGGTTTGCCACTATCGTTTTTGAACATCATGCACTGTGGTCACTGGTGCCCAAGTGGGGACTATACCAGATCCCATTTACAGCCAGGGCTCATGCGACGAAAGGTTTGTTCTCAACTGCATGTTCACTTTAGTATGGTTAGGTTACCTTATTGGTGTCTTATCACTTTCTTTGATTGTGGCATATTTTTTATTCAGTATTTATATGGCATGTTTATTGTATCTTGTTACGTCCCTCTGAGGACCTGGTTATCTCGCCAGGTGTGTGCTATTGTCTTTCGCAGGTGTTCTAGCCGTGGCCATGATCGTCGCAATTTCCTCCGAGGGTGATTGCACTTGATCGTCTTCGCATCGCTCTCCAAACTCTTTTTTTTATTATGTATTTCTTTTCGTAGTTGGTAGTGGATTTATCTCCGTCCAATGATTGTATACATGACAAATTCAAAAGTTGCGTTTATATCATTATTTATCTTTGTGGATAAGATTTAGTACCTTGGTTACTGCATTCTACAGCTTATGTATACATACGACGGTCCATATACTTCATATGTATACAGCTGGCATAATTACGTTCTAGTCCTACATATTTTGGGACTGGGGCGTTACATGTTTTTGTGGTGGCCCATGCAGGTCAAGTTTGTCGTTTCGGTTACATGAATGTACCGAACGGGCCTACAATACAGGATTAGAGTCTAGAATCTCATCCACCTACTTGACATCCTTTCTTGACTTCAAATTCTGAACTCTCGTTCGACCTCCTTGATTTGTATCTTGCTCGACTCCTTCTACCGTAAATTCTTAGTTTCGTGTTTAGTAAGATGACTACACTAGTATATGCCCATAGGTTAAACACATGGCTAGATGGATTGCATTGACAATTAATATGCATTGAGATTTTATTTGAGTTATAAAGGCATTATTTTCCTAGAAATATGATCTTAAGGGTTAGTTAATTCCAAGTTGGGTAGTAGCATATTACCGCTTTCAAAAGATAGTTGGAATTTTAATTTGATATTACAAGGTGATATACACAAGAGGATAGCTAGATCGAGAAAACAAATTGATTTGATTTTGCGTTTTAATTTTTGAAGGTCTTTCAACATTTATGATTTATTGAGTTATAGCTATACATCTTTTGGAGGGATATAAATTTGATTTTAAAAGGATTATAAAATTTTAAACTATGATTTACGATTGACCAAAATTTGAGGATGATTGATAAATTTTGGTAAAATATTTTTGAATTAAAGTTATTTAGATTTCGAGTTTAAAACCTTGATTATGGATATTTAAATCTTGGAAAAAAAAATGATTATTCGATTTACGATATACAAGGGTTGTTTCGAGATTGACTAGAGATTTAAAATTTTGATTAAAGTTGACAGTCTAAGACAATTGGAATTTTTGGCGGAGTATCTTGGAAATTTTTATTGAAAAAAAAATTCGAGGAACTTGAAATTTTAGATTAGATCATATATTGGTAGAAGGCCAAGAAGCAAGTAAGGTCACCCCGGTAAGATAGAAGTATTCCACATTAGATTGCCATACCACCTATGATTATGATATTGCATATGCACAAGTATAGTTAGTCATCGACCAAACCGATGAACATATCTTTGACCCACTCGACCTTCCCTCAATTCTAGATCTTTATTCGTGGCCATCTAATTGTTTGAAACTTATAAATGATTGGAATTATTCCATTGACCATACCCTTATCTATGAGACTATTCTCTCTAGGAACTGTGTCTCTAACTTATCTTAACTTGATCTACGAGATTACCTAAATTATCTTTATTTCGTGCTTTAACCTTTTTTGTGCATTAATTAGAACCTTATGAAAACCCACTTTCTATTTTGATCATTTGGCGTTCCCTATCGTGACTTTGATATTTGGAGCACCACACTAGACTTTTTCTTCCAACAAAATTCACATGCAAGGCCTAGACGAGCTCACCCTCATGTAGGTATATCATGTCCCACTAAAATACGTTCCCTTGTACTCTATTTTTATGGTACGACTTTCGGGTCATAAAGACTAACTATACCTATACCATGGTACCGATATACTTCTGACTATATATAATTGGACTCAATCTCGACTCAAATCTTCGGCCCGATTGCGATCTACTAAATCCGTTAAATGCTTAACCTTGTGTTTTATCTTGACTGCTTAACCCTTGTCATTTTATTTTTTTGTATTATCTTGATTTACTTAGACCCATAACACCTTTTACTCTTCATGCAATATTAGCAACACTTACTTTTCTCCCTTTCAATTAAATTGCTTACTCATATTTCACTTTGATTTCTCCATTGTTTATGCAACCTTGTTCCTTGTATGATTCTCTTATGCGAAATAAAATTTGATTATGACAATCTCGGGTTAGTAGAGGTAGATTAGAGAACCCTACAGCAAGGATAAATAACACAGTTGGTTAAGATAATTACGAGACTACAAGGTGTAGAATGGACATAAATGAAAATGTGCGATAAATCCAAATAGATGAAGTAAGAAATGTTATATTGTGTTGATAAAACAATCAAAGGTAAATAGACTTCTCAATTTTTAAAATTTGTTTTGAGGTAACTAAATATCGAGTGAAGAATTTCTAAAGCTTTGGTGGTTAAAGAACCAAGTTATATTTTAAATTGATGAATGCAAATTCTTGATAAAGACAACGTGGACTTGCCTTCGATAAAATATGGTGTCATAAAGATAATAGGTTTCAAAGATAACCAATTGTTGAAGAAAGAAAGTGCGTACATTTTTGACGATTTAAGAATACGTTTCTAAAAGTGATTGTGAGTTTGAAGTAAAGACGGGTTATTTTTACCAGCATGGATTAAAAGATCATTGGGTTCCAATTTTCGAGGAAGACCCTGATAAATAAGAGATTGAGAGATTTTCATTTATAAAAGATTGTTTTGTGAAGATATGATCAACAAATATTTAAGATAATATTTTAAGGATAAGTACGACTCAAGATATTGAAGGATTATCGAATTCCTACTTTTGAGAGATTATGAACAACGAAATTTAATTGAGGAATATATATATATCTATATATGTAGATATGTGGTAGAAGTGTATTAGGGATTCACCGAATTCAAATCTGTTGAACTCACGGCGAAATATCGAATGAGATATACGCATACCTTTTGGAATTCAAGTTTGTGAGGCAAATGATCGAAGTAAAGAAGAAAATAAGGTTATGGAATATAAAATTACGAACAAAATAATTTGAAAGAGTGAATAGGGCTAATCGATAAGGACGATTGGATATTTTAACGATATTGAAAACACGTAAGGAAATGTTTTAATGATCAAAATTTATATTGGAAGACTATTACCTAACTGGAGAGCTTGCACGTCCATAGAACAAATGACAGTGAATGAAGGATTATAGTCCTCGAGGGGTTGTCATACGCATAATTATACTATAACTGATTCTTTCCTAGTCATCCAACTGATATATTGTCCATTGAAATATCGGTCGCCGTCCGTTCTAAATATTGTGATTGACTTCTCGTTCAATGTGAATCAATTTCGTGTCAATAAAACTGCTTCTATCCCCCTTAAGCCTACCTTCCCTAATTATTCCTAAATTTCGAGCAAGAAACTCTTTTAAGTTGGGTAGGATGTAAACCCCCTAAATTTCTACTACGATTTTTTAATAATTTTATATTTATTTTGTATTTCGTATCTGCACGTCACATACGAGTTCTCATTGTTGTATTTGCGTAGCGTGCGGGATTTGTTTTTCGTAAATACTCGACGAGTGCGAATATGTGTCGAGGTACATATATTAGAAAAATATTTTTATTATAAATTTATTTTAATAGAAAAGTACATGTTCAAATAAATGTGATAAATATTTTCTTTTGTATAAAAGAGTTATTTTGTTCGACGTTTAAAAATAAGTAGTAATTTAAAATTTTTGGTTTATATGAAATATTTTTAAATCTTTTGCGAAATGTGAAATTTGCTTATTAATATATTTTGTTATTTATAAAAGATAGTTCATGAATTAATATTTAAGTATTTATCGTAATTTTTGAAATTAATTATTACTATATTTATTTAATTATGAAAATGATATTTGGGATTTTGTTAATTTTAATATTTGATTAAATACGGTAATTTAAATTGGAAAATATTTTATTGACTTTATTTAAAATATTTTAAATTAAGTATAGAATTTATTTAGATTGGATTTGCTTTGGATTGAATTATTTTAAATCAATTTGAATTAATAGATGATTTATCTAATTGGGATTTAAATCCTCCCAATCCCTATCCAACTGGGAATTTTCACCTCCTATAAAAGGAGAGGTACTCCTCCAGAAATTTTCCATCCACAACCAAATCGTGCATCGTGTCGGTGTCTCATCCACTATATTCTTAATTTACAAATACAATATTCCTTCTCCATGTCGACAATCCCGACACGATACATTACAAACCCCAAACCACCACTGTCACCAAATTACCATTAAAACCCGCGGCAGCCCCGCCTTTACCGTACCCATCCCCGATCTCCCGGCCAGGCCGTACAGCGCCAGCACCCCTCCCTCATCCTCAAGGCCACAAACACCACCACCATCTCCGTCCACCCGTCACCGACACCACCACCAGTTCAACACCCTGTTGCCATCATCACGCAACCACCACCGCCATTAACAACCACACCACCACCAAAACCCTTACCGCCGGCAACCCCATCAACCGGCGACCCCCACCAGGAAACTCACAACACCCCACCACCATCACCCATAGAAGAAGAAAGGAGGAAAGCCTCATACCTAATCCCGCAGCCGCTGTGTGCATGCCGCATCCGCCGGCCGAGTCCGACGTGCCGCCTCCAGTGCGTCGCCTGAACCCCAGCGCCTCCGCTGCGAGGGTCCTCCGTGTAGGACCGTTGAGCACCTCTAGAGGGGGGGTGAATAGAGTGTGTGCGTGTGCAGCGGAAAATAATCACCAATTAAAAACTTAAGTAATAACTATGGCAGTAAATAGGAGACAGTAAATAAATACAGTAAAGTAAGAGTCAAGAATTCAAACTTAGTGACACAGCGATGTATACTGGTATCCCTCTGAGAGGACTAATCCAGTCTCGAGTACTCTTGCTCGATGTTAATCCACTATGACACAAGCTTTAACTGAGTGCTTGCAACTCTTACAACACCGTGCTTGGCGATAAGTGCACGACCGACTTCACAACACCGTGCTTGGTGACGAGCGTACGACCGGCTCCAGAAGGCAATTGGAAAACTGGAACATTTTCTGAATACAACCTCCGATACAACTCTTCAACACCAAACTCTAGATTAAACAGAAACTGTACTGGCTTGGCTAAGAGTCGTAAAGGCTTAGATATGAAAGTAAACGCTCAGAACACTTTAGATAGAGAAGAGAAGAGATGAAATTGGATTGTTGAAATGAATGGTAATCTCAACTCTATTTATAGTGTTTTAGGGGAACCGAACTCGGGCAGAGTTCGGGCAGAGTTCGGATGCTAGGATTTCGCATACGAACGTTGGATGCAGATTTGGTGGGAACTGTATTTCAAATAACCCAGACCGAACTCGGGCCGAACTCGGACCGAACTCGGTCAGAGTTCTGTCAGAGTTCTGCTGGTTCAGAACAGTAAGGAATAAACCAAATTTGCATAGGTTTTGGGCTTTTTAGAATTGTGGATTTTTGGGATACGTAGGTAGGCTTATTTTTGTTTGTGGACTGAGAAAAACCTAAGCCAGTACCGATCCGATCAATCTCACATTTTTCCTAGACTCAATAAAAGGAAAAATACAGAATAAATATGAAAACCAATAGCCCTTTTGATGACGTCTTTTTCCTGACATTGAAGACGCATTTTTCCTTGACGGCAATCGTCCAAAGATAAACAGATCTGAAAATCTGAATACCTTTCGGGGGCTTCGCCCCCGAACCCCTGACGGGGGGCGCTGCCCCCTCGACCCCTGTCCGCTGACCCCCGATGCGAGGCCCCAGATAGGTCGTTGGGCAGTTCAGAGAAAACTCCTTGTATAACGTCGTCTTTGGCCCATTAATAATTCTTTGTTGCATATGTCCTGCTTGTCTGCAAGTACATGTTAGACGAACAAAACAGTATGATGCAGTATGATATAATCATAACAATATGATATAGAACATTTGGGACAATGCTAATATTAGGACAATGCTAAGTTTAAGTAGCAATATGATAGTGATTACATGAGTATTATGTGAAACTTAATTGATTAGCCATATTCAAAAACATGATATAATCATTGGGCTAACAATCTCTCCCTTTTTTGATTATGGCAAATCGGCTAAGTTTAAGATAGGTACCATAGATGCATATATCACTAATAAACACATATTACTAAAATATTGTGTGCTAACTTAAACTTATTTCTCCCCCTTTGACATGATCAAAAATAAGCTCCCCCGTAATTAGAGCTAAAATGAACTCAAGCATAAGTAAAGGAGGAAAGCAAAAATAATCATGATCAAGGATTAGGAGAACAGTGTAATGACAAGTGTTGAAAATTGCATAACTAAAGAATAAAAACTTGTCAAAAAATAGTTGGTTGAACTTTAACAAAGAAAACTGAAATCAAGTAATACATAGTTTACCAACTAGAAATCCAAAAATAAAATATGTTTTGAAATAGACCAAAAAATATATCAATATAGTAGGAATCAATTATTGCTCATAAATAAATCATGAGGAATAGAAATTCGCAGATCTAGTATATATTAAAGAATAAAAAATATAATGAGACTTTTAACAATGATCACAAAAAAATATGATTCATAATTTGCCCATACAAATTAGTGAATCAATTCCATAAATAATATAATCATTTAAAAAGAAATCAAAATAAGTATACTAGAATCTATGCAAAATCTATACCAAAGTTTATGCATTTGAAGTCAATTACCATAGCATGATATATATCCAACAGATAAATATGAATGTAATAAAGACAAAATACTTGAGAAGGAGAAATTCAGTCGACTTGAATGCTCCCCTGCAAAGTATGATCAGTCTAAATATAGATAATCATGAACTTTGAGATAAAACCTCAATAAGAAATGTCAAATCAGTTTAAACTCAAAAGGATTATCAATAAATTAAATTACTTTTGGCAGGATAACTTTTAGAAACAAAAAAATGAAAGAATTAAAAAATAAATATTAAAATCATATATTCTCTCATAAACTCAATACAAATTCAAATATCATGAACAACTCAACAAAATATTTTAAGTAAAAGAATATATGTCCATGATGAACTAGGTATACCACATATTAAGGGCATAAAATAATTGAAACAATTAATTTGCTCCCCCTTAAAATATGCGTATATAGTTCAAAAAATAATTTATATGCATAAAATAGATAAAATAAATAATCAAAAGATCTAAGGGATATCCAAGATATGCATCTTTTTTTTCCTTTGATCAAAAGCATATAAAATTCCAAACTCAAAACAAATATCATCTTTAGGCAAATAAAAGAAATATCCAATAAATAAATGCTTAAAGATGAACAAAGAAAATATATCTCCAATATATATATATATATAAAATATTTCAAGAAATTAAAAGATTTTGAAAACTGTCTTTAATAATAACATTTGAGTACCGGACAGATTCAATAAATCAAAAAGACTTTTCAAAAATATGAAATTTATTACGAAAAACTGTCTTAGTAAATGTTCGAATGCATCCATTTAGTCCTCAGACTGAAAGCTGACGATTCGAATCACGAAAACAATAAAAGAATCCATAAATCATAAATAAATCCATTTGAACAAATAAATATAACTAGATAAATGTCAAAAAAAAATATATTCTAGATATATGGCATGTCAAGGGGATAATTGACTTGAAACAATTAACTGCTCCACCTTTACATGGCTATATCCAAAAATAATAATATTGACAAAATTTTAAAATAAAATTCAGAGACATATTTTCGGAAGTAGAAAGTTAATCCAAAAAATATTAGGTCTTCTTATCAAAGTTCATTTCTTCCCTTTTAAAGCCTTAGCACGGTGTCCACCTGACAACCGTAAGGTTAAAGAAAAGAAACGCTTTGAGAGAGATTCAATTTGTATGACTTCTCCCCTGCAAAGAGTTACTGTTGTAGACAGTAAGTAACTTGAATAAGAAGATAATAATATAAAGCTCAAAATTATGAATATTACGAATATTACACAAGCTAAAGATGAAATCACAATACCATAATATTCAATAAGTAGTCACGAATACGAAAAACAATCATCTTTAGACAAAAGAAGAAATATCCAATAAATGAACATTTAAAAATAAAACAATTAAAAGATATTTCAAATTAGCATGATGAATAATCGTATAAGTCAAAAGATGACATAAATTGACATATGCTATAGAATCTCACAATCGACAAGATAGATCAACATATGCTACCTTTTGTGAAAATATAAAGAGAGAATATTATCCATCAAATCTAAAATTCAAAATCCATCAGATAATAATTGCAATTAGATCTCAATAAATCTTTAGTTTATAAAGTGTTGATCAATCTTGGGTTAGCTGTAGAGGTACTGTCCCAGCTAACGGAGGTTCACCGTGGAACACTTAAGTACCGCTTCGCTTCGACCGTAGTCGTGGTGACAGACAGACCCTTTGTAGGCTTGTACCCAAAAGAAATCTCTTCTTTAATAACCAAGGATTTAAAAAGAATTAGTGCAATATGAAATCAATTATATTCTATGGACTTGAAGAAAAAAATCTTAGAACAATGTAGCATACGGTATAAGATGTATCAATTACATTTATCCATATGTGCTACTAAATCATTGGGTAACAATAAAATATAAAATATTTGTAACTCAAAATGTAAGACCTAGATACGTTGATGTATTCTGGAACCTAGGAGACTTGACAGCACCTTGGATCTAGAACTAGATAATAGTTGCAAGTACACCTTAATAAATCTTAAGTCTATAAAGTATTGATCACTTCGGGTTAGCTGTAGGGGCCGGTTCCCAGCTAGCGGTAGTCCGAAGACTAGTGCACCGTGTCGCTTCAGGCTATTTACACCTGTATGATAGAATGACCCTTTCGGCTTGTTCCCAAAATGATTTCTACTCTTAAGAACTTAGATTCAAAAGAATATATGCAGTATCATCGAACATCATCGAAATCCAGAAATCCAAAAAAAATACGTAAATACCCAAAGAATGGTTTATCAAGATCAAGATATAAAAAAAATATTATGTATCCAAAATGTCAACCAAAAAGCTAAGAAAAACATACATCATTTAAAAAGGCTTTGAGGAAGAAGTACAAGTTTGAAACTACTTTTCAAAATAATATAGAACTTGAACTAAACTCATATACCTCCATAAAGATATTTATACAATATAAGAAATATGTGAGCAATATATGATTGATAATGAATTATTCATATATCATTAACAAGCAAAAAAAAAATCACAAGATCAAAAACATGCATAAATAAACTTTATCAGACAAAGATGAAATTGATTCATAATAAAATTAATCAAAAAAATAAAATATGAGAATCAATAGTGAATATATTATGCAACCACAAAGTTAACATATATGTATATACTTTTCAAGTAAATAGGAGACTTGTGCTAAACATACATACTCACAAAATACCGATCAAAGTAAATGTGACATGTTAAAGACAAATCGATAAGAAGTGACCATTAAAAAAATATTTAAAGGCAAAGAGTCAAAAGATATTTACCAAAACAAAAGCTCCTATGCATGCTTCAAGAACAATAAATAGCATACATAGACAAATGTGTCACACTAATAGAAAATAAATACTATATAGTGTGAACTAAACATTTAAGCTAAACAACTAGTCAAGCTAGGATTATGTCACAAATTATTTTAAACAATAAACAATTAAAAGATATCAATGGGATCTAATAGCAAGACATCAAAAAGAACATGCATGATATTAAAAAAAAACTATTTAGAAAGCATGTTACCGAAGTGATTCTAGTGACCACACTTCTGTTGGTGCAATTGCATGGAAGATGACCTTTGTAGCTTTGCAATCACCAACATGTTCTATGGTTCTATTTGACATGAGAGGCTTCACCTGCAATATTAGGTGAAGACTTTGGTATCCAATACTTGGATCTATATTTGTTAGCTTTGGGAACCCATTTGCACAAGTTCATATCAACAAGCTTTCTAATCTGACAATGATTAGAAACATGTCCATTCATACCACAATAATGACAGAAAGAATTAATATTAGTACTATGTGTAGTAGTATGAGAATATGCAGTAGTGTGATATGATGTGCGTGGATACTTGTAATAGAAAGCATGGTTATGTGAAACTTTAGCTTTGCTTGCTTCCTTAGTAAAAGATCTAACATGTGTGACTTTGTGATGTGCTAAGTGTCTTGTGTTAGACTGAGTCGTAGGTTGTACTACCTGCTTTCCCAGTCTAATCTCTAATTTTTTAGAGTTAGCACAGATCTCATCATATTTAGCAGAAAGAGCATCAATTCTACATAAAGCAATAGAATACTTCTTCTGTTCTGATTCTAATTCCTCCTTAAGTTTAGCATTTTCTTGAGAGCTTTTCTCAATGCATTCAAGTGCCTCATGCAATCTAAACTCAAGTGTGAAAATCTCAGTAGAATTATCAGAAGTAGAAGTATTTCTAGCATCATTCAATAAGCAAGTCAGCTTTTTATTCTCAAGCTTATAGCAGAGAAAATCCTTTTTAGCTTGCTTATACTTATCTAATACTTTCTCGTGTTCTTTCAATAGATCACTGAAAGCATCAGATATGTCATTATAAGAAAATTCACTCTCTGCAAAAATAGAGTTATCTTGTACCTCGTTGGATAATGCCATTGAGCATATATTTGTAGTATGATGAGGTCTCTCTTCTTCTTCTTCAGATTTGCTTACATTACTTTCGCACCATATGCTCGTGGTAGCGTACTTGTGAGATGATGAACTTTCTTCTTTTGATCGTTCGTAGTGACTCTTCTTTCTAGCAGTAGTACAATCTTCTTGGATGTGGCCTATCTTCTTGTGGTTGTCACATACAAGCTCTTCTTCATATAAGAAATTGTGTTGTACCTTAAATCCCAATTCCATCATGCACATATTTGAATCATTATAAAGACTATCCTCCTCTCTGGAGTTGCTAGTACTGCTTTCGTACCTGCACTCATAAGTAGCTTCAAGAAGTTTCCAAATTTTATGAGATGTTGTGCAAGTAGTAATGAGATTGAATACATTAAAGTCTACAGCACAATAGAAAGCATGCTTTGCTTTTGCATCAAGGCTAGCTAACTTCTTCTCTTCCTCTGTGTAACTATAATAAGGCTTGTTAATAATAGAGGATGTGAGAATAGAAGTGATAGTAGGCTTTTGGTAGCCATTGACAACAATTGACCATAAGTCAAAGTCTTGAGACTTCAGGTACAAGCTCATCCGTGTTTTCCAATAACTATAGTTCGTTCCAACAAATAGTGGGAGTCTATTTGTGGATTGCCCTTCACCGTTGAATACTGAATTCACGGCTGCCATATTTATACTCTCTAGAGTGTTATATATGAATACAACCCGCTCTGATACCAATTGTAGGACCGTTGAGCACCTCTAGAGGGGGGTGAATAGAGTGTGTGCGTGTGTAGCGGAAAATAATCACCAATTAAAAACTTAAGTAATAACTATGGCAGTAAATAGGAGACAGTAAATAAATACAGTAAAGTAAGAGTCAAGAATTCAAACTTAGTGACACAGCGATGTATACTGGTATCCCTCTGAGAGGACTAATCCAGTCTCGAGTACTCTTGCTCGATGTTAATCTACTATGACACAAGCTTTAACTGAGTGCTTGCAACTCTTACAACACCGTACTTGGCGACAAGTGCACGACCGACTTCACAACACCGTGCTTGGTGACGAGCGCACGACCGGCTCCAGAAGGCAATTGGAAAACTGGAACGTTTTCTGAATACAACCTCTGATACAACTCTTCAATACCAAACTCTAGATTAAACAGAAACTGTACTGGCTTGGCTAAGAGTCGTAAAGGCTTAGATATGAAAGTAAACGCTCAGAACACTTTAGATAGAGAAGAGAAGAGATGAAATTGGATTGTTGAAATGAATGGTAATCTCAACTCTATTTATAGTGTTTTTGGGGAACCGAACTCGGGCAGAGTTCGGATGCTAGGATTTCGCATACGAACGTTGGATGCAGATTTGGTGGGAACTGTATTTCAAATAACCCAGACCGAACTCGGGCCGAACTCGGACCGAACTCGGTCAGAGTTCTGTCAGAGTTCTGCTGGTTCAGAACAGTAAGGAATAAACCAAATTTGCATAGGTTTTGGGCTTTTTAGAATTGTGGATTTTTGGGATACGTAGGTAGGCTTATTTTTGTTTGTGGACTGAGAAAAACCTAAGCCAGTACCGATCCGATCAATCTCATATTTTTCCTAGACTCAATAAAAGGAAAAATACAGAATAAATATGAAAACCAATAGCCCTTTTGATGACGTCTTTTCCTGACATTGAAGACGCATTTTTCCTTGACGGCAATCGTCCAAAGATAAACAGATCTGAAAATCTGAATACCTTTCGGGGGCTTCGCCCCCGAACCCCTGACGGGGGGCGCTGCCCCCTCGACCCCTGTCCGCTGACCCCCGATGCGAGGCCCCAGATAGGTCGTTGGGCAGTTCAGAGAAAACTCCTTGTATAACGCCGTCTTTGGCCCATTAATAATTCTTTGTTGCATATGTCCTGCTTGTCTGCAAGTACATGTTAGACGAACAAAACAGTATGATGCAGTATGATATAATCATAACAATATAATATAGAACATTTGGGACAATACTAATATTAGGACAATGCTAAGTTTAAGTAGCAACATGATAGTGATTATATGAGTATTATGTGAAACTTAATTGATTAGCCATATTCAAAAACATGATATAATCATTGGGCTAACACTCCGCCGTGGATCAGCCGCGCTCCATCCCTTCGAAGCCCGCCGATCCGCCGCCGAGCGCCGCCTCCACTAAGCTCCGGCGCTGACGCGCCCCTCAGCCGTAGGTGAAAACCCCTCTCCCTTTTTCTTCACTCCTCCTCTCTCTCTCTCTCTCTCTCTCTTACTGTAACTCTGTAAGGAAATTGGGGGATGTATAGTGATGTTAGGGATTAAATACTGTTATTATTATTAGTTTTATTAGTATTATTATTCTTATTTATTATTATTATTATTATTATTATTATTATATTATTATTATTATTATTACCATTATTGTTATTATTATTAAGATTATTATTACTGTTAATATCTATTAATTACCATTGTTATTATCATTATTATTATTATTATTATTATTATTATTAAATCATTAGTATTATTTTAAATACTTTTGTTTATGATTTTTATTATTAAGATTATTAGTGTATTATTCTAAATTTGATAATTAATATTTTCCAACATTACTTTGACAACACTCAATAGCTCTAAAATTATTTTTTCTATATTTTATTTTGACTAACGAAAAGTTACTTTTCTACAATGTATATATTATATATATTTTAAATGTGAGTTTAGCCTAAAAATAACATTCGATTTTTCAAGTATTCATCTAAACGTATATTTGACTAATAACAATGTAAAATTTCAAATTGGATATATATATAAAGTATTTTCAAGAATTTACATGAAAAATATTTTAGAAAATTTGTATACGTAATCTCCCTAATTTCTCCTTGCTTAACACCCTTATCATGACTAATCATCCATTCGTATTTTCTCGTGAATTCGGACCATGCTGCATCGACCATGGCTTTAGGATAGAACAGGACTTGCTCGACCATCGCACCACCCCAGGAGACACACCAGGCAAGATACCTTACCATTATACTATTTATATTCAGTTTGCATTTTATTACATATCACTGTTCATTTATTTTCAGTTCTTACAGTTCTTGATTTACTGTTTGCTCAGTGATATTAGATGTACTTTGCTATTATCCTTTGATTGCATATGGACTTAGAATTAAGAGACTACCGTTTGTAGTGTATTACATATACCTTGACACAGTTGTACCATGAGAATGTGTGAGATGAGTAGCATGTAGAGGTTCTTGCGTGTGGGCTGATCCCCAATGTGCATGTGTTAGGGCTAACTACTAATAGAGGCGTGTTAGGAGAATTAGCAGTTAGTAGAGGTACATGGTCGTGGATGCGACTTGACAGGTACAATGGGTGGGGAGAACATTTCCTTGTCGTAAGGGCTTCGATTGCACTTCCCTTGTAACCCGGAAGCTCCGCTGGAGATACGGGTATGTTGAGCCTCTCAGGTTTGCCGCTGTCATTTTTGAACGTCATGCGCTGTGGTCACTAGTGCCCAAGTGGGGACTATACCAGATCCCATTTACAGCCAGGGCTCATGCGACGAAAGGTTTGTTCTTAACTGCATGTTCATTTTAGTACGGTTAGGTTACCTTATTGGTGTCTTGCCACTTTCTTTGATTGTGGCATATTTTATATTCAGTATTTATATGGTATGTTTATTGTATCTTGTTACGTCCCTTTGAGGACCTGGTTATCTCGCCAGGTGTGTGCTCTTGTCTTTCGTAGGTGTTCTAGCCGTGGCCATGATCGTCACTATTTTTTCCGAGGGTGATTGCACTTGATCGTCTTCGCATCGCTCTCCAAACTCTTTCTTTTATTATGTATTTCTTTTCGTAGTTGGTGGTGGATTTGTCTCCGCCCAACGATTATATACATTACAAATTCAAAAGTTGCTTTTATATCATTATTTATCTTTGTGGATGAGATTTAGTGCCTTGGTTACTGCATTCTACAGCTTATGTATACATACGACGGTCCATATACTTCATATGTATACAGCTGGCATGATTACATTCTAGTCCTACGTATTTTTGGACTGGGGCATTACACATATAAATATGTATATTTGTTTTATTGTCATATGTTATTATCAGGTATGACTAGACCAGGAGGAGGAGGACGCGGAGGATATTATATTAGGCAGTCCCGTCTGCCTCGGGCTGGGGATGCAGATTCCGTACCCTCATCCTCATCTCCGAGTACGCCAGTGTATCGTTCTATTCCCGGTCCATTACCGGGACAGGGCAGTTCCAGCAGATTGGCGACTCCTCCCTTGTCGTCCAGCATTCCTGATCCCGCGTCCAGTATTCCTCTCGCGTCCAGCATTCCTCCTGTCGACGGCTCCACGGGGAGAGCCGACGTCGAGCATATGGAGGACGGCGATCAGATTGATCCTACCCATGTAGGAGGTGAGAGCGACCCTCCATGCGCTCCCCCGGACGAGATGCGTATGGAGATTTGGATGGACGGGCCTACGAAGTAAGTTAATTAGTTAATATATATTTCTCAAATGATTATATGTACATATATATTCATGAAATTTATTATTGTATAGATATCGGCCTCCTGCAGTACAGAGACAGCTGGGGTTATTTCTGAGGCAGAACTATGGTGGGCCTTGGATTAACTACTCAGATGCTCCCGCAGATAGGAAGGCCTTTTGGTTGGCCCACTTCAAGGTAAAAAATTTGTTTATTTTTAAATTTTAATAATTATTTGTGTATATTATATAACTTTTCTATTTTACTTCTTGTAGAGGTCCTATTTCTATCCACCACACCGGGCAGCGAAGATCGAGGCCCAATTTTCTGTCGTCGTAGGCAAGCTCATCCGTGATGCGATCCACGACAAGAAGTCTCGTGATCGCGCCGGAAAGTCGATCCATATGGTTGGATCACGCCAGAGCAGTGGACTACGATGAAGGCTAGATTCGACGAGGCCAGGTACCAAGAGCGGTCTGACAAGGCTAAGGTGGCGCGGTCGAGCGCCAGTAAGTGGTGTGGTGGCTCCATTCCGATGACGGAGCATTTTTGTCGTCTGGTACGTTTTCTATGACGGACATCATTTTATATATAGTTAGATAGAATGTTTAATACTAATAATAGATAATATATTTTAACAGGTAAAAAAGGGTGAGGACCCGAACATGGTGACCGTCTTCCTGGTAACCCATCGGAGGGCTGGGGAGTTCATTGACGAGAGGGCGACGCAGGCATATGTACGTTCTATTCTTTATATTAATTTACTATAATTTAGAAAACAGGAAAATAGATATCAATATAGACTTTAGTAAACATTTACACGTTAGCAAACATTGTTCTAGGCCGAGTTTCTTTGGCTACAAGAGGAGGCGGCTGCTGCTGCTAGTGCGCCAGCAGAGGAAGGGGCTGGTACTTCCTCCCAGCTGCCTATAGTTCCATCGTAGGACGACCTCTGGATGACTGCCGTTGGCGGTCTTCAGAAGGGTACGTACTACGGTACGGGATCCTACGGCGCCTATTTGGCTTCAGAGTCATCCCGGGCCCCCTTTGTTAGTGCGCAGTCTCCAGCTTCGCATGCATCATCACGTGCTCAGGATATTGGTCGTCAGATCGACGAGCTGCGTCGCGAGTTACAGCAGTAGATTTCTGATCACCATACTGTAGAGCGACGATCCGATGATCACCGGACGATTTGATCCGGTCGAACGCAGTATACGGGAGCTGATGAGTCTGCAGCAAGCTACAGCTGCCAGCTTACACACGCTTACCGAGTCTACGCAGCGCACAGAGCGTAGATAGGTCGAGCTGGAAGGATCGAAGGACCATGTCTGCCTCACTCACTCAGGTACAAACTTCGATTGAGGAGAGTACTCAGAGGATGGTGAGTACCATTGCTGCGCATGGTAAGCGACTGCGAGAGCTGGAGCAGATACGTCCTCCCGGTCCATCGACGGCGTCGACTCCAGATATTACACTGCCTCCTACTGCCCCTACGGTATAGCTCACACATGAGCAGTATGAGTACATGCTATCCCAGATGCGCGGCAAGGGTCCTCAGTAATCCAGTAGATTTTTTTATCATCTTTGTATGTATTGGCCATATGGGCCTATTGACCGTTCTGTACACTGATTTTCATTCTTATTTGCCCTCCATTGTGGACATGTATGTTTGTTGGATATTACTTTATGATATTTACTTTATTAGTATTTTTATTGTGATATTTACTTTGTGATATTTACTTTGTGATATCTGCGACGGGGATGACAAATATACCTACGCTGGGTTATAAGCGATGATCTGATATACAAAGGAGGTGATGCCCAATTTTTTTAAAAATATGTTTGGTATTTTTGTGATGATGTGTGTCTGTGTAAACACAGACACACAGCATAACAAAAATACCAAACATATTTTTTTTAATCTTTTTCATAATATCTGCGACGTATAGCGACGTTCTGCGACGCATAGCGACGTAAACAGACGTCGCTAATTAGCGCCGTCACGTCGCTATCCGTCGCTCAGTTGCTGACGTGTCATAGACATGATATCACTAATTTGGTCGCCATACGTCGCTAAACTGCTGACGCGGCATGCATGACATGTCAGCACATAAAAAGGAACGACGTTGTTACGTAGTCGCACAACGTCGCTAATATGGCGACGTTCCTGTTCGTCGCCCTACGTCACCAAATTTGCGACGACCCAGCGACTTTGTGGTGATGTCGCAAACAGCGACGTAGGGCGACGAATTTGTCATCTGCGACTAACTTTTTCGCGAACTTCATTTTTCGTCGCTACAGTCGTTGCTAATTACCTTTAGCGACGTATTTTCCTTAATTAACGACGTATCTGGACGTCGCTGATTTGGCTTATTTTAGTAGTGCCTCCGCCGTCGCGGCCACCACCGCCGGGCAGCCGCATGCCGTGCCGCTTGTCGTACCCCCGCGTACAGCGAGCAGCAGCTGCAACGCGAGTAGCAGCAGTAGCTGCGTGTACAGTAACAGCCGCGGTCGGCGGCCGTGCACTGCCGCGCGCCATCGCATGGCCGGCCACCCCTCTGTCGGCGAAGCTCCGACGAACTCCCCCATGGCCAGCGCCTCCTTTCCCGACGTGCCACATACCCGATTCGTGCGTTTGGAACGAGATCCCGTCGTGACGCGCGAGTTTTGAACTCGGAAAGTGCGCTTCGTCGCAGCGACTTCGTGCGCATTTTTTGGGAAATCCGATCGTTGGATCGGCAAACTCTTTGCTCCGTCACAATCTCGGTATATACCCCTTTATCCCTTTCAAATTTTATCAATTTCGTCATTTGATAGATCAAAATCGGCCACAAAGTTGACGCTTTAAATTGTGTTATTTTTGGATAGTTTTGTGGAGCCAACTTCGTCGGTTCGTATCTCCTCCATCGCAGCTCCGTCTGGCATGCCACCAGTTCCTGTGCGTAGCTGGTATAACCCTCTTCCTGTCCCATAAGTTTTTTTTCTTTGTAAGTGTCACTCCCCGATCCTGGAATACGTATTTTAATACGTAAACTGATAAATTGTATTTACCTTGTATTTATACTATATTTATTATACAGTATTTCTTCATGCATTTCCCAAAAATATTCGACAAAATATTATTTCCTAATTTATTTTTTGCATTTGGGCCTACAGTTTTGGCTCATTTGGGTAACCCATTCTTGGTTCACCAATGGTTCATCATGAACCCTTTGGTTCATCATGAACCCATGGGTCCAAGATCTTTATATATAACTCATCTCATTCGCTCTCCTCTCATTTACTTCCTCTTATTTACTTTCTCCACCAACCAAGGCAAGAACCAACTTGCTCAAGAGATGGATCAATAATTTTGTCAATGATTTCTTACAAAACTATTTGCCAAACATGTTCTTCTCCTCAATCTATACTAGTTTAGAACTTGGAAATTTCTATTTTGAAGCTTTGATTTTTGTAGATCTAGGTTTTAATCATTTTCGAATTTTGCATGGTTTGATCTACTTTAGTTGGATTTTATGGGTTTTGATGCTTCCATGTGGAGGAGCATTCAGTTTCACCCAAGTTGGAACTTTGGAAATCTGGATTTGGAGTTCGGATGGCCAAGTTATGATGCTTTGAAGTTTGGGTTCAGCCATGGTGTTCTTGCTGTTTGGAGAAGACAGTGAACAGTGTGCTCCTGTTTGAGCACGCTTCCTGTTGGAAGCGTGTCTCTCCTTGAGCTTGCGTGACTTTTTACGCAGCTCTCTCCTTGAGCCTGCGTGACTTTTCACGCAGCTCTCTCCTTGAGCCTGCGTGACTTTTCACGCAGCTCTCTCCTTGAGCTTGCGTGACTTTTCACGCAGCTCTCTCCTTGAGCCTGCGTGACTTTTTATGCAGCTCTCTCCTTAAGCTTGCGTGACTTTTCACGCAGCTCTCTCCTTGAGCTTGCGTGACTTTTCACGCAGCTCTCTCCTTGAGCCTGCGTGACTTTTTACGCAGCTCTTCCCTTGAGTCTGCGTGACTTTTTACGCACGCTGCCTTGAGTGAGCCTGAGTGAGCCTGCGTGACTTTTACCCCTTGAGCGTGCGTGATTTTGTGCGTACGCTTTTGATATTTTATTAGATATTATATGCCCATTTTATATCCTTACGCCTTTTGTCTCGAGCATGATATGAGCACTAATGTGACCCCGGAGAACAAAGTGTTCCTTCCTGATACATGTACCTAAATATCCCAGTTCTTGTTCATGCTCGACAAATGACTCATAACTCCACGTGGCGTATTTGCAATGATGCATTACACTAAGGAGGGTAGAACATGTTGACATACTGATTGACATGGATCCTCTTGGGGTACTCGTACTAAAGTACGACTTTAGGAGGATAATCATGCAGGCCACAGCATGTGAGTCCAAGATTTCACCTAGGGTTAAACTAGGCAACTAAACATACTAGATGCATGGGGAGGGCAAAATCCCGAGATCGTGTTACACCAGCCGCCTTGAGATACTGCCTTGACGCGGCGGCTGGTCTCCACGGATACTGTGTCATCTGCAACGAGTGGATGACTGTATCCGATTAATTCCTGCTATATATTATATGTTTTAGCAAGGTGGCCTTACGAGGGACCTGTGCTCAATCATACATGTCTACGCGAACCCCTGGGTTGGCTAGCCTTGCTGGAAAGATACGATCTGAGGATTTTCTAATAACATGACGCGAGGATAACCTCGTCCCACTAGAAACTCGTAGACTTGATTGGCCGTGAAAACGACTCGCTTGTATCCTATTACCTTCCGTAAATAACTGAGGGAAGCGGACTGTCATGGTACGTGATCCAACCCATGTTCTTGTTTGATTGTTGGGTTGGTTATCGTACTATGATAGGCTGTGGACCGAAGTTATGAACGGAAGACTTATTCTGATTACGAATTGTTACTTCTGTGAATGACTGAGGAACATGGACTATCATGGTACATGATCCAACCCATGTTCTTGTTTGATTGTTGGGTTGGTTATTGTGCTTCGATAGGCTATCGACCGAAGTCACGATCAGGAGATTTTATTGTTTATACCTTTTAACTTATGTGAAAGTTATAGAGTACGACACGTCCCGACTCCATGCGGCACCTTTTGTCCTTGTTTGGTTGTAAGGGTGCCACATGGGTTCGAGGATGTTGCGCTACCCTATAATAGTAGCATAAGTATTACTATTATCAATCATTCTATTAACTGGGTTTTTAATCTTAACTCTTGTGCCCCTTTGGCGGTACTTGCTATTCGGGGCTGACCCCGCTGGTTTTTGTTTGGCCAGATCCCGTAGCAGAGCCTGAGGACACGATCTTCCTCCCTGACATCCATGGTGCATACTAGGAGCATGGCGGTTCGGGGACTCGAGTGGGTTTCTTCTCCACCACTCCTGCTTATACTTTTGCGGCGTTTAGCCACCGGCACCTGTTAGCCGGATTACTTGATATTTTGTGTCAGTACAGAATTGTAAATAAACAGACTGCAGCTGTGTATAATTTTGTACTCCTGACTCTCTGAGATAGCTAAATTATAAAGCTAGTCTCTCATGACCATTTTGATGAAACGTCGGGGACGCCTTACTGCTTTATCTTTAATGTTCATTTATTTGCTGATGTGATTTGATTGATTGAGACATAGAACTCTGTGGGACCATAGGAGACTTGATTGTAGCATGTACCCTCTAGTCTCTCGACAGCCACGATCGCCGTATGACGTTACGTACCTCATATGGAGTAGCTGGCCTAGTCCGTCTTCGTATTTCGGTACTGGGGCGTGACAAGGTTTTAGTGGTGGCCCATGCAGGTCTGATTTTCAGACTTGTGGGGTATTGCGAATTATTAGGAGTCTCAATCAAAACTTGTTCCCCTTGAAATTCTATTTCGAATTCTCTGTCCTTGCCTTGATCTCTAACCTGACTTGCATCCTCGAAATCTTCCTCGTCCGAACTTGATAATCTTGTATTCTTCTCTATAGGGGTGCTTCATTCTCAGTAGCGGGTGAGGCCCATGAGGAAGAGCAGCAAGAGCATGGCTCGACTGGGCAGCAACAGGGGAGAGAACCTTCTCCAGTGTAGGCACGAGCAGAAATAGAACCAGAGGCAGTACAGCCGCAGGTTATTGAAACCCTTTCAGCACTAGCAGCGACGGTAGTACCAGACGCCGTAGCACTCCTGGAGATCATCCGGGGGTTTCTTGTCACTAACCAACAGCAACAGACTCAGCAGTAGGAGCAGAACGTGTTGCTGAACCAATGGATTCAGTTAGCTCTTGAGAGGAGTGTCGGGGCTGACTCGGGAGCATCAGGAAGGTTTCGTCGCTTGAACTCGAGGTATTTTGATGGCACGGAGGATGCCATCACTGCGGATGCCTGGATTCAAGACATCGAAGCCATTCTTGTGGCAGCCAAGGTTCCAAATGATGAGAAGGTTGATCAGGTCAAACTGGTACTTCAGGATCTTGCCCGCGACTGGTGGGCATCAGAAGAAGTTGGTGCAAGATGCCCTGTTCGTTGGACCACCTTCAGTGACAGATTCAAGGCCAAGTATTTTGGCGTAGTAGCTCGATATGAGCTCCAGCAGAAGTTTATCAGTCTCAAGCAAGCAGGCAAGACCGTAGATGGGTATGCAGCAGAGTTCTGCAGATTGTGGCGTTTCGCACCAGCAATGGTGGCAACGGAGCCAGAGAAAGCTATGAGGTTCCAGCAGGGACTTCATTTGGAACTACTGCAGCTTGTGGAGGGACACGACTACCAGACGTTTGACGCTGTTTTGACGGCCGTTCGGAGCCACGAGCTTACCCAGCAGAGGTTGGCATCGAGGACAGGAGGTCAGAAGAGATCTCATTCCCAGGTTGGAGGAGGAGCAATGCAGCGAACATCGGCACCAGCACCCGGTGTACGTATTCATGATGCAGGAGCACCTCGAAGGACGGCCGTGTCAACTAATACAGCGCCAGTTCGGCATCAGCAGCCGAGAAACCAGCAACAGCGTCAGGGAGCACCCCAGGGCTGTACATTCTGTGGGAAGGCAGGGCACACGAGGGAGGTGTGCCGGTCAGCGAATGGCTTATGCTTGAGGTGTGGTAGTTCAGACCACCGTATCTCCACTTGTCCTGTGATGCAGAGGCCAGGAGGGCCAGCTCAGCAGTTTCCAGCATTGCCAGCTCCGGTGGTAACCCCGAGTGGAGGGCCAGTATTAGCAGTAAGGCCCCTAGCCCAGCGTCTACCAACGCAGGCTCAGATGTTTCGCCAGGCACAGGAAGCCGAAGGCCCTCAGAGGCAGCAACAGCATGGTCGAGGAAGGCCGCAACAAGGGGCTCCGCGGGGCTAGGCTCTCACATTGACCTTGGGAGAGGCTCTAGCGTCTAGTAACGTAGTAGCAGGTAAAATTCTCGTCACCTCATTTTCCGCTGTAGCATTATTTGATTCAGGTGCTACCCATTCATTCATCTCTGCACAATATGCTACACGGATTGGATTAGAGTTTGAGGCATTGCCGGAGAGGATGGATATACTCACCGAGAATGGGCTCGTAGAAGTTAGTAGGGTGCGCTTTTCATGTCCGGTAGAGGTGTGTGGGCATTTATTGCCCGCATCATTGATTGAATTCCCTATGGGGAATTTTGATGTTGTTCTTGGCATGGACTGGTTGAGAGACAGTCATGCGACAATTGATTGTAGAGGAGGTAGGGTCATATTCAGCGTTCCTAGGATGGAGCAGTTCATCTTTACTCGAACCTTGAAGAATCAGGCCGGAGGCGTCATCTCAGCAGCAGTGTCCGAGCCAGGACAGATTTCGAGAGTGGTCGAAGATTTTCTCGACGTCTTCCCTAATGAGCTTCCAGGGATACCTCCAGTCAGAGAGGTAGAATTTAGCATTGAGTTGAACCCTGGAACGAGGCCTATTGCAGACAGAGTTTACAGAATCTCGCCGTCAGAACAGGATAAGTTGTATCAACATGAAGAAGAGTTGAAGTCTAAGGGATTCATCCGAGACAGTAAATCGCCCTGGGCTGCGCCAGTGATTCTAGTTCCCAAGAAGGATGGGTCGACGAGGATGTGCATCGACTACCGTAAGCTGAATGCAGTAACAGTGAAGAATAAGTACCCGCTACCAAGGATTGATGACTTGTTTGACCAGTTGAGCAAGGCCAGTGTCTTTTCCAAGATCGATCTTTGGTCGGGATACTATCAAGTAAGAGTCCGGGAGCAAGACATACCGAAGACAGCATTCAGATCTAGATATGGGCATTATGAGTTTTTAGTAATGCCCTTTGGACTAACCAACGCCCCCGCAGTATTCATGGATTTAATGAACCGCATCTTTCTGCCGTATTTGGATAAATTTGTGGTGGTGTTCATAGATGACATTCTTGTCTATTCCAGCAGTGAAGAGGAGCATGAGAAACATCTTAGGACTGTTTTACAGACATTGAGGGAGCATCAACTTTATGCGAAGCTCGACAAGTGTGAATTCTGGTTAGATCGTATTTCGTTCCTGGGGCATGTAATTTCTGGGGCAGGAGTGTCAGTGGATCCGAAGAAGATTGAGGCCGTAGAGCATTGGCCAGTCCCGAGAACGGTTACAGAAGTGCGAAGTTTCTTAGGATTAGCTGGTTATTACAGAAGGTTCGTGGCGGACTTTGCCGAGATCTCTGCGCCCTTAACGCGTTTGACGCACAAAGACGTAGAGTTTGTTTGGTCAGCTAGCTGTCAGGCATCATTTGAAGAATTGAAGAAGAGGTTGATCTCAGCCCCGATCTTGACGCTTCCAGTAGGAGCGGGAGGCTTTACAGTATATTGTGACGCATCTGGGAAGGGTCTTGGATGTGTATTGATGCAGCACGGAAAGGTGATAGCATATGCGTCTCGGCAGCTTCGAGACCATGAGAAGAATTACCCGACTCACGATTTGGAGTTAGCAACTGTGGTGTTTTCACTCAAGTTGTGAAGGCATTATTTATACGGAGATCGGGTAGAGATCTATAATGATCATAAGAGTTTGAAATACGTATTCACGCAGCGAGATTTGAACATGAGGCAAAGAAGATGGTTAGAACTGCTGAAGGATTTTGATTTAGATCTTCAGTATCATCCAGGCAAGGCGAATATAGTTGCAGATGCACTGAGTAGGAGAGACAGTGCCTTTATCTTGACCTCGCAGAAGCATATTTTAGAAGACCTTCAGAGTATGGGAATCGAAGTAGTTTTGCCAAGGGATATAGGAAGAATGACCAGTATACAGATTCAGTCAACCTTAGTAGAGAGGATAAGGGCAGCACAAGCAGGAGATCCGCAGATTCAGAAGTTGCGGTCGGAGTGTGAATCAGGCCGTAGGAAGGAGTTAGTGATTCATGAAGATGGTACGCTCAGGTTTGGAAACAGACTCTGTGTACCGAGTGGAGACCATCGGCAAGAAGTTATGTCCGAAGCTCATAGTTCTATTTACTCTATTCATCCAAGAGGAACGAAGATGTATCGAGATATCAGGCAGTACTTTTGGTGGAATGGCATGAAAAGAGAGATAGCGAGATTTGTATCCAAGTGTCTGGTATGTCAGCAGGTGAAAGCCGAGCAGCAGAGACCAGCAGGATTGCTACAACCGCTACCTATCCCAGAATGGAAATGGGAGCACATCACGATGGATTTCGTGACCGGTTTACCTAGATCCCCGGCTGGCAAGAATGCAGTCTGGGTAATAGTAGATCGACTCACGAAGGTCGCTCATTTCCTTCCCTTTCGAGTTGGACAGACTACTGAGCAGTTAGCAGAAATGTATATGAAGTAGATAGTAAGGCAGCACGGTGTTCCAGTTAGTATAGTATCAGATCGGGATACGCGGTTTACTTTCCATTTTTGGCAGAGCTTACACCAAAGTTTGGGAACCAAGTTAAGATTCAGTACTGCTTATCATCTACAAACCGACGGGCAATCAGAAAGAACCATTCAGACATTAGAAGATATGCTACGGGCGTGTACCTTGGATTTTGGCGGATCTTGGGAGGATCGCCTTCATTTAGTGGAGTTCTCCTATAACAACAGCTATCAGGCTAGCATTCAGATGGCCCCGTTCGAAGCATTGTACGGAAGGAAGTGCAGGTCCCTTTTGGCATGGGACGACGTCGGAGAACGAAAGTTGTTGGGACCAGAGATGATCACGCAGACTGTGGAGATAGTTAAGTTGGTCAGAGAGCGCCTTCGAGTTGCACAGGACCGACATCGTCATTGGGAAGATCAACATCGTAGGCCTCTGGAGTTCAGAGTTGGCGACCAAGTGTTTCTGCGGATTTCGCCTACTCGGGGTATCATCAGATTTGGAACCCGAGGAAAGCTTAGTCCAAGATACGTTGGTCCTTTTAAGATTCTCGCTCGGGTAGGCGATGTGGCTTATCGACTTGCCCTTCCGCCTTCGTTAACTGGCATACATGATGTGTTTCATGTGTCCCAATTACGTGGGTATGTCCTGAATCCGATTCATGTCCTCGATCATTCTGAGTTAGTCGTTGGTGCCGACCTAACTTACGAGGAACAACCCGTATCTATCTTAGACCGGCGAGAGAAGGTACTCAAGAATCGGACGATAAGCCTTGTCCGTGTTTCTTGGAACCATCACTCTTCGGGAGAGTCAATCTGGGAGTGCGAGAACGAGATCAGATCTCGGTATCCGCATTTGTTTGACTAATAAGGTATATTTTTGCACCTTATTGACACGATTCCATGCTTATCTGCACCTGCTTGTTTTGTACTTTGTGATGTACGATAATAACTGCTATGATAGTTAACTTGTATATGATTGAGCCTTGCTTGCCCTGATTTCACTATCATATCTTGGCTGGAATTCCGAGGACGAAATTTTTCTAAGAAGGGTAGAGATGTCACTCCCCGATCCTGGAATACGTATTTTAATACGTAAACCGATAAATTGTATTTACCTTGTATTTATACTATATTTATTATGCAGTATTTCTTTATGTATTTCCCAAAAATATTCGATAAAATATTATTTCCTAATTTATTTTCTGCATTTGGGTCTACAGTTTTGGCTCATTTGGGTAACCCATTCTTGGTTCACCAATGGTTCATCATGAACCCTTTGGTTTATCATGAACCCATGGGTCCAAGATCTTTATATATAACTCATCTCATTCTCTCTCCTCTCATTTACTTCCTCCACCAACCAAGGCAAGTACCAACTTGCTCAAGAGATGGATCAATAATTTTGTCAATGATTTCTTACAAAACTATTTGCCAAAACATGTTCTTCTTCTCAATCTATACTAGTTTAGAACTTGGAAATTTCTATTTTGAAGCTTTAATTTTTGTAGATCTAGATTTTAATCATTTTCGGATTTTGCATGGTTTGATCTACTTTAGTTGGATTTTATGGGTTTTTTATGCTTCCATGTGGAGGAGCATTCAGTTTTACCTAAGTTGGAACTTCGGAAATCTGGATTTGGAGTTCGGATGGCCAAGTTATGATGCTTTGAAGTTTGGGTTCAGCCATGGTGTTCTTGCTGTTTGGAGAAGACAGTGAACAGTGTGCTCCTGTTTGAGCACGCTTCCTGTTGGAAGCGTGTCTCTCCTTGAGCTTGCGTGACTTTTCACGCAGCTCTCTCCTTGAGCCTGCGTGACTTTTCACGCAGCTCTCTCCTTGAGCTTGCGTGACTTTTCACGCAGCTCTCTCCTTGAGCCTGCGTGACTTTTCACGCAGCTCTCTCCTTGAGCCTGCGTGACTTTTCACGTAGCTCTCTCCTTGAGCCTGTGTGACTTTTCACGCAGCTCTCTCCTTGAGCCTGCGTGACTTTTCACGCAGCTCTCTCCTTGAGCCTGCGTGACTTTTTACGCAGCTCTTCCCTTGAGTCTGCGTGACTTTTCACGCACGCTGCCTTGAGTGAGCCTGAGTGAGCCTGCGTGACTTTTACCCCTTGAGCGTGCGTGCTTTTGTGCGTACGCTTTTGATATTTTATTAGATATTATATGCCCATTTTATATCCTTACGTCTTTTGTCCCGAGCATGATATGAGCACTAATGTGACCCCGGAGAACAAAGTGTTCCTTCCTGATACATGTACCTGAATGTCCCAGTTCTTGTTCATGCTCGACAAATGACTCGTAACTCCACGTGGCGTATTTGCAATGATGCATTACACTAAGGAGGGTAGAACATGTTGACATACTGATTGACATGGATCCTCTTGGGGTACTCGTACTAAAGTACGACTTTAGGAGGATAATCATGTAGGCCACAGCATGTGAGTCCAAGATTTCACCTAGGGTTAAACTAGGCAACTAAACATACTAGATGCATGGGGAGGGCAAAATCCCGAGATCGTGTTACACCAGCCGCCTTGAGATACTGTCTTAACGCGCCGGCTGGTCTCCACGGATACTGTGTCATCTGCAACGAGTGGATGACTGTATCCGATTAATTCCTGCTATATATTATATGTTTTAGCAAGGTAGCCTTACGAGGGACCTGTGCTCAATCATACCTGTCTACGCGAACCCCTGGGTTGGCTAGCCTTGCTGGAAAGATACGATCTGAGGATTTTCTAATAACATGACGTGAGGATAACCTCGTCCCACTAGAAACTCGTAGACTTGATTGGCCGTGAAAACGACTCGCTTGTATCCTATTACCTTCCGTGAATAACTGAGGGATGCGGACTGTCATGGTACGTGATCCAACCCATGTTCTTGTTTGATTGTTGGGTTGGTTATCGTACTATGATAGGCTGTGGACCGAAGTTATGAACGGAAGACTTATTCTGATTGCGAATTGCTACTTCTGTGAATGACTGAGGAACATGGACTATCATGGTACATGATCCAACCCATGTTCTTGTTTGATTGTTGGGTTGGTTATTGTGCTGCGATAGGCTATCGACCGAAGTCACGATCAGGAGATTTTATTGTTTATACCTTTTAACTTATGTGAAAGTTATAGAGTACGACACGTCCCGACTCCATGCGGCACCTTTTGTCCTTGTTTGGTTGTAAGGGTGCCACATGGGTTCGAGGATGTTGCGCTATCCTATAATAGTAGCATAAGTATTACTATTATCAATCATTCTATTAACTGGGTTTTTAATCTTAACTCTTGTGCCCCTTTGGCGGTACTTGCTATTCGGGGCTGACCCCGCTGGTTTTTGTTTGGCCAGATCCCGTAGCAGAGCCTGAGGACACGATCTTCCTCTCTGACATCCATGGTGCATACTAGGAGCATGGCGGTTCGGGGACTCGAGTGGGTTTCTTCTCCACCACTCATGCTTATACTTTTACGGCATTTAGCCACCGGCACCTGTTAGCCGGATTACTTGATATTTTGTGTCAGTACAGAATTATAAATAAACAGACTGCAGCTGTGTATAATTTTATACTCCTGACTCTCTGAGATAGCTAAATTATAAAGCTAGTCTCTCATGACCATTTTGATGAAGCGTCGGGGACGCCTTACTGCTTTATCTTTAATGTTCATTTATTTGCTGATGTGATTTGATTGATTGAGACATAGAACTCTGTGGGACCATATGAGACTTGATTGTAGCATGTACCCCTAGTCTCTCGACAGCCACGATCGCCGTATGACGTTACGTACCTCATATGGAGTAGCTGGCCTAGTCCGTCTTCGTATTTCGGTACTGGGGCGTGACAGTAAGAATGTTTGATTGGCTGAATTCGACGCCAAAGTTGGCCGTCCGAGTTCGTAATTTCAAAGTTATAAATTTTCATTTTTGAATCCGAGACTCCGGATTCAATTTCTGACACCACCAGTAGACTCGTGGCATCGTTCTGGCACGTTTGTATATAAAGTTTGCTTAGTTTGGAGGATGTGGGCCCTGGCACACATTTCGATGCAAAGTGGGCCCCACGGTCCGAGTCAACGGGTCAATTTGAGATCGGCTCATCGGAATCCAATTCTGGACATAAACTTGAGTTCATATCGTCATTCTAGACTCGTTGACATATAATTTGCTAAGATTTGAGGACATTGGTTCCGGCACGTATTTCCGTACAAATCGGATTCCAATATCCGGGTTAACGGACCAATCTGAGATCGGGTCATCGGAATCCAATTTCGGATATACCGTTGAGTTTGTATCGTCATTCTGGATTCATAGACATATAATTTGTTAGGTTTAGTGCACTTTTATTTTGGCACATTTTTCGGTACAAAGTGGGTCCGACACGGATACCATTTTGACCCAAAATTACCTTTTTGCCGCTGTGTCCAAATTGGACTTATGGATAGGCTATCCTAGCTAATTTGACCATTCTGGACACGTTGGTGATGGTTGTTTCACCATCCGACAATATCTGTAGGTTTTCACCCTATTATTATAATCTTTCTTCTTTTGTTGTATTTTATGATCCATCGATTCCAGTGATTTTACAACCACTGAAATTGAATGTGTTGACCCTGTAGATGTTTATAGAGACTAGCCTTGACCCTGTTTGACCATGGTTGACTGCTTTGACTGAACATCGAAGTAGAGTCAACATTTGACCTAGTTTAACCTAGAGTTGACCAGAGTTGACTAGAGTTGACCAGTTAACCAAAAGTCAACTGTAAGTCAACCTTTAACCCAGTTTGACCTAGTTTGACTTGGTTTGACTTTTTGTGACCTAGTTTGACCTAGTGTGACTCAGTGTGACCTAGTTTGACTTAGTGGACTGAGATTGACCTAGATTAATCATGCCTAACACTGTTGAACCCTAATTAGCTTATATATATCTCATCTTTAGGTCTGTGATTTCACTCTGAGCCAGATTACAAAGTTGACATATTCCACCAGATCTCAGGCGAATACATTCTCTGATAATATTTCTGTTTTATGATATCGTCAATGTTTCTTGTATTTAGTGTAGATATCCTTGTTCTCTTGACACATTGTTCACACGGATTGGTATTTCTCTGGATCCCGTCATGAGATATTATTCCTGGTATTCTTTGGTATATATTGTGCAAGTCTTTCTTGTTCCTTGTGCATTGTATAGACACGATTCCTGCGAAGGCTAGCTACCCTCTCAGAGAATCGTACGTCATGATGTGTCATGGTTGGATCCACTATACTAGTCGGGGGACGGGGAGTATTAGTGTAGATATGTGGTCAAAGCCTATTGTGCACCCATTGTGCATCTATTGATTGTGAGTGTTGATCATACACCCTACGTATGGTTAGCCAGGCCTGCTACTATTGTGCAAGTTCCCAAGCCGGCCACGTATTGTAGCTAGTACTCACACACCTAGATAGGTGATTCTTGATTCTTGTACATGCCATGATCAGTTTTACTTGCCTTGTTCTAGCTCTAGATTTACAGCTTACCTTGCCATGATACTCATATGTACATTTCGTGATTCCTTGTATATTCTCTCTATTTACTGCTACATTTTCAATATCGTCTAACTAGAACTGTTATTTGAGATTTATGCTCGTTCCATCCTGACTGGATATGTTGACAATATTTTAGGAGGAGTTGTGCCCTCAGTTTGGACTACAGGATGTTGCTAGCTGGGGTGGTTCTCGGTATTCTTCACCGTAAGTTGTCTCTCAGGAGTTTTAGGTCTGGTAGTTATTAGTTTTGTTATTGTTTCCCTCTGTTTTATTATTGTCTCATATGATCCTTGTAGATTCTAGTTGTTCTAGTGATATTGTTATTATTCTTGTCTTATCTTTCGTAGTTTTTGTGATGTGATACGAGTACCTTTATGGTTATGGATCTTTAGATATTGTAGTTAGTATCGGGTACTTGACAGCGCTTTACCGTCGATACTGTGGCGTAGGCTGGACGTGGCCCACGTATTCGTACCTGTATATCCGGGTACGGGTCGTGACAATTCCCCAAGCTCTCTCTCTCTCTAATTCTTGCTCTAATTCTCCTTAATTCATCATTCTACTTGATTTTCATGTCCAATGTCAACAGATCTCCACCAAGACCTGGACTTTTGGGTCGAGGACCCAACAATATGGTATTAGAATCTCTCGATCCCTTGGTCGAGGGCAGTCGGGAAGAAAGCATGAGCCAGGTTGAGTCTGGCAGAGGTTCCATAGAAGGAGGACGACCACTGATTGATGAAGACCGATTCCTCTCTCTGGAAGAAATTGTAGGAGCTCTGGCAGGAACGATCCTAGATCTTAACAGCAAGTTTGAGAAATTTCTTGAAGATTTCGCCCGATCTAAACAAGAACCTGAGATCTCCCTTTTTTCAATGAAGAATTTACTGTAGAATGTGATGCTTCTGGACTGGGAATAGGAGCAGTCCTAATGCAAAAGGGAGACCTATAGCTTATCTCAGTCAAGGACTTAAGGGAAGAAATATAACACTCTCCACGTATGAAAAAAAATGCTTGCCATCCTCCTAACTGTGTAGAAATAGAGCCAATACCTTTGGGAAAGGAGCTTTCTTATTAAAACAGACCATAGGTCCTTAAAACATTTGTTAGAGCAGAAGATTCACACAGAAGCTCAGTACAATTGGCTCTCCAAACTCCATGGGTATCAATACAGGGTGGAGTACAAGAGTGGGAAGGAGAATGAAGCTGCAGACAGTTTATCAATGAGAGAAGAGGCCTCATTAGCTGCTGTTACAGTAATTAGTGCTGACTGGATACAGACCTTCAGACAACAAATACAAACTT
Organism: Iris pallida; assembly: GCA_029216955.1. NCBI lineage: Eukaryota > Viridiplantae > Streptophyta > Magnoliopsida > Asparagales > Iridaceae > Iris > Iris pallida. Next base: position 2,128,425 of record JANAVB010039816.1, on the reverse strand, counting down.
CAGACTACTACAAGAAACAGATGGAGAGATGGGAGCAAGGAAAACTAAACACCAACAAATATGCTGTCAGGAATGGTCTCATCTACTACAAGAACAGACTCTTAATTGACCCCAACTCGGAGTTTGTTCAAGAAATGTTGAAGGAGCATCATGATCAACTACAAGGTGGGCATTCTGGGTTTGTGAAGACTCTACACAGGCTGAGAAGAGTCTGTTACTGGGAAGGCATGAAGAAGGAGGTTCACACCTATGTTCAAACTTGTGAGGTATGTCAAAAGAATAAAAGTGAACACATATCACCTGCTGGGCTTTTACAGCCTCTACCTATTCTAGACAGGGTCTGGGAAGATATATCCCTAGACTTCATTGAAGGATTGCCCCTCAGTCATCACAAAACTACCATAATGGTTGTTGTGGACAGACTTTCCAAATACATATACTTATTTACACTATACCATCCCTATACTGCAGCACAAGTGGCCCAAGTCTTCCTAGAAGGGGTCTTTAAATTACATGGTATGCCGAGATCTATGGTTTCAGACAGAGATCCTATCTTCACCAGTTTGTTCTGGAAGGTGTTCTTCAAATTGCAAGGAACCCAATTGAAATACAGTACTGCCTACCATCCCCAATATGATGGCCAGTTTGAAGTCACAAACAGGTGTATAGAGAGCTACCTGAGATGTTTCTGTGGTCACAAACCCAAAGAATGGAGCAAATGTTTAATCTGGGCAGAGTATTGGTTCAATACAAACTGGCACTCAGCTACTAAAGCCACCCCCTTTGAAGTTGTATATGGGAGAACACTCCCACACATACTTACTTATGTTCCAGATGGTATACAGGACAGGAAGGTTGATGCAGCTATCTTAGCCAGGGACAATGCATTACAATTATTGAAAGACAATCTCCAGTTAGCCCAAGATAGGATGATAAAAACAGTATACTCTCATAGGACTGAAAGGACTTTTGAAACTGGTGATTGGGTGTATCTGAAGTTGCAACCTTACCGGCAGTCTTCAGTTGCTCAAAGGAGACCTCAAAAACTATCTTCCAAATATTTTGTGTCACGTCCCACTCCCGTAGGAGCGATCGTCCTCGCTAAGGCGTGATGCCGCACGAGCCTAGATTGCACTCGTGCAAGACGGGTTCCATAACGGCCGATTACAGCGGCTGCGACGGGGTCGTCGCACAGAAGTCCCAACCAGAGACATTGAATAATAGCAGCAGAAATTTAGAACAAAACACAAGTTATTCAAAGAAAGCTCTTTATTGATATTGAAACAAAGATTACAAAGGGGGCACGAGGCCAATATTACAATCACTCAAGCTCACTTTTCTCACATTACAAGTCACTCAGCTCTCTCTTATCTCTCAATACAAGTCTTGAGCCAACGGATGCTTCGGAAGGAGACGTCCATACATTATGTCCCGTATAAGTCCAGACTCCACGCAGCAGCATGCCTCGAATCGTCAAGGAACCCCGTGCCTCGACGCATCCAAGAGAGCTCCGCGCCACGAGCTTCTACCTGTGCCTGCACATGAAAACTGTGTGGTGTCAGTACTCAACTGTACTGGTAGAATGAGCTCCTCGCCCACCCATACAAAACTGACATGTTCATTTCCTTTTGTGTAATATAGTCCATTTATGATTGTCTTTCTACTCTTACCTTAGGATCAGTTTTAGGACAGACGCCTTGGCCTATTTTGTGTCTCTAGACCATTCCGTGCTTGCAACAACAATGTCAACTCATACTTTGCCTCTAGACCCCTTCTCGTATCAATGATGTTAACCTATCAAGTCGTGTTTGCCTTACGGCCTAAAATTAGAGATGCAACTACACGATAGTGTCCAATTCCCATATAACCGTGCTATAATCCATATTGGGGTCATGCCTCGCAAACTCAATGTGACTTAACCATATTGCCGCCTCACGGTCCTTTTTACTTTAATCACCAATTGACCCAATCAAGACTTGTGGGCTAAGTGTCACTCAACCGACTTTGTCTTACGGTGTTTCCTGACTTAAACTCAAGATGACTCAAATCTAAGCTACGTAACTTATATGCCGACAACTTAAGACTCGACGCCACATCTCGTGCCGAAGCACGTCGCCTACATTGAAGCCAAATCTTAGGTCCAATATTTTGTTCTAACTGTACACACATCCAACTCGAATCAATCTAAAGGCACACACGCGGGTTGCCGCCATGCCGACTCATCTGTATGAACTAGTCACTAGCGCCCAGTGCTATAATGGACTCCCTTTATAGCTTTTGATTAGACGGATGCCCCTTGCCAGCGCGAGTAGCGAGCTCCGCTGTAAGTCCCCGTCTAACTCGTGCGGTTATCCAGCACAGCTATTATGTCTACCATCAAAACGGTCCCATTGGCCGCCTGGGTCGCCGTTCGAGAAACTTTTATTTTATCTTGTACAAGTTGTCCAATGACCATGCAAGACTCGGTTCGAACTGACGTCTCACACAGACATTCTACTTCTAGTGTTACCATATCTTTCAGGGCCAAGTTCAATACTTCTCACATCTGAGACCTCGCCTCGACGACCCACGGTCGCGAGCATTCTTCTTTCTTGTCCTATTATTTCATTCGACTCAAGAACGACTATTTGAAAGCCCTCCTTCCAACTCAATTAAATCAACCGTGATCCGTGCCTTAAAAACACTAAGTCTGTGACATCGTGCATTAAACCAACTTGAACTCTATGCGACACCACCACCCAAGTCATACTCTATATGATCGTAAAACCAAGTAATATCAATAACCGTAGAAAACGTGGGACAGTGCTTAGAAAAGACTTCGATAGCCTAACCTAACTCGGCCAAACTTAAACGTGCAACAACTTGACAAGCAAGGAATGCATCAAGCCTTGGACGATGGGACCGTGCATGCTTTATGAAGTATTTATGCGAACGACGCCTATGACTTAGGCTAACTCTTAGCATGTGGCGAAGACCAACTTTTCCTTCTCCCAAGCCACGGGACGAAGGACTGAGTGTCATTTTCAAAGCACGCCGTGCACCAACTCTAAGCTGACCGTTAGACCTTTTCATATTCTAACTCAATTTCGACCCGTCGAAATTATTTCCTTAGCTATGTGGATTCGTCTCTTTTATTATCAAGCCTACTTGTGCAAGTTAAAAACATGCGGTTTATTATGTGAATGCTAAGATAAGGTAAGTTCACCAAAACTACCCCACCTGAGCGAGGAGTCACCTCGACCGAGCGGGCCTCCAAGCAAGCCGTTGTAAGGCTAAGTCCGAACACCGTCAAAGTTTCGATTCCTCCGATTGACTGAGCGGGACGGGGTACTACACTTTGGACCATACCAAATATTGTCTAAGATAGGAGCAGTGGCATGCAAGCTTGATCTACCTAAAGGGTCCTTGATACACCCTACTTTTCATGTGTCTCAGCTCAAGAAACACATAAGTAGGAAAGTCTCTGTCCAATCTGGAATTCGTACTCAGAGGAAAGAATTTCTGCTCGAGCCAGATTGGATCTTAGATCGAAGGTTAGTCCAGAGGAAGAACCAGGCTGTAGTGGACTTGCTTGTTCAATGGAAGGACAGTTCAGAAGAAGAAGCTCAGTGGGTTCCCTACGAGGAGTTCATCAAAAATTGTAAGCCCCCTCATTTTTTGATCTTATTTTTAATTATTTTATATAGATATTTTAATTTATTAAATTCAATAATGGCTATGTTAGTAGTTTACTGTAGCTTTGATTTTGGAAGCACAACAAATATTATTTTCTCCAATCCAGTTCCATATTTGAATTCTAGACTCTTCCACCTTGAGTTTGATATATCATATCCCATCCTATTTTACTTTTTAACATTCCTTTGACTTCGCACAATTTTGGGCCAACTTAGGCCAATTTGAGCTATTGACGTAATTTTAAGCCAACTTCCAATTTAATTTTTGGACTTAACATAGATCGAAACCGTATGACCCAATATATGGTTTTGATCCATTTTGAGCCTACAATACACATGCCTAGGGTGTACAATCCAATCGAGTTCTCATGTGCTACTTATTTACAAATGGCACATGAGACTCATTAAATTAATTTTTCGGATCCAATTTGACTAGTAATGCTACTCGAACCCTAACCTAGTCAACCCTACTAGTTAGAGCCTAATTAGGAGTACCAAGACCAAGTATACATATATTTAAGAGAATTTTAGAGATTTAATTGCAGTCATATGTAATATTTCCTTATATATTTGGCTTGGTCAAACATCTAACCAAAATATAAAACCTATTAATAATAGTATGATTTGGAGAACCAAATCATATCCAAATTATATCAAACTAAAGCCCATGAACTATATATATATATATTTTATATATATATATATATATATATATATATATATATATATATATATATATATACACCTATCAAACCTTAACCATCTCCACTCTCTCATAACCGTCCACTATTCCACAAATCTCCCCAAACCTAGCGGCCACCACTTCAAACCCGAAACCCTAGCCGACCCCCTTTTCTTCTCAAAATTCCAATTTTACCTTAATTTTTGCACCATCACCACCACTCACACGACCCTCTCAACATCCTCTTCCACCCTAGAAACTGTAGGAGCAACCTTCCGGCCGTTAGAGAGGTACACGACGCGCTACTTGGGCTGAAACTCCGTCGAATCGAAGTCTGAAATGTCACAGCAGGTTAGTCAACTTGTAGATGATGTTTCATCCACTTTTTCTTATCTGTTTCTACTCAAACTAAATCTGAAAGTTACCTTTATATGTCTACTCCAACCTCTAGTCTCCGGATCCCCTAGTTCCAAATGGTTTGCCCGTGACATGGATTCTACGATAGGGTATCCAAAACCGACGAATTCTGTTGCGAGCCATTTTTTACCTATCTAAGTTCAGTTTCTAACCTTCTTATATTTTTATTCAGAATCTAGACGTCGATACCTTTCCAAGCATATATGAAAGTTAGGTTTCGCATCCGTTTACTATTTTTAAAATTTTAAGACATTTGCTGTGTCACCGAACTCCGAAAAATTCTTCTTTACTTGTGTCCAAAAGTGTCAAAACTCCATGGATCCATATTAAACTTCATGTTGTGCAAAGTTTAACATTATAAATACTATTTTAACTAATTTATAGGATTTTTACATAATTTATTAATTTTATTTAATCATTGTTTCGGGACTAAATTAATGTGTCGAATTGAGAAAGTCATATGTGGCACTGACATAAGACCTCTTGTGAAAGGGTTCCCCTATTTAAAATATAATTATAGCAATATATAAGTATTTATAGATAAATTTTAGAATTTAAATATATTATTTTATTATAATTGTAAAGTATTTACGAGAGGTTTTGTTACCTATGTGTACTTATATAATAGATGTAGTGTCGTAACAACGTTATGGCAACTAGGAGGCGTAGATACTCATATAATTTATATATGGTGTGTTGATGTAAAATATTAAATATAGTGTATTATTATAGGTGAGTTGGGAGGATCGACAAAGACACCGGAGTTGGACAGGCTTGCCCGCAGACAGCAGTTACAGGCAAGCGTGCCTTGCCTTCGTTACAGATTATTCTTTTCTATTTTGCTGTTCTTTTTTATTAGCATTGCATGACGTAGGACGTTGATACTTAGTGTCCATTTATAGACAGGTGCCGATGTCATGATAGTGACATCGAGTATTGACATTAGGCATTACGTACATACTGATGTGTCCATTGACACAATTGACTACAGGACACCGACACATTCATGATACGAGGTTTACATGACTATTCATGGTATTGACCTCGTGTTAGCATTCTAGATTTTTTTATCATTATCGCTTTTACTTTCGAGATGACTGTACAGACTTGACATTGCTAGATTCTAGACATGGGGTTGGGGAGAACTTGACTACAATATCAGACCTATTATCGTGTGGTCCGTTGTATAGTGACCTTTATCTCTGTAGCAGAGTAAAGGATTGTCACTGTCGAGAATTGATTATCCTTGGTGCCACGACACAGGTACTGGGGACAATACCCTGCTGAGGTGTAACCCCGTTTTCCCCGATTTATTGAAATTTGGTATTTTCTAGTATTTTAAATTTTTTGGAAAATGATTACTTTAATATTAATTGAGTACTAATTTCCTTATTAGTTTATCATTATGTTTTACGAAAGAAATATTTTTGAGACTCTAGCAACAATTGTGGAGTGTTCTCCAAGAATTGTAACAACTTTTCTAACCCTCTATTACCACTTTTGTAAGCAATTACGAAATTGTTGTGGGTCTTTTTGCAAATTTCCATTTCCTTTCAATTTCCTATTTAAGTTCAGAGAGGGGGAGAGAGCATGGAGCTCTGCCATTTTTACACTGATTCGAAATCCCCAATTCCCCCATCTTTTTTTCATCCCTCCTCCCCAAGCCGAACCCTAACCCTAATTCGTGAAGACCAAAGCCATGGCCGGATCTTTCCGACGAGTGTCTCTTTCCTCTGCGTTGTTTCCTTGCAACTTGTCCATCTACTTCTACGTCGACAAATCGAGAGATCAATTCTTCCTCGACGACGACGACGATGTGTCGGGCTCCTTCCCGACGATGCAGCGAACGATGGCGACTGCACTCCTTCCTTCTCCGGCGATCTCCGCAGGCAGCGCTTCTTCGTCCTTCCGGTAATCGATGACGACAGATCTTCATCTGAGACAGCGATGACGAGGGTTCTTCTCTGTCGTACCTCTTCTTCGAAGCTTGGCAGACTGTCGACTGATCACTGTAGCATCGGCGAGACGTATGACGATTCCTGGAGAACTCCCAGTTGACTGGCGACAACATCGATCAGGAGTATCACCATGTTTTCTTGTTGATCAACCAGTGGTAAGTTTTGATTTCGTTTTTGATGTTTTTTGGGATATATTCATCCGATCCTTGTATTAGTAAAAGCCTTTTTGATTCTTGATCAAATGGCGCAGATCGAACAATTTGGTCTGGTTCCTCTCGATCGATCTATTCCTTTTGTGTGGAGTAGCGGTTGATCTATTCGAATAGCCGATCATCCACTATGGTGAGTATCGATCTGAGATTCCTTTAGAATTTAGTTCGATACTGTCGTTTTGTTCTTGATTTGTAGACTTTTTGATAATTCGATCAGAGAACATTGAGTCGGACCGATTGTCTTAAATTTTAGACTTGTTACTGTGGAAGGAATCCGTGGTGAGCGTCGTGTGCTTCTTTGACTCTCTGAGTTTCTCAAATTGTTTGAAAGCAATGTTGATTTCTCTGGAAACTAATTACTCTGTTCCTTGCTCTGAAACTGTTTGATGGAATGCTCCAGTGAGTTCGGAACGACTGCAGGACACGAAGAACCGTGTCAGATTCGTGGGATAGTGTCTCCTAGTGGTGTGGGATCATCTCCAGGTATAATTCAATCTTCCTAAGTGTGTTGGTTGCTCCTTACTTTGAATCTTGATCTATTCAGTATTTGAATATGTAGGATAGTTCGTGACCAAGTTTAGGCGTGTCCAGTTATTGCGTGTGTCCTGTCCAGACTCGTGGTTGTTTGTGTTCAATCTTGGTTGTTCGTGTCCTGCTAGGCTAGGGTGTATCTCCGAGAGGATGCTGTTAGGAGCGTGCCCAGGGATTGTAAAAGTTGGTGTCAGCATTTGGCAAGCTGCATAGTTGCAATTAAGTTAGTTAGAATGGGTGGTTTTGAAGTTAAGCAAAGCAGGGACAGGTTGAAGTTGTGGCTGTGCTTGTTTCCTCTACACTACTAAAATAACCCCTTTTAGCGATGTCAGAATACGTCGCTAAAAAAGGAAAATCCGTCGCTAATTTATATTAGCGACGTATTTAGAGACGGAAATTGGATGTTGCGTATAGGCTTGTCGCAGATTACAATTTTGTCGCAGTTCGTCGCTATTTGCGACGTCACGTTTAGCGTCGCTAGACGTCGCAAAATTCGCGACAGATAGCGACGTAAGAATACGTCGCCACTATAGCGACGTAGGGCAACCACTTAGCGACGCCGTCAACTTTATATATGATGACATGGCATGGCAGCCACATCAGCATTTTAGCGACGCCTAGCGACAATTTTAGCGACGTCAGCTCTTAGGTTGGCGACGTATAGCGACGTGTACTTTCCGTCGCAAAACATCGCAGAACGTCGCAGATTTTATAAAAAAATTAAAAAAATATAATTAGTATTTTTTGTTATACTGTGTGTCTGTCTTTACAGTGTGTGTGAAGTGCAGTATTCGAACCATCGACAGTTTCGCTTACTGTTGTATGTTTTATCTTAGATAGAAAGAGCAACAGTTCATGATGCACTTCTTAGAGCTTCCTTTTCACGTCCTTCACCTTCTCGGGATCCTTTACGACGTCCCGAGAAAGTGAAGGACGTGAAAATGAAGGTCTCAGAAGTACACCCAGAATTGTTGCTCTTTCTATCCAAGATAAAACATACAACAGTAATCGAAACTGTCGATGGTTCCGAACACTGCATTTCACATTCAGTGTAAACACAGACACACATCATCACAAAAATACACATTATATTTTTTTAAAATTTGGGCAGCACCTCCTTTGTATATCAGATCATCGCTTATAACCTAGCGTAGGTATATTTGTCATCCCCGTCGCAGATATCATCACAATTAACAGTCTCCCATCATAACAGTCTATAACTAATTGATGAATAACAGTCTCCCATCATAACAGTCTACAACTAAATATCATACATGTACTCAATAAAAATACCAACAAATTAAATATCACAAACATACATGTCCAATAAACATACATGTCCAACAGAGTCAAATAATAATGAAAATCAGTATACAGAACGGTCAATGGGCCCATAGGGCCAATAAATACAAAGATGATAAAAAAAATCTACTGGATCACTGAGGACCCATGCCGCACATCTGGGATAGCATGTACTCATACTGCTCCTGTGTGAGCTGCACCGTAGGGGCAGTAGGAGGCAGTGCAATGTCTGGAGTCGGCGCCGTCGATGGACCGGAAGGACGTATCTGCTCCAGCCCTCGCAGTCGCTCACCATGCGCAGCAAGGGTACTCACCATCCTCTGAGTACTCTCCTCAAGCGAAGCTGATACCTGAGTGAGTGAGGCAGACATGGTCCTCTGCGAATGGTCCAGCTCAACCTGTCTACGCTCTGTGCGCTGCGCAGACTCGGTGAGCGTGTGCAAGCTGGCAGCTGTAGCCTGCTGCAGACTCATCAGCACCTGTATACGGCGCTCGACCGCATCAAATCGTCCGATGATCATCGGAGGGTCGGATCGTCGCTCTGTGGTAAGGTGATCAGAAATATGCTGCTGCAACTCGCGACGTAGCTCGTCGATCTGACGACGAATATCCTGAGCTCGTGACGACGCCTGCGAAGTCGAAGACTGCGCACTGACAGAGGGGGCCCGGGATGACTTCGAAGCCAAATACGTGCCGTAGGATCCCGTACCGTAGTACGTACCCTTCTGAAGACCGCCAACGACGGTCATCCAGAGGTCGTCCGGCGATGGAGCTGTAGGCGGCTGGAAGAAAGTACCAGTCCCTCCCTCTGCTGGCGCACTAGCAGCAGCAGCCGCCTCCTCCTGTAGCCGAACAAACTCAGCCTAGAACATGTTTGCTAACGTGTAAGTATTTGCTAAAGTCTATATTGATATCTATTTTCCTGTTTTCTAAATTATAGTAAATTAATATAAAGAATAGAACGTACATATGCCTGTGTCGCCCTCTCGTCAATGAACTCCCCAGCCCTCCGATGGGTGACCAGGAAGACGGTCACCATGTTCGGGTCCTCACCCTTTTTTACCTGTTAAAATATATTATCTATTATTAGTATTAAACATTCTATCGAATTATATATAAATTAATGTCCGTCATAGGAAACGTACCAGACGACGAAAATGCTCCGTCATCGGAATGGAGCCACCACACTACTTACCGACGCTCGACCGCGCCACCTTGGCCTTGTCAGACCGCTCCTGGTACCTGGGCTCGCTGAATCTAGCCTTCATCGCAGTCCACTGCTCTGGCGTGATCCAACCATGGATCGGCTGTCCGGAGCGATCACGAGACTTCTGGTCGTGGATCGCATCACGGATGAGCTTGCCTGCGACGGCAAAAAATTGGCCCTCGATCTTCGCCGTCCGGTGTGGTGGATAGAAATAGGTCCTCTACAAGAAGTAAAATAGAAAAGTTGTATAATATACACAAATAATTATTAAAATTTAAAAATAAACATTTTTTTTACCTTGAAGTGGGCGAACCAAAAGGCCTTCCTATCTGCGGGAGCATCTGAGTAGTTAATCCAAGGTCCACCATAGTTCTGTCTCAGAAATACCCTCAACTGTCTCTGTACTGCAGAAGGTCGATATCTATACAATAATAATTTTCATGAATATATATGTACATATAATCATTTGAGAAATATATATTAATTAATTAACTTACATCGTAGGCCCGTCCGTCCAAATCTCCATACGCGTCTCGCCCGGGGGAGCGCATGGAGGGTCGCTCTCACCTCCTGTCTGGGCAGGATCAGTCTGATCGCCGTCCTCCATATGCTTGGTATCGGCTCTCCCCATGGAGCCGTCGGGAGGAGGAATGCTGGACGCGGGATCAAGGATGCTGGACGCGGGATCAGGAACGCTGGACAACGAGGGAGGAGTCGCCAACCTGCTGGAACTGCCCTGTCCCGGTAATGGACCAGGAACAGAACGGTACAATGGTGTACTCGGAGATGAGGATGAGGGTACAAAATCTCCATCCCCATCCCGAGGCTGACGGGACTGCCTAATATAAAATCCTCCGCGTCGTCCAGATGGTCTAGTCATACCTGATAATAACATATGACAATAAAACAAAAAAACATATTTATATGATAGACATAACAGATTTTTAAAAAATATCATAGTCACAGATAAAAGTGTCACTAAAGTGTCACAGATTTATATGATAGAAGTGTCACTAAAGTGTCAAATATGATGATAAAACAAACGTACATATTTAATCCTCTTCTGAAAAGTCATCTAGTTCGTTTAGCTCATCTTCTTCTTCTTCTTCTTCTTCTTCTTCTTCTTCTTCTTCTTCTTCTTCTTCTTCACTTTCATCTGCATCTTCCTCTTCAGATAATTCTACTTCTTCTACACAATTAGATGTGTAATGAGGAACTTCCGTCGTGTCCACTTCGATAATATTTGTTACAAGAGGTAGTTCATCCTCTTGATAAGCTATATCGTCAACCTCAAAGGTATTTCTAGCTTTGGTCTTGTATACTGCCCACCAGTCCGACCTTGTTGTTCTCCGTTTAGGATAACTTATGAAGTACACGAGCTGAGCCTGACTTGATAGGACAAATGGTTCATAGGCTTGATATAGCCGATAGTTTATATCAACAAGACAGTGCTTGTCTACTTTCCAACCTTGACCTTCAATCAGATCGAACCAATCACACCTGAATAACACAATCTTAGCAGGCTCTATTCCATAACTATATGTCAGCTCCATGATCTCCCGTAGCACGCCATAGAAATCGTTGCCCGTATCAACATCTTTGCAGTTCGAAGATCTGATACACAAACAGCTGTTTTTGGTGGAGTCGAGATCCACAAAGTTGTCTCTGATCGGGCAAGTTGTTGGCTTGAACCTAAACCCATTAACACAGTAGCTTGGCCATATTTTTGCAGCATAAATTGGTCCCTTGGCTAGCGTTCTAATAGACTCATTCTCAAGTCTTGCGTATGGACGATCGACCTAAATACCACGAAAGAAGCAATTAAGCTCATTCTCAATCAAGTGCATATACAGAAAGGTAATTACAGAGTTCTCAAGCCTTACATATGTACTCAACCATGATGGAAAATAATACCTCATTTCTTGTTCTAGTTCTTCTTCTGTTATGTGTGGCCTACTGACCTCACATCATCATTAAATATGCTGAAAATAATATCGTTCAATTAATGTAATAGTATAATAATCAACACTATTAAAATAATGTAGACGTATTAATTACTTACCCCTCCAGTTTCTCTACTTCCTCCTCGTCGCAGTTGAGTAATACATACACCTGAGCAGCCCTTAGCTCATCATCGTTCAGATATCTCTTCTTCATTTTACCCGATGGCTTTCTTGGAGCATTGAACACCTTCAGTATTGTATCATTACTTTCATGATCTCCGTCGTCGTTTCTGGAAGCTCTCGTTCTATTAGTTGCAACATGAGGCTTGAAATATATCGAACAAAAGTTTGTAATCTCCTCGAGAACATAGGCTTCACAAATAGAATCCTCGACCCGTGCCTTATTTTTCACCTTTTTTTTAGGTGATTCAAATGTCGCTCGAACGGGTACATCCATCGATCTTCGACGGGTCCACCAATACGTGCCTCATAGGATAGATGAATCGGCAAATGCTCCATAGAGTCGAAGAATCCAGGAGGAAACACCCTCTCTAGCTTGCACAGTGTTACCGCAATGTCCTTCTCTTGCTTTTCTAGACGATCAACGAGCAATTTCTTAAAACAAAGATCCCTGAAGAATATGCTAAGCTCCGTCAATGGATCCCAAACTGCCTGCGGTAAGAATTCCCGAAATGCAATCGGAATTAACCTCTCCATGAATACATGACAGTCGTGGCTCTTCATACCCGTCAATTTATTTTCCTTCGGATCGACACATCTTCTCAGATTTGACACATATCCATCTGGAAATTTTAGGCCCTGGATCCACCGACAAAGTCTCACTTTATTCTCCTTGTCCAGCAAAAAAATTGACTTCGGCAGGTACTATTTTTCATTCTGCTCTATCAAATGCAACGTAGGGCATTTGTACATTTCTTCTAAGTCCAACCTGGCCTTGGAATTGTCTTTCATTTTTTCCTTTACGTCCATCACAGTATTAATTTTGTTATCAAACACATTCTTCTCAATATGTATGACATCAAGATTATGTCTGATCAGATTGGTACTCCAGTATGGCAGATCCCAGAATATGCTCCTCTTTGTCCAGTTATGATCTCTACCAAATCCATCGCACTTGTACCCAGTTGTAGGATCTTTGATAGCACTTAGAAAATCTCTAACCTCCTCCCATATCGTGGCTCCGTACCACCTTGGCGGTGGATCACCCTTCTCTACAACGCCGGCACGGAATGCATTCATGTTCCTTCTGAACGGATGATCTTTTGGCAGAAATTATCGATGACAATCAAAGAAGCACGGTTTTCCTCCGTGTTTCAAGCGGAAAGCCTTACTACAGTCCATGTAATACGGACATGAGAGACGGCCATGAGTGCTCCATCCAGATAACATTCCATAGGCCGGAAAGTCGTTGATGGTCCACATAAGGGTTGCCTTCATCTGAAAATTCTGCTTCCTAGAAACATCGTACGTGTTAGCGCCTACTTCCCATAACTGATTCAACTCATCTATCAAAGGCTGTAAGTACACATCAATGTTCCTCTTGGAATTGTTCGGACCAGGAATTATAACGGTTAGAAACATGTACTGAGTCTTCATGCACATCCAAGGCGGTAGGTTATACGGAGTGACAATCACAGGCCAGCACGAATACTGGGATCCCGAAAGACCAAAAGAAGTAAAACCGTCAGAAGATAGCCCCAACCTGACATTACGCGAATCTGAAGCAAAATTAGGATACACTCAATCAAAGTGCTTCCACGCTTCTCCATCGGATGGGTGATCCAACACTCCTTCAATCTGTTCTCGCATGTGCCAACTCATATTTTCGGCCATCTCTTTCACCATAAATAATCTTTACAACCGCGGCGTTAAAGGCAAGTAGTGCATTGAATCGGTCGGTCTTCTTGCACCGGTAGACCTTCTTGTACTAGTTGTCTTATATCGATTAGCACCACAAAATCTGCACACATCTGCGTTCTTGTCGTCTTTGTAGTACAGCATGCACACATTGCGACAAGAATCGATTTTCTTGTATCCCATCCAGAGCAATCTCACCATCCTCTTAGACCGATAGAAGTCTTTAGGTAACTTAGCACCCGCCGACAAGATCTCTATAATCAACTCCAACACTCGGTTGTAGCATTCTTGCGACATGTTAAAATCTGACTTAATGCTCAACAGTCTTGTAACCACCTCCAACGGTGAATGATCCTCACAACCAGGATACAATGGAGTCCTTGCATTCTCTAGCAACTCCATGAACTTTGCAGCATCGACATTCGGTGCCTCCTCAGCTGCATCATGAACGAAACTAGGTCCCGCAGCATCGAAAACCATGTTCACACATCCGTCGTCGTATGCATGATTATCTGAAACAAAATTAGGTCTCACATGCATATACGGCTCAACATAAGGCTCCGGCTCTGATGCTAAAGACACAAGTTCTTCGTGTGCGGTCTACTGATAGTAATTAGGCATGAAACCCCTCGAGTACAAATGATATGTCACTTCCACTTCTGGATAATATTTTACGTTATGACATTTCACACACGGACACTTAATTTTGGTGCCGTCCATGTACTGAGGGAACGCCTTAGCAAACTGCAGGAACTGCTCTACTCCCGCTATGTATTCATCCCGCACACCACACATATCATCAGGACGACGATTGTACATCTATGAACGATTCCGCAAGTAGTAATTCATATCCATTTAGAAATAATTCTGCAAAGATTGACACACATTATCTATAGGCACAAATTCGTATATTATGTCTTATTATGGGACACACATTAGTAGCGGACAGTTACTAATAACAATGATATGCAATCTAGGTCAAACTAGGTTGTATTAAGTCAAACAAAGTCAAACAAGGTCAAGCTAAGTCAAACAAAGTCAAACAAGGTCAAACTAGGTCAAGGGTTGACCTATAGTTGACTTTGTCAACTCTTAGTCCAATCTAGGTCAGATGTTGACTCTACTTTGACTTTCAGTCAAAATAGTCAACCTTGGTCAAACAAGGTCAAATCTAAGTCAAATATCATATTTCTAGTCATTACCTACCAAGGTACCCTTTACCTTATCGCTATTAGTATCCCAATACCAATACCTTAAGTTGGAATCTCAATATCTTAGTCTAGGTAACTAATACCTTAACATCCACTTTACCTTAGATACTAGATAATACCATATCCTAGTAATATCCTACCCTTAGGCTAGTAGATAACTCAGTCCCTTAGGCTAATAGATATTACTATCTACCTTAGGCTAGTATCTATATCCACCTGCCTTAACATCGTACCCATTACCTTAGAAAGGAGGGGATGATTACTTAATTCATCCTCAAATGTAGGTTTATACTTTTTTTCATGTTCTAACATTTATCCACCTGCCTTAACGTCATATCCATTACCTTAGGCTAGTATCTATCCACCTGCCTTAACTTAATACCTTTTTTTCATGTTCTAACATTTATCCTCAAATGTACGAGACAAAAGAAAGGAGGGGATGATTGCATAATTCATCAATTAGATTAAAAAAGGCATGATAGTTAGGCAGCTGTCATGACTTTGGTCGGTTATGTTAGTTATTTACTACATATAGTTGCTTCTTGAGTACATGGAATCCGTTTTTATATTTCGCTTTAAATATAATTGGTTTATCTTCATATGGCGTGCTGTTACAAAGTTTTAAGCCATTACCCCACATATTTGAGCCCATAAATAATTGACACACTGGTGAAATATCAGTAGAGGTATTCCATCTTCATATCAGAATCCTAGCAGCTTAGTTAGTAAGTACTTACCATATTCTCAACATCAGTGCTATGGAATTAGATCATAAGTACTAGACTTGATGATCCTCTTACCGCGATGCTAATCTTGCTACAGTTGATGACTTCTCAGATTTAGTATCACTTGATGGTACACAATAGCTTCATATGTATTTAATAATCTTTGCTTTCATGTTTACCTGAGTAAACTTGAAACAAACTATCCTATTGCATAAAAAATGGGCATTGAGGTATTTAATGTTGGACTGAATTTATATGAACTGTATGGACTGTTATGGGGTTTATATATATGTGGACTGATATAGTATAGGGGAATGGTTGAATGAAATGATATGGAAAGTGATTGGGGGAGGGGCTGATAGCTCACTGCTATGTAAATAGAACAGGGCAACAAGTACCCTGCTACTGCTGCTGTATTCATAGAATGTAGGTGCTGCATTCTACAGCTACTGCTGTTGCATTATATGCAGTCCCCTGTGGGGACTGCTGCTGCCAAGGGATTACATGCTGCTGCCACAGGCAGCAGCTCTCTCTCCTGTCTCACTCTCTCTAACACACTCTCAATAATAAATTTCACTCACAACCAACCATCAAAATATCTCGTGTCCGTGTCTGTGTCTAGATAGCTAGGGCTAGGGTTAGGGTTTACCTGAAGAGGACGACTCGGTCGAAGGATGGAGGCGGCGAGGAGGGTGGCTTCGTCGGAGGAGGGAGGCGGCGAGGAGGGTGGCTTCGTCGAAGGAGGAAGGCGACGAGGAAGGAGACTTCGTCGGAGAAGGGAGGCTGGTCGCCGGATGGAGGGGTCAGCGGGCGAGCGGGGTCGCCGGGGGGAGAAGGAGAGGGTGTCGCCGGAGGGAGGGGTCGCCGGAGGGGAGGGTTCACCGGAAGGAGAGGGGAGAGGGGGATCGAGCGGGAACAAAAAAAATTTGGGTGAAAAATTGTAATTTCGATCGGGCCAGTAACCCTATATGAAATATGGCAGCGACGTAAATATCTTACGTCGCAATACGTCGTAATACAGCGACGTAAAAAAATATCCGTCGCAGAACGTCACCATTCAGTGACGTAATACACGCTACGTCGCTGAACGTCGCTACACAGCGACGGTCAGCGACGTGTAGCACTAGGAGTCGCTATAATCAATTTTTGGCGACGAATTTTTCCGCTGTCGCTAATATACGTCGCTATTATAGCGTACCTCTTCTTCGAAGCTTGGCAGACTGTCGACTGATCACTGTAGCATCGGCGAGACGTATGACGGTTCCTGGAGAACTACCAGTTGACTGGCGACAACATCGATCAGGAGTATCACCATGTTTTCTTGTTGATCAACCAGTGGTAAGTTTTGATTTCATTTTTGATGTTCTTTGGGATATATTCATCCGATCCTTGTATTAGCAGAAGCCTTTTTTATTCTTGATCAAATGGCACAGATCGAACAATTTGGTCTGGTTCCTCTCGATCGATCTATTCCTTTTGTGCGGAGTAGCAGTTGATCTATTCGAATAGCCGATCATCTACTATGGTGAGTATCGATCTGAGATTCCTTTAGAATTTAGTTCGATACTGTCGTTTTGTTCTTGATTTGTAGACTTTTTGATAATTCGATCAGAGAACATTGAGTCGGACCGATTGTCTTGAATTTTAGACTTGTTACTGTGGAAGGAATCCGTGGTGAGCGTCGTGTGCTTCTTTGACTCTCTGAGTTTCTCAAATTGTTTGAAAGCAATGTTGATTTCTCTGGAAACTAATTACTCTGTTCCTTGCTCTAAAACTGTTTGATGGAATGCTCCAGTGAGTTCGGAATGACTGCAGGACACGAAGAACCGTGTCAGATTCGTGGGATCGTGTCTCCTAGTGGTGTGGGATCATCTCCAGGTATAATTCAATCTTCCTAAGTGTGTTGGTTGCTCCTTACTTTGAATCTTGATCTATTCAGTATTTAAATATGTAGGATAGTTTGTGACCAAGTTTAGGCGTGTCCAGTTGTTGCGTGTGTCTTGTCCAGACTCGTGGTTGTTCGTGTTCAATCTTGGTTGTTCGTGTTCTGCTAGGCTAGGGTGTATCTCCGAGAGGATGCTGTTAGGAGCGTGCCCAGGGATTGTGAAAGTTGGTGTCAGCATTTGGCAAGCTGCATAGTTGCAATTAAGTTAGTTATAATGGGTGGTTTTGAAGTTAAGCAAAGTAGGGACAGGTTGAAGTTGTGGATGTGCTTGTTTCCTCTAGTTTCCCTTAATTTTGTACACTTAAACTTTTAACTAGCGTGTATGGTTGGATTGGTTTGAGTTCGTCTTATTGAATACAAAGATAAGAATGGTTGTGCGAATGATGCAGCTCTTTATTACTGAAGTTCTATTAAAGTTTAATCTGTTGAGAGTTTAAATCATTTGTTATTGTTTAAAGTCTCTTCTTCTTAGCTGAGTGTGTTATCAACAACCTGGGACATGCAGGTTTGAATTCAACACTGTGAAGTATCTGGGTTTTATGGCATTAACTCATCCCTGTGTGGTTTTGGGTTAAGTTGTATAGATTCTGATTAGGATCAGTAGTGTGCTCCTGATTGGTTGTGAAGTGGGTTAGCTGTGTCATTCTAATGGTGTACGAATGATCCTTGTTCCTTGGTTGCGGTTGTGTGTTAAATTCTTGGAAGGATGTAGAGAAGGTTAGTGAAGAGACAATGGGATGATTTGGCCACGGGTCTTAAAGTAAGCTGGAGTGCTTTATCCTCTATTATTTTTCCAGAGATAAGTATGGCTGCTACGTTCAACTGATGTGGTTTTGTGAGTTATTGTATAGGAAGCTACATTAAAACATGGGTTGTGTTCCATGGCTATTGAAACTGTATCATTCTTTTTTAACTTGTGAGTAAGGGTTGCCATGACTTGACTGAGAAAGAGGTTGAGGGAAGTTAAGTTGAGTCTATTTTATTATACAGTGGTTGGCCACAGGTGATACTAAATGGTACCACCACTCAGGATATCATAATAAGGGGATCTTTCTATATTACCAGTTGCATGTGTTGGCATAGATTTAAGTAATAGTACTTGTATATGTTCATAGTTTGAATATTAATTAGAGGAGTATTTTTAAGGATAAATATATATATTAGTGAACTTCTTGTATTCAATTCATAATTAGTTAAACTATTGAAATCAATAAGGTAGTGGGGCCTTTATGCATAATTTTGACCCAACTATACCTACTATCCAGGAGGACATTCAGCTTTACTTCATACTCTCGATCACCCTGAGCAAGGCAAGTACATTCTATGGTCTTGTACATTTACATTCATATCTTGTACTTCTCTTGATGACACGATGTGACACGATATCTTGTACCCTTGTACTTTCATGTTTTTGTACTTGTAGTCGGGGAGGGAAAATACACTAGCTATGTGACCAAATCCATGTTCTGATATTCATGTAGATAGCTTATGCCTCGCACCGTGCACGCGGGTCCTAAGCCGTACCAATATTTATGTACTCCTGTACTTATTCATGTACTCACCCCAGCCGGTCACATATGCTAGTTGTATTTCAAATATTGTGCACATGTCATGTCTTGTACTTCAGATTCATGGTTTTACATTCTTGTACTTTATTTTCTATATTTACATTCTTGTACTTTCATGTTCTTTTCCTGTACTTTACATTCCATGTTCTCTTGTACTCATTTTCATATCATAATGTTCTTGTTCATTACCTAGAATTGTACTTTGCTCTGCTCCTGGCTGGATATGTTGCAGGTGTACTTGCAGGATATTGTTCTACCTTATGGGCCAGAGCCCGGGATCTTAGCTGAACAGGATGGAGACATGACTTAGCTAGAGGCTTCAGGTTTAGACTGTTTAGCTTTACTCCTAGATATTGTTTTTAGAATTCATAGCGTATTTCATTCCTGTTGACTCTGGTACCTTTACGTTATATGGACTTATGGATTATGGTGATCTTTCTGGGACCGTTTATAGATGCTGTGATTTGTACTTATTTATATTGACTTGTTAGTTTTCCCTAGCTTGGTACAGCTTACTACGTTGAGTCTTCCAACGTAGGCTGGACGTGTCCGACTCGTGTTCGATTATTCGGGAGCGGGTCGTGACATGAGGTGCTAGTGAGCCTTAGTGGAAGAGGTCTGGTATTCTAGAAAAGTATCTCACTTGCATAGCACATAGACGGATACAGTAGATTAACTTAGTTCATATTTCCATTTTGTACATTGGCATGTATATTATGCACCTTGCTAGTCCTCTTAGGACCTGGCTATTTCTCAAGCTCAGACGAAGCTGAAGACTACCCAGAGGTTTACGGTTCGGGAGCTGAGACCGGAGGCGTACCGGCACAGGAGGACGAGATAGTGCCAGAGGATTTTTCGTGATCATGTTATCATCATATTTAGTCTTGCTACATTATTCCCTTTTTTTTCATCAGACTTGTAGTTGATTTGTACTTTGTTTCTATTTCTGTGGTTTCAGGATGTTTTACCCGTACATACTTTATTACTTTTATTGTTGGATATTTTAGACATTTCGTTATTTATTCTTAATCTCTTTGTGGACTCTGTGGATGTGATTAGATGTATATACCTGTGGACTGTGTTATATTTCTTGGTGTTATCATGATTTACAGCTTAAGTATTTCGCTAATGGGCATGTTGTGTAGCTTGGCCCATTAGTGAAGTGTCGCTGGCATGTATTCGTATACCTGGTCCTACGTATTTTGGGACTGGGGCGTTACAAAAATTTTCCTCAATTTGACCTTGAGACAAGGTCCAAATAAAAAGGAGGGCAATTGTTACATTCCCTAAATAAGCTCAGTGTGAGCCATAGAGTATCAGAGGAATATCGAGCTACCTCTGTATCAGAGTATATTATCAAGGGGTATTATAGTAATATACCTGCAGGAGGACCAGTATGCCACGTCACCTAACTGTCGTGGCCTACTCAGTACTGCCACTGCATATTTCGTTACCAGCTGTAGAATGAAGGAGCCACCAGAAAGGGGTAACCAACTATAAATAAGTAAAGGGAAATGAAGAATGCAGGCTGTAATGAATTCTCTCTAGACTTCTTCTCTTCACAAGTTGTTCTACTCTTTCCCTATTTTCTCAATTTAATA
Organism: Iris pallida; assembly: GCA_029216955.1. Classification (NCBI taxonomy): domain Eukaryota; kingdom Viridiplantae; phylum Streptophyta; class Magnoliopsida; order Asparagales; family Iridaceae; genus Iris; species Iris pallida. The sequence continues at coordinate 2,107,571 of JANAVB010039816.1, read as the reverse complement.
TAGATCTTAATTCACCAAGCTCTCTCTCTAATTCTTCTCAATTCATCATTCCACTTGATTTTCATGGCCAATGTCAACATATCTCCACCAGGACCTGGACTTTTGGGTCGAGGACCCAACATGGCGGCGGTGCCGCCGCAGCAGCAGCAGTAGTAGCAACAGCAGCAACAGTAAGAGGAGAAAAGGAGAGGGGGAGGTGGAATGGAGAAGAGAGGAGAGAGCGGGTTATGAAGAAGAAAGGAGAGAGGAAGAAAAAAATAGAGGAAGAAGAAGAAGAAGAATGAATGAAGGGTAGAGGGAGAGAGAGGGGTGAGGTGGCATTTAATGGGCCTACTCTCTTCATGCAATTTACCATGTGGCATTAGCCAATGCCACATATCTAGGAATTTGACACCTAGCCCCATGGGTTGCCACCTAGTGTTATGAGGTGGCACACCCAAATCATGCAATTGCACAATTTACCTAGGGGTCAAAATGCAAAATATATAAAAGAATTTTAATAAAAACATTATTATTATTATTATTATTATTATTATTATTATTATTATTATTATTATTATTATTATTATTAGAGCATAACACCAACCCTCTGCCTGGCCCCTTCCCCCCGTCGCGGATGCCCCCTTCCTCTCGCGGCTGCATCACCCTCTCCCCGCGGCTGCATCTCCCCCTCTCTCTCTCTCTCTCTCTGCGTGCGGCGGCGACAACGCTGGCGCGCGTGAAGAGAGGAGGGTTGCAGTCGGGGGCGGGCGGAGTGTGGGGGGAGGGGCGGTCGGAACGGGAGGCAGCCGGAACGGGAGGCAGCCGGAACAGGAGGCAGCCGGAGGGAGGGGGCAACCGAGGCGGAGGGGGTGGGGGTGGATTGGGAGTGGCAAGGGTAGTTTTGTCTTTATTTTATTAGGGTATTAAGTTGATGCATATCAAAGTTTAGGATACAAAGTTCAAAAAGTGGAATAGTTGAGGGTATCAAGTTACAATTAAGCCAGAAATATATTTTTCAAATTTGTGGCTACCAAACAAAGGAAAGAAACAAGTTTCTTTTCCGGATTTCTTGAATCCGTGAACCAAACGAGGCCTAAGAGTTAGCATTGGCCAACGGTGACATCAGGGGCGACCCTGAGCATGTTCCTCATGAACGACCGAACAGGGCCCTCTAACATAGAGGGCCCTTAATTTTGGAAGTTCATTGTTACAATGTTTTTATAACGCATAGTTAAATATGAGAATGTAGTAATCTAGCTCAAGTGACAAAGTGTTTGTTTTTCATATGTTAGGTACAAAGTTCAATCCCTTAGATCTCCATTTAATATTATTTTTGAAAATAACTTTTATATCCAAAAAGCTCTAGCATCTATTAGAGAAAAAATACAAATTTTGAGAAATAATTTGATATATTGCATAACAAAATTTTATTTAGCAAGTAGAACACAAGTTTTTTTGGAATAAATGTGGTTTTAAATTTTTTTCGACGCGTATTATTTGAATTGGTTTTTAAATAGCTTTTACATGCCAGAAACAAATAGCCTTTGTTAAAAATAAATATAAGTTTGAAACTTGGAAAAAATAACTTGGTATATTTTTGAACATAATCATAATAAGTAGAATATGAGTCTTTGAAAAATAAAAGATGATTCAAATCAAAATGCATTCGAATAAAAAAACTTGCTAGATGTATATTCAACATTTTGATTAACATGTTTCATCTTCTCTTTGCTAACAAGCTTCTTCTGTAAATGAATTTATGTAGATTTTGTAGGTTTGAGTAGTAATTTTCAAATGTTTCAACGTTATAGTCGTCCGATCAATACAATTCTTCTAATACATGAAAGTTAAATAATATTTTCTTATTAATATTTACTTGTAGATATTGGTCATTTTTTTAAGAGGAATTCAATTAAAGTTTTAGCGATATTAATAGGGTCTTATATTCAATTTTTGAATAGGACCCTCTGAATCTCAGGGCCGGCCCTGGGTGACATGTCTAGGATCATTCATGAAACCATTCAAGCAGTGTGACAGACGGATCTGGATGCTATAGCGGTAGGTGTTCGGGCCAGAAGGAAGGTGGAAGCCTGATGTGTCAGCTTAGTTCTTTGCCATTTCCAGTGTCGGACACAAAAGTGCATCGAACACATTTGCCATTCTCAGGTCCAAATTCAATACTTCTACATCCTCATCACATACTACATAATGCATCTAAGTTAGAACATTGATTAGGTCAAAATATGTTGATAATTAGTTGTCACTATGTTTTTATTATCTATTACATAGAAGAAAAAAATTACCCAATTTTTCTTAATTTCCTCCCACATTTTCAATATTGTTATTTTTTCTTCCAAAATGTACTCCTCCACTGTACTTGTCAATTCATTTTTGATGCCAACATTCCGTCATGATAAAAAAAAAACAAATGTTTATCTTGGTGGCTCTCTAAAATTTATTAAAATTAGAAAGAAAAAAAATACAGTTATACCCTACTTATTTTACCATAATTCAAAAGAAGCACCATATATATTTGTGACGCTCATACTGGTGCACTAACCATGCCCTTTGGTCCTATGTCCATCATTCCGGTTTGTGTACAATTTTGATTAATTTCTAATTATCTTGGTTAAAAAATATTTTTGGACAATTTCTAATTATCTTGGTAGTATTCTTAGTTCAATGAAAAATAGCTTATACTAAGGTTGCGTTTGATAGCTTATACTACGGTTGCGTTTGATAGCTAATTATCTTGGTAATATTCTTGGTCCTATGTCCATCATTCCGGTTAGTGTTTGATAGCTTATACTAAGGTTGCGTTTGATTGAACTTTTTTCAATGAAAAATATTTCCATCACAAAATTTTCACCAATTGTAATATTTGATAGCTTATATTTCTACGGAATTATTTTCTTAGGAAAAAATTTCATAAAATTTTAAAATTTTCTTATGGAACAAAAATATGTGTTGCGCCCCAAATACAGGAGACTTGGTACTCTAGTATCGTGATGCATGCGTCGGACACATTATCCATCATATTACACATGTATCCACATTAAAAGAAAAAATATTACTGTTTTGCGTCTGCCGGGAGTCGAACCCGGGTCTATTGCTTGGAAGGCAATTATCCTAACCGTTGGACTACAAACGCTAGCCGTGAATTATGTTCTCCTGATCTACTATTTCACTACGCTGAACCCCCCCAGAAATTTACTCGAGAGCATAGTTATCAGAAGACAAAAATAGACCAGAAATTATTCGGTGAGCTAGACACACCATAAGGTTTTATTCTCCTCCACTTATGGTCTGAAAATCTGATGATAGAGAGGAGAATTAAGGTTGCCACTGCATGCACTCACTTATCAAGTGGACTAGAATAGAGATTGCTACTGAATCAAGGCTGCCACTACATGCACTCACTCATCAAGTGGAGAAGAATCAAGATTGTCACTGCATGTACTCACCCATCAAGTGGAGGAGAAACAAAGCTCATGGTAAGCCCGACTCGTTGAATAATTTCTTCGGAGGAGGCAACAAGTTTTCTTGTCGTGAAAACCAGTAGAGAGCACAATATCGTGTAGAGATCTTACTATATCCATCTCCGTTGTGAACGATAAACATAGGGTGTGTTTAAACATAGGGTGTGTTTGGTTTGGCGGATTGGACAACAAAATGTAATTGGCATTACCATTGCACATATAATTAGTGTTTGGTTGGACAATTTTTTATAGATATAATATAATGTCAATTACAAGCTAGATTACTTTTTTTTTTAAATCAATTATACATAAACTGCATGTAACCGTGGTTGCATTTTAATTTAAATAATACAATTTCTTTTCTTCTTCTTTTTTCTTTTTTTAATTATTTTTTTAAATTTTTGAAATTTTAATTATTTTTTTACTATACTATAAATTTAATTAAATATACATTTTTATACATTTGTATTATATTATAAACTTAATTATATTATATGGTAAATCAAACACTTAAATGCAGTTGATATTAATTACATGTTTAAAATAAATATAGTAATTTAATCGTAATTCAATTATAATACAAACTCATACTATCGAAAGTCGAAACCATTCAAGCAGTGTGACAGACGGATCTGAATGCTACAGCGGTAGGTGTTAGGGCCAGAAAGAAGGTAGAAGCCTGATGCGTCAGCTCAGTTATTTGTCATTTCCATTGTCGAACACCTAAGTGCATCCAACACATCGCCATTCTCAGGTCCAAATTCAAGACAACTTCTACATCCTTGTCAAATACTAGATAATGCCATCTACTTTAGAACATTGATTTTGTCAAAATATGTTGAGAAGTAGTTGTCACTATGTTTTTTCATCTGTTACCTAGAAATTACCCAATTTTTCTTAATTTTCTCCGACATTTTCAATATTTTTTTTTTCTTCCAAATGTATTCCTCCTGTCCTATTCAAATCATTTTTGATGCCAACATTACGTCTTGAGCAAAGAAAACATTTATCTGGGTAAAACCTAAAATTTATTAAAATTATTGTACCGATCGAATAATAAATTCAGGGCCGGCCCAGGGAGTTGGATTGGATTGCCATATCCGAAACTAATTTAGATTGCCCCTTGACCCTTATTATGGACCGGTTCTAAGGTATCCACCCGCGACCCCAAACTCTTGTACATGCTAAGCCTGGAAGGAGGGTTGCTGGGTTACCCTAGCTGAGAGGGATTGTCCAAGTCCGAAGTCTTGTCAGGCTTACCCCATGGCCGGCCCTAAATACAATATCTACTCACTAGCCACCATTCAACATTTTTTTGCCATGACAAGAAAACATTACTCACAAATACTGAAATGAAAGATACGAACAAATGAACACTACATGGTAGATACTCTCAGGGTGGACACGACATGTGCAAAGATTTAAGAGAGGAAGATCAACCTCAAATGTAAAAAAAAAATGCATGGCTTAGTGTGTCTGCACTTGTCCTTTACTGTATGTGCCCTATATATATAGTATTAGCAAAAAAGAACTAGACCTGTCCCCTACTGTGCTCGTCATGTATATTATCAGCAAAAAACAAAAACAAAAAAATAAAATAAAATAAAATAAAACAAAATCCTTTTTTCTTCAGTAAGATTAGTCGACCCCACTTGTCTCGTACTGTGTCCGCCCCTTCCATATGAGAAGACTAGTTGTTTGCAACACTATTTTTTTTCTTTCCTTTTTACTCGAGAAGAACACAGTTTTGTTCATATCTCCGTGTTTCTAAGTTGGGATAAATCCTCGAGTAAAGCATACAAATAATACAAACAAAAGGAACCATACTGTATGGTGAAACTTCTCAGATTTATGGATAGTAGAGGATCAAAAACTATTACCTAATAGAGTGATACTGGATGTTGAAACTTCTCAGATTTATGGATAGTAGAGGATCAAAAACTATTACCTTATAGAGTGATACTGGATGTTGAAACTTCACAGATTTATGGATAGTAGAGGATCAAAATCTATTGCCTTATAGAGTGATACTGGATGTTGAAACTTCTCAGATTATGGACAGTAGAGGATAAAAATCTATCTTCACTTTCTTGAACTTCCAGAAATCAAGATGCAATTTCATATTGCATTGTACTTGCAATCCAAGCCAACATTCCACTTTATCATACATGTTTACAACAGAACAAAGATTTTTTTTTTCCCTTCTGGAGAACTTTCATGTTGTTGTTAATCAGGTAGACATGAACAACGAGTACAGTGGCACATGATCAACAACCTAATATAACGGCATCATCTTCAAACTTCTAGGATTCAGAATTATATGAAAAGCCAACTGATTAGATAAAAATCAATGAAGTTACTTTGACAAGGCGACTGATCACACATGCTCTACAAATTATGTTGATAATTTCATTGCAAACTTTCACAATGTAAAACAGCTGATCTAATGGCGTATAGCCAGGATCCACTGAAATTTGAGAACATGGGAACTATTAGTTCGCATACCACTATCGAAAAGAAAAAAAAAGTGAAGCTCCACATACGGATAACACAAGTTCACACATACATGCATATACTAAAGCAAAATGATAGAAGAGGACTAAGCAGCATATTGAGGGGGCTTTAAACCTAAGAGTACAAGATTCTTGCTAAGAGTAGAACCGGATGACAGTGTGATATCAAATCGGTCTACTTTCGGCTTCATATACATAGTTAGCACATTTGTTATAGTTGGCAGCTCCATATCAAATTAATCAATATCGATTTCATCACTATCATCATGAGGCTCATCATCCAGGAAAACCTGTTCGGAAATACTATAATGAAAGGAGTATAGGAGTTTGTAGATAGGTATTTGACCAAGACAGTTCAAGGTTTGGTGGGATGAAGTAGACACTAGACACTAAAAAGACAAAGTAATAACATACTTTCAAGTTTCTCATCCAGTAGATATATTCACTAACAATTGGATGTTTCAAGCAAAAGATTTTGCAATCTCTTAATTGGCACTCATCTTGCCTTACAGACTTCAATAGATAAACCTACTGCACTCTCATGCAAGAGCAAAAGCTAGCATCTATTTACCAACAGGCTACAAGCAAAATATGAACAGAAACGGGACAATTTTACGAGAAGGGCACACAGGAAAAACTACTAACAAAGAATTGTACATAATGTGGATTACAAGTAACAGGAGGACTTGAAGGCAAGCTAGGAATCACAACTCCTAAAACATGTATATGAGACCTTGGTAATCTACTTATGTAACAATGAGAAAATATAACTAATTGGCTCTTAAATGACATCAATTTAGATGTGAAATTTATCGACAGCCGACAGAAGATCGTGTACTGCATACACCTCAAAGAGAGGGTGAAGCAGTAAGCTTATTTTGTGGATAGAAACAGCAGCTAAAATATGAGTATCTGTGGAAGAAAGGTCTGTCAAGGTACTGGTTGTCCAACTACAAGGTGTCTAAAAATTCTGAAATTCAAGGCGTACACAACAAGCAATAATTTCAAAGGTTTATTTTATTTATGAAACGAGTGCCTTCATAGTACCTTTGCCAATGGGAATCAATTCACCGACTTTTGTTCATTTTCTCTCCCTTTAGTGTTGCACTCTTTGATTGACCTACATAGTTCTCCAGAAACATCAGGGAGATGGCGAAACTTTATGTTCTTAATCTTGGAATCCATGCATCCTGATTAATTGCTTTCCTCTTTCATCCAGTAATGCAATCTCTCCCTCCAAATGATTTGCATGAAGATTCCAAGAAGACCAGATGCAAAGCTGATCTCCAATACAGGGAGGAATGTATCATTGCAGTGCATGAATATGCTGCATGCAATCAAACACTACCTTTTGCGGCTTCATGGTAAATGAATAGCGAGTCACAGTAAGTCCCTATTGAAGCCACATCTGTACATATAGTCTATTAATGCTATTTGAATTCTTCACATGTGGATTCCCCTTCAGCTTCCCAATTATAACTGCGTCTTGGGTCAATGAGAGAATCAATTCATAATCAATAAAAGAAATAATCAACAGAAATGGACCTCTGAAAAGTAATCAACTTACAGGAGAAGACGTACAGTTACGTGATGGAAGTCCCATATAGAAAGCACATCAGACTGGAACCTCAAACACTAGTTTTGCGGTGCTCTATCAGATTCTGGATGACTGGGGCACCTAATGCTAAAACTGGTTTAGATGGCCATCCGAGGCATTGAACTAAAGATTACAGCAAGAAGAAATACAAATAGCGGCTAGTTCCAATTAAACAGAGTCCACAGAGGTGAGATATTTACAAGAAATCCATATATCATTTACCACAGGACCCATATGATCTATATCAACAAATTGAGGGAAAAAACACTTCGCATATCATCCAGGTTAATTTTAACAAAAAAAAATGCTGGACCAGTAAGAGCTAAGAGCTAACAGTTGTTGCGTAATACAACAGCTATCATAGTATCATGCTTTGTTTAATAGCAGCATTTAACATCAATCTGTTTTCTGTCTGTAGTCACCTTTAATAGAAGTACAGCAAGCATCCTTATATCCAGAAAGTGACTTGAGCAAAGATGGCTTTGCAGCCACACCTAAAGCAAAGCATGTCCAATATTATTTGGATCTCTCTTCAGTGCAACCACCTGATCTGAAGATGAAAGAAAAGAGCAGCTGCTGAACCAACGGAAGTTATATACATTCACTTTTAACTGTAATAACATATCACTGGGTCTAAAATATCACAGGAAAAGACCTTATACTAACAGTTGCATGATGGACCATCCAAAACTGATATCCAACAATGATGGTCGTCATTTCTTATCATGTCAACTATAAAAAAACAAAGATTTCAAGTATAAATGCTTGCTTATATCAAAGTGGCAATTGTACACCACAAATGGGGCATTTGCAGAAGTATTTAAGTTTGACTTATTATGCAGCATCTTTGAGGCACAAGTAAATGTATGAACTTACAGTTTTTATTTTTTTGGACATTAAATAATGTTGTTTGAAATCAACAGTGTGGTTGTTTTGTGTTCTGACGACCATCATACAGTTTACCGTGAAGTATTTTGTGCATCAATACTTCTTAAATTAATGTACTTCCAGTTGGATTATAAATGGGTGCTCTATTAGCACTCCTAAAATGTCATTCGGCACTCCTCTTTAATTTTTTTAACATTCAAATTCCAAATCTACCCCTACATTAAATATAAAATTAATTTGTGCATGCATGGAGGAAGGAGTGTAGGATGACATTTTAGGAGTGCCAATAATGTTAATGCATGGACAAATTCGTAATTTGAATGTTAAAAAAATTAATGAGGAGTGCCGAATGTTAAAAAAATAACGTATTCAGATCTTTTTTTTGTCCTTGCGGAGCTCCAGATGAATGTAAGTATTGCTCGTTATAGCATCTTATAATTTAAAAAGCTCAAACATCTAGAAAACCCATCAATGGTGAACTTCGATATAGCATGGTACCTTTCCAATTATTTGGCAGAAGCATTGCGCTGCAGTCTAGGAATCCAACTACTGGACGAACCAAAGTTGCTTTCCAGTCCCTGACCAATATGTGAAGCATCAGTATGTCCTGATTGCTTTGAGCTCACAACATTCTTTGAAAGACCAAATGATGTGGAAGGCACGTTCACTTTGTCAACATTTGGCCCTACCCTCTGAAATAGTGAAACACAATCAGCAGAGAATACAATACAGGAAGGTTAACTTGCAAAAGAGAATGTTGTATTAGGATATACAAAAGAGAATGTTGTATTAGGATGGCTTTTAACATGTACCGTTAAAAGAGATTTTTTTTTCCTTTTGGTAATCTATGATATCACATACAGAGAGTCGAGATCAAATATTAGTTTCCTGACCACTGCAAAGTTCTTTAAAGTTTACAAATAGGTTGAGGTGGATTTACAATGTGAGAACTGTCGAATGCTTATTTACGGCTATGTTGCACGACACTCCAGAAGACCGTATAATGTCTATATCATTATCCGACTCGTATCCAACATGTATTTCCTGGACACTGATGTCGGTATCCTCCACCCATGTTTAAGCTCCAAAGGGCTCAAAACATGGTTGAAAATGGTTTAGCATGATCATCGCAGTGCCTAACATAATTGTGATATGAGAAAGTAAATTTTATTGTTGAAGTGGATTTACAATGTGAGAACTGTCGAATGCTTATTTACGGCTATGTTGCACGACACTCCAGAAGACCGTATAATGTATATATCATTATCCGACTCGTATTCAACATGCATTTCCTGGACACTAATGTCGGTATCCTCCACCCATGTTTAAGCTCCAAAGGGCTCAAACATGGTTGAAAATGGTTTAGCATGATCATCGCAGTGCCTAACATAATTGTGATGTGAGAAAGTAAATTTTATTGTTGCAGATCCTTTGTATTACCTTTTGGAACCTAGTTATTAAAAAAAAATGCATATCATATATATTATTAAAATCTGTTGTGTAAAATATATATGTAGTAATATTTTTTGTGTATATAAACTCGTGTCCCCAAGTTTTCTTAACAAATCTGTATTTTGAATTCCGTGTATATGTAACCTAGATGACAGGTATTGGTTAATTTGTGGAAATTATTCCTTTGCAATAACCATAACTTACTTCTATATTTGTCCTCTAACCAGACTACAAAAGGGAAATTCTTCAGTTGAGTGCTCAAAGAATTCATCCCCTTCAAATAACTAGCTATAGTATACTATACGCTATTGGCGGTGGTTACTGAACAAATACTAATTGCCTATAATGGCAAAAAATTTCAAGTTTATCGGCTTGGATCCTTCAGTTATGAAAGTGGGTAGTTTAATTTTTCCATTTATTTATGTTGCATTCCTTCACCCCAATAACAAATTGCGTGAATGTAATCATACTTATTGAGTAATCTGCTGGAAAACTGTGTTGCAGAAAGCCAGAAATCCGGCATTGACACTAACCATTTTCTCAAGATGCTGGTTAGCAGAAATCAAATTCCTATCAGCTGGGGATTTAAACTGCATCCGGACTGCAGGACGTGCAGCATTGCTCGGTCCTATGCACTCTACAACTTCAGATGGATGAGAAACACCATGTCCACCTGGAACTGGCATTAGAAAGAAAAAAAGTTTTACTTATAAGCCAGGCATTAAATATGCATTTTGAAAGCACTAATAATTAAAACGCAACTGGAACTACCTGAATACATGATGCAACTATGGTATTGGACTGAGAGAAGCAATTAAAAGTAAAAGGGGTCTGACATCACTTTAAAACTCAATTATGCCCCATTTTCCAAATAAATGATGTTATAATAAACAAGCGCTTAGTATTTAAAATACACTGTGTGAAATGTTCGAAAAGACTGATAGAACCAATGAAGTAAATTGCATTGTCATGTCTTTCTTACTGATCAGATCATCTCTAGATATCCATCCTATACTAATATCATATTCCAACTACAACACAGGGTAAATGAATCCCAAGACTGAAACTGAAGATCAAACATCATCATAGTCCTAATTTTCACAGACTGGAGTAACAGCAAACCTGTGACAAAATTCAACGGTGTTCCAAGTTTAACCGGACGACCTAGACAGTTCTATGATTTCAAGTACTTACGGATACATTAAATCATGTAAGCATGCCCCTTTCCAAGTAAAGAGTACAAATGGAATTCAACAATTGTCATGACTCAATATTCTTGTTTACGGTGAATGTTCTTTGTGTAAAGACTGGAGCAAAGATTAACAGTAAGCCTATGACAAAGTTCAGTCGCATTTTAAGTTATCCAAAAGCACGATTGCAAGTACTTAAGGGTAACATTAATTCGTGTAAACATGACCCTTTCCGAGTAAAGAATACAAATAGAGTTCAACAATTGTCATGAGTCAAGATTCTCATTTATGGCTGATGTTTTCTTGTTTGTGGCCAATTGATTTACTATCAGTGTCTTAGTTTAATAAGTGTGAATAACTGTGACAACATAGTATTCTTTATCATACAACTAACAACCTTGATGTTTGTCAACATCCATTGGAATTGCTCGGCTACTCGTCCCACCTAAGGCTGGCTGGCATGTTACAAAAATTTCAGCATCATGTAAAAGAAGAAACATAGGGGTTATGCTCAAGGCTGCATGGTCAGTCACATTTGTCTCTGAACATAGAAAAAACAGATGAAGCACAAAGAGTTCTAAATAAGCATAATTTATACAACACACTAACAGAAAATCGAGGCTGAGGTTTTGTCCTCTGGGCTTGCTGGTACTTTAAGACGGTCCAGTCAAAAATGTAGTCAAATTCATAGCCTGAAATGAAATAAAGAAACAAGTGACAAATTAATTTAGGAAAGTTGCGCCATTTATCATAGATAAGAGTCTTGGTCTGATGTCAGTTTCAAGCTAGATATTCATTTTTGTATACAGATACAATACCCCGTTGTTGAAAAGTACAAGCAAGAATTACACTTGACAAAAACACATGAATTTTATTGAGCTGTTATGTAAATTAATTAGATGAGCACTTAGAGGATAGCATGGAGCATCCAACTGCTAAGTTACTATAGAGAAATCCGGTAATTCTCAAATCCTTGCAAATAAATGCAGAACTGCAGAGAAAATCATATAACGTGCAGAATTTTGCACGTACCAATTTCAGAAAGGACGTTGTCCATACATGTGATATGATCTTAACAGCAAGGTTTGCAATATCGGTATCGGAATCGGACCCTTCCTACGAGTATTGGAATCGGTGGTATTAGCAGTATTGGCAATTTCGGATCGGAGTATCGAATTTTTTGGTATCGGAAAGCAAATAATTATTAATAAATTATTAAAAACTTAGGAAAAAAAAAATTTTATACATTTAGGCATAATTTTAAGTATTTCTAGTTTTGAAATTGAATGAACTAATAGTCAACTTTGTTGATTGGTTTACCTGCAATAAATAAGTTTTCTTCATTTACATTGATTAGTCTTTTTCATTCAATTTTCTATGTCGAACTGACTAGGAAAAAGATCCCCAACCTTGGTATCCATCAGTATCGGTATCGGTCGGTATCAGATTGGGACATGTCAAACCGTATCGGAATCGGAATCGACAGTATCGAATTGGTATTTACTGCAAACTATGCTCAACAGTAATCAGAAAGCATAACCAAATTACATCAAGTAAATCTCAATGACTTGCTGGAATATACAGATCATGGTTACCTGAATTCACCATATAGGTAGCGTTCCATGATCTGGTGAGGCACGTTCTGCACTCCGGAATGCACGTTCCAGGAAACCTGGAACGTCGGCGAAATGGAATGTGAAAATCTACGTTCCGATGAGCAAACACATCATATGCTTAGGGTTTCCAACCAAACTTTGACAGAGAAGAAAATGTTTGTTTGTTCGTTAGATGTGTATAGAATTTAAGAGTTGCTACTTCTTTTTGAAAAGACATTATTACTAGGATTGTTTGGAACATATGATTTTTTTAGTTTTGTTTTTTTATGATGTTGTGTTATGGTACTTAATTAACTTTGAATTAAATATATATTATATTATATAGTTGTTCCTTAAGAAGGTTCCGTGTTCCGGATAAACATATGGCTTTCTTAAGAACCTACCCCTAACATACCGTACCGTGTATCAGGACCTCCCATGTACCATGCTCCAGAGCATTCCACGTTTCAAGTAACAATGATAGTATGATACAAATATAGTGCATAACATTGAGATTAGTGAGCACGGAACCTAAGAAAATATTTAAGGGTCAAATATGCTCAATTGTCTCTCCATTTATAGATACATTCCTACAACTTGAGCGTTTTTCCTATTTTCCTATTCCAATCATCAAATGAGCATGATCTTTACCAGCACGCATTATATATCACACAGCGAAAATTGCAAACATATAAGTAGAATGATACAGCATTAGTTAGTAGGATCAAATAAATGAGTAAATAATACAGGGTCCAATAATAATAATTAATTAATATTGTAAAGCTTATAAAACTTGACCAGTCATACCTTCCCGACTAAACAAGTCTCGAAATAGGCGCTTCAGAAATCCATAATCAGGTCTTTGATCAAATGTCAAAGAATGGCAGTAGTGGAAGTAAGACACAAATTCCACTGGATGAGATTTGCATAGAACCTAAAAGAAATTCATTTAATATGTGCATCAAATCTAAATAAGACTCTTAAGAAGCATAGGAGGTCGAAAGTACCTCAATAGGAGTTGAAAGCTTCTTTTCACAAATCTTATCGTACTTCTGCTTCTTTGTGGCAGCTTTTAGGCCCTGCCATGGAAGACTTCGCCCAGTAATGACAATCAGTTATTAAAGCAGAGCAGCTTAAGCGTGCAGCAAGAAGATAAAGCATAATACGTGAAAGCTATTTGTTAAAATAAAAATCTGGCATTTTAGATAGAAAAAGGAAGGAAAAAAAAACATTCTAGTAATTGTGAAAGAGTGACTCTAGCTACACAGTTCTCAGGTGACAAAAATGTGACACAACTTTACATCTCACACTATCCGCTTTGTGTTCGTGGTCAAGATTACTTGACTAGTTCCAAGGGTCTCAATAACTTAAACCAAGGTGGGTTATTAGAACACATATAGCCACATTTTGTCACATGAGAGTTGGTTCAATTAGAATAATCCAATGCAAGAACACCATCAAAATATTTTAGTGCATTCTTGCATACAAATCATTGTTTCATTAAATATTCTTAGTTCATGATAAAAAGTGAGAACTCTCCAAAATTCATTAATGCATGTCTACACATTATTGATTTTGATCTTAAGCATGATATGACTTCATTACTAAAGCTATATCTCAAAAATTACTAATACTGCACATTTTGTGTATTATGAAGTACCAAGTACAATGAATAACTAATGCACTTGCAAAAGATAAAGAGACAGTAAACATTTGGTCATTCCTATTATTAAATGTGCTAAACAACAATACATAAGGTTAAAGCATACCTTCCTCTCAAAAAGTACAAGAGGAGATATCCAAGTGATTCCAAATCATCCCTACGGCTTTGCTCTGATAATCAACAGAATAAATCAAATTAGAATCTTTAAGGCTCATAGCCAAGACTTGAATGTTATAGAATTTTTAATTATTAGCTAAAACTTCAATTGTTGTAGTCTCTTACCAATTCCCAGATGAGTGTTGCAACTTGCATAGCGAGCAGTGCCAGTCAAATTTTTGTTTTCTCTATAATAAGAAGTACAAATTAGTTAACATGTATTGGACTTCCAAAATGTTTTATACATGCATATCCGCTCTGTGCCATTAAATAAAAATATAATTATCAATAAGTTGTAAAGTGCAATAGAAAATTACTTAGCCAATACACAACATGCTTACTGGTTGACAATATGCACCTAGTGACCATTAAAAAGTGACATAAAGAAATGTCATTTCAAATGACAAAGGCTTCAAAAAAAAATATATTGGAAATTATCCTGGCTTGAAGTTTAAAGAAGGATATGATTTTTGTTAGTGTTGTAGAGGACATGGTCCTTAACAGATCTGACACGGCAACGTGATGTCAGTATCCATATCGTGTCCATCCGTGCATGTAACCTCTCATGCAACATACGTAACTACTTTTGTACCTATCTGAAAATGCTAGTATCCCGTGTCCGGATAGTGTCCATATCCGTATTCATGCAACATAGTTTATCATGTTCCAAACTTCCATGTACTAAAGATACTGTTTTCCTACCAATGCAGAAGGAATAAAGTATTTCTTAATATATCCTGATGTCATAAAGAACATGACAATAGAAACATTACTTTTGCACCCTTCTATGAACTAAGGAAAAAAAATTGAAGATAAAATTTACAATGAGAACCCCTTCCTATATACCATATTCAAGGTTTTTACTGTAACAAATACAGATGACCAAAAGTATAAATCACAAGTTTCCATCCTCCACTTCCTATACACCATATTCAATGGTTAATTCACTTATAGTGGAAAAAAATGTTGTTGGAGTGTTAAACTAATTCATGAAGCATAACCTCTTACCTGTACGGGATATGGCGATTGGTGATGGAGTCCCGATATCTTTTTGCAAGCCCAAAGTCTATTATGTATACCTAGAGAGAAATCACAATTGAGAATGACCTAGTAATAACTAGAGTATCTGGAAAAAATCAATAGATGATCAACAAATACAAGGGCCAAATCAAAATATCTACCTGGTTTGCTTTTCTACCAAGACCCATGAGGAAATTATCCGGTTTGATGTCCCTATGCAGAAAACCTTTTGAGTGCACAAATTCTATCCTGTTCATCTGCACAACAGTAGCATAGGGTAATCAGCCCACAGCCATTTGATAGTTGCAAATGAGAATATAATGACCACGTTCTGAGAAAGTAAATTGTGATATTAGTGAACATATGTTATTCACGTCTAAGTGTTAAACTAATTCATCAAGCATAACCTCTTACCTGTACTTTAACCATGCAAAATGGTTAAAGAATACCTGAGGAAAGTTTTTAAATGGCAATCTTGACTTACAAGCCACATTAATTTGAAATAATTTCTCATATAGTTATTCATTTTGAATGAGCTTCAAGCAAATTTGTTCTTAAACATCATAAATATAGCTAGCTCTCTCTCTCTCTCTCTCTCTCTCTCTCTCTCTCTCTCTCTCTCTCTCTCTCTATATATATATATATATATATATATATATATATATATATAACTTACAGGTAAGAAGGTATGTGCAAAACATGCCTATATCTCCATCTTTCTACTCTAAGGGTCGGCTTGGATTAAGGGAAGAAAATAAGCAGAGTTTAGTGGGGTTAAGTGAAGGGAAGTTAAGTGAGGGGGAAGGGAGTCAATACGTATAACCTGCTTGGATTGGAGGGAGAGTTAAGTGGGGTGTGTTTGATTGGAGGTTTTACGTGGGAGGAGGATTAATAAAAATACAATAGTTATCAAAATATTCTTATTACATGTGACATAAAATTGCACAAAACATATGTGGTCATCAACTCAACAGATGCATAAAATATCAGTCATCAACCATCTCTCCTCCATTTTTTTGACGTGTCTGGATGATTTTTTTTATTCATCAAATATATGTGATCATCAACTCAACAGATGTATCAAAAACAGTCGCCGGTTTTTTTTCCTTATAATTTTCAACAATGAGTAATAAGAGAAAGCGATAAGAGACGACGCACATGGACGGCAGCAAATTGAATGCTAGGAAGACGGAGCAACATGTTGAAAGCAAGAAAAATGAAGGTGAAGGTCAGGATATTTTATACGACAAATAAGGGATATTTATGACTTTTTAAATAACCCCTCATTTTTCATGTTAACCCTCGACAAACCCTCACTTAACCTTCTACGACTCTCCCTCCTAAACCCCCCAACCTCAAACCAAGCAGAATTTGTTTCCCCCTCACTTAACTCTCTTCACCATCAATCAAAGCAGACCCTAAGTGGTATTCTAAGAGCTACAGGTGTAAAGCATGTTTTAATACTAGTTGAAATGAAGACAGTACTATGATATTAGGAAGTACAGAGGATAAGTGTTAATTTTATGGCCCTATATGATTCCTGTGGCTGAAAAAGTTACGGCAATTGGTCCTGAGACAACGTACTGCATCCTACACGGTGCACCCCAATATCTCAGTAGATATGACAAGAAAAATGGTGCTACAAATTCGCACACAATGCGCCACAATTGCTTAAAAGATCCAACCCAAGATATTTATGAAGACCCAAAAAAGAACCATGCACTAGGTTTCCTCTTTTGGTAATGAAAAATCATAGCTAAACTTAGATCATGCACCAAAGTTTTTTTTTTCCCCGAGATTCAACAAGCAATGACAAAAGATTTTAGGCCACGAGTCTAAGTTCTTCCGAAAATTCAACAAAAGCAATTGATATTATAATACTATAGACCATGCACCGCAGTGTTGCCAAATATTCGAGATATATCCCCAGTTACTTTGCATCAACTTTTGGACTCTAGATGCAAATCATGATTAAATTACATCTTGATGAGAATAATTTTTACTCTGCCACAAAACCCTTCAAAGAATTTTTCATTCTAAATTAACTATCAGAGCATATAAACGTTTCAATGCAGGCATAATAAGATTCCTCAAATGGAAGTTCTTAAAGAAGAACATGCTAATTCTATTACCATCTGATCCGCCAACATCAGGACGGTTTTCAACGAGAAGTTCCTTCCACAATAGACAAATAGATCCTCGAGACTGGGCCCAAGCAAGTCTATAACAAGGACATTATCTTCTGCATCGACACCGCACCATTTTATGCTCGCTACGCCACCTGCATGCATGATTGCACATAAATCAAAATCCATCCAACAAGATAAATGCGTTATTCTGAAGAAGCTGTTGCAAGTTTGATACGCACTTCCTCCCTGCAGAATGTTGTACAGCTTGGCCTCGTAAAGCAACTGCGGGTGTTTGGTTTTGTTATTCTCCTGCGCGCAAAAGCACTTATTTAAATACTTAACAACTAAATTTAACAAAGCTCAAAAAAGTAGCAATTTTTTTCGACACGTCATAAAATTGTTATTCCCGGGGCGTAATTTTTCGATGGAAAACTGAAATTATGCAACACTTCAAAGAAGGTGCACGACAGAGATCCTGGAGGATTCTGAGAAAACGAACACTAATGTAGTAATGTGTCACTTCGAAGAAGGCACAGTAGAATTCGTAGCAGCAGCAGCGAAAGTCCACTAACGTTTTCTGATTAGATCGGAAACGTTCTCGTTTAGAACGAGATAAAAGCAAATGAACAGAAATGGTGAAATGGCCTGCTAGGATGAATGATCACCGGCGCTCAAAGCTTGATTCGCCCCCACACGAACAGCTTCCAGGAGCCAGCAAGTTCGACGGAGAACTTCGGAACACTCCGCTCTTCTGACTCCTCGGATGGCGTGGAACTCTGCTCACAAAGTACCTCTCTTCTCTCCTCTGAACTTAGAGAATTTCGTAAGAAAATTTCTGATACTTGGTACTGTACCTTGAGAGAGAAGAGAGGGACTTTATATAGGTGCGCCTAGTAACTGCTCGATATGCAGAACGTTCAGGACGTGGAAAAAACTGTTCTAAACGTTCCGTAACCGCTCAAATCGTGCACAGACACGATTGAGCCAACTGGCGCACAACGCGCGCCAATTAGCGCATAGCGCGCGCAATCGCGCACCGCTGCGCCAACTGCGCACACTTGCACTACGCGCCATCATGCCGCACCACTGGGCAGCGTCAATTGGGCAGCGCGAGCAACGAGCACAACTTAAGCGCACTATGTGCCTAGCGACGATGCTGACGTGCTAAGTGCGCCAACAAAACGTCACATTACGTCTCATGAGCCCATGAGCCCGAGTCCGAGTCGCTAAGTCCCTACGGGGCTTAGCTCCAATGGAATAAATTCCAAGAGCAAAAAACATTAATGCTTTACCATGGAGTCTTATCCTTACCTCCTAGTAAAATCACCCACATGGTTCTCTCTTTAGGGTCACCACCCCATGTGCACATCTCAACAAGACACCAAGTATATATTGAGATACACTTCATGGTGTTTTTCCAATGTGGGACTAAATAATACTAGGCATGTATTGAGAGCAAGCTCTCTCTACATGTCAAGGGAAAAGCTCCAACAAAAATTGCTTCTTATCAATAATAAATCGCTATAAGTGAACAAATCCTTGGCTAGAAGTGTAAATTTTGTAACATTTTTTTCATACAACTAATTTTACAAATAAAAACATCCAAAAATTAAAAAAATTCATGGATTGCCAAATACAAAGATTTAACGACATCGAGAATGCTAATTTTATTCCAGAAGGAGCGAATTCGCCAATATATCCACTTCAAATCACAACAAAGAGGAAGAGACTCGGAACAAGGATCGTCGAGTACTCACAATCTTGACGGCGACAATCTCGAACGTGTCGACGTGAGTGGCTGCAACAAAAGGACCAGAATTCGAAAGAGAGAGTGAGAAATCAGAAGCCCATCTTAGCGTGAAATTGAAGGGATTTTACGAAATAGAATCGGGGACTCACCGAGGAAAATCTCGCCGAAGGATCCGCTGCCGATCTTCCTCCCCAGCTTGTACTTCCCGCCGACGATCCGGTCCATTTCCCTCTGATCGATAGCTCAGATGATCATTAATTGGAATCTAGGGTTTCGAGTTCTAGAGAGAGAAGCTAGGGTTTCGAGTTATAGAGAGAGAGCGGGGGAATGGTCTTCGTGATCTATGTATGTGTGGAGAAGACGGTGGTGGGGAGCAATAGATGTGAAGGGGGTCAGTTTGGGTATTTAAAGGAGAGAGAAAGTGTGTGTGTGTATAAAATAATCGAAAATTTTCACCTTAAGCACTGATAGTATTATAAATTGTATAGGAAGCACAAGGTTTCAAAAAATTTCACTGAAAGCATTAGAACGCCCATCCGAAGGACGTTTTGTCTATTTTATTATTATTTTTTTTAAATGTACTGACGGTTTTTGAGAATAGACGGACGCCGTTATGTCAGACGAAAACGCCCTTCGGATGGGCGTTTTCCATATTCTATTTTTTTTTTCGGGGGCGCGACATCCGAGAGATTTACAGGTCAGCAGAAAACGCCGGTCCAGATCGAGCCGAGGCACTTGGAGAAGGCTGGGGAGGGGTCGCGGGTGGCGTTCGCTTCGTCGTAGGAGTACGCGTAGGGCCTGGGGCGGGGGAGGTCGGGGTAGAGGAGGTAGAGGAAGAGGGCGCCGGGAGGGGAGGCGGAGGGGGAGTGGGAGAGGAAGTCGGAGCGGACGAGGCGGTCGACGAGGGAGTAGGGGACGGGGTGGAGGGAGGAGCGGTGGAGCGGGGAAGGGGATCTGGAGGGAGGAGACGAGGGAGGGGACAGGAGGGAGCGGGGAGGAGAGGGAGGGGGAGCACTTGAGGCTGGTGGGGAGGAGGGTGTAGGTGTCCTTGGTGGCGACGGGGTCGAGGCGGGACTGCTCGGAGTGGAAGGCGTCGAGGCCGATGGTGGAGAGGGATGGGGAGGATGGGAGGAGGGAGAGGGACGCGAAGAGGAAGAGGAGGAGGCAGCGGAGTGAAGAGTGAAGACATGGCTCTCTCTCTCTCTGGACTGGAGGGACTGATGGAGATTCAGGAAAAATTCATTCCCCTGTGGAGAAGGGACAAGACGTGGGACAAGACGGCACAAGTCATAGTGGGTCTGACAGGTATGATAATGGCAAAACGCCCATCCGAAGGGCGTTTTCCATATTTTATATATATTTTTTTTGCGGGCGCGGCATCCGAGAGTGGCAGCGAAGCGGACGCGTGGCACGAAGCGGCGGGCGCGTGGCAGCGAATCTCTGTTCAGCGGGCGCGGGAGCCGACGCAGTAAGCTGGAAACGCCCATCCGAAGGGCGTTTCCCTTATTTTAAATTTTTTTTTCTTAACTTCTCTTTCCCGTTTACTCGCTAACGGACGTCAAAATTAATTCATATTTAAATGAAAACGCCATTCGGATGGGCGTTCTTATGCTCCGTATACAATTATTCAGAACATTGTGCTTTACATATAATTTTATAAATTTTTTATGCTTTCAGTGAAAATTTTCGTTTAATAATTGTGACATTTGACTATGTTGTATTCCTTCCATGGAGAATAAACAGATTTTAAAACTCTTCTTTTAGAGCATCATTAGTAGTTGGGACTCTCCAATGCAATTTGGAGCCCAAAATTTCGAAAAAAAAGGTAAATGTAGAATGGGTTGGGTTTGTATGAGAATAGTAGGAAATGATAAAGTGAGCTACGGTCCCAAAAATTGTGTGGTCAATAATTAATGTAGGAAAAAAATAATATAAAGTTTAGAATCTAGAAAGTTGGGCTCCAAATTGGAACTTACTATTCTACAAAACGAGTTTCTACAATCTAGAATCTAGAAATTGGGAGGCCCAACCCTTAGCACCCATGGATGGGTTGGAACCGAAATTGTAGAAATTGGGACTAGGGATGAGACTTATTATTCTACAAAATGAGCTCCTACATTCTAAATCTAGAATCTAGAAAATGGGATGGGCCTTACTAATGATGCTCTTAGGGGCTGTTTGGATAGCCGGAGGTAGAAAAAAAAGTGGCAAAATGTAGTCATTTTTGTTGCAAGTGGACAATGAAATTGGAAGATTCAGTGTTTGGTTACACTTTGTAACTGTGCTGCAAGTGTCTAATTACTGACACAATTCAGATGTTGTCCTCCCCATTTTTTTCATTCTCCATCTGCAGGAAAAAACGGGAGTAACTCCATTGAAACTCCTATATTTTGCTCTTGCAACAATGATGAAAGTAGAGAACACTGTCACGACCCGCTACCCAAATTGTTGGCCGGGCCGAGTCATGTCCAGCATGCGTTTGAGATAAAGCGCAGTAAGCTGTTCTAGAGATAACAAGATAAGACTAAATGTGCTAACAGTTCTATAAGTAAATAAAAGTCATAAATGCTCCAAACACAAAAGTCGTCTCATAGAATAGTGAGTCCAAGTACAAGTCTGAAATGTAAAACTGGATACAGATCCAGTTACAAAATACATAGTCTAATACATGACTACTCTCAAAAGTCTAAAGCAAATAGACAACTAGACGAGGTTCCCCGCAGGTACATCCTCGTAAGGCAAAGCCTGGTCCTCGACAGTAACTCCATAATACGAATCACAGAGCAACTCCTCCTCAGTAAGTATACCTACAACGTTATCCTGTCAGGACGGGAGCAAGTACTGAATCTAACAAACATATAATACTGATCATGTGATAAAAAGAAATGACATATCATGTTTATCCGGTTTTTAGTTACATTTTATCATGGCAATAATTTATTATTTTTAAAGTTTAAAACTATAGTAGGTGAGTGATCAGTCAATAGGTAATCAGGATGTACAGCGGTACATATCAATTTTTTGAAGTGTACATACGTACACTTAACGGCATCGGTGTACATCCATACACAAACGCGGGACTAGACATACGACACATATACATATAGAATGTAACGGTGCTCGGTAAATACATACGGAGAAGGGGGTCATGATCACGTACACTACTAGCAGTTTCCCCTTAACCCGTTATTTAATCATGTGAGAGATATAAAAACTATCCTAAACATGGCAGAGACTGAAAGTAATACAACATGCAAAGTTTTAACTTGCTACCCCAAGGATCAACATTTAACATGGTTGGTGAATCGCAGTTTATTGTTTATAGCAGTATGTAATTAAAGTTTGTAGAAAGTACTTGCCTCTAGCAAAGCAAAGCAGCGATAAGAATGTTGTAGATGCCTGGTAACTCGTCACTGTAGAAATAAATACATAACTTAGTTTTTACACTAAGTTAAATACTAAGACACTAAGTGGTACAACACGACTTGTGACTGGACACCTAGCCAAAATGATGACTTTAGCATAGGAGACCAATGTGGGGTGACTCAATACTATAACTAACTTTCTAGGGCCTTTACACTAGTGTGGGGTGGGGTTTAATACGACTAAAACTCAAATATACACAAAACATTAAAAAGTCGTAACTATTCAATAAATAAATCAACTGTACATTGTGTTCCAATAATTTTTGAGATAGAAAAAAAGCTTAATTTTACATAAAATAAAGTACCAAAATGATCCTTGTTAATTATAAAAATTTATTATAATTTTTTGGAATTTATTAACCAGTACATGTATTTTATAAAAATCAGTTTTCATAAGTACATAGAAAGTGAGTTCTGGTTTCATATGCCAAAACAGTGGCAAAACTGTAAATTAAATACTGTAAAAATTATGTTAAATTAGCTAAATTAACATAGTATCTAAATACTATTTTTCCAAAATTTTAACAGTAATTAAAGTATTTTTAGAAATTCAAAAACAGCATGGTACACAATCTGAAATTAAATAATTAATTATCTGCGTATTTTGTCCATGTACATAATTTGAACCAGAGTTCAAATACAGGACCCAAGGCCATGAATGAAGTCCAATATGACTTGTACAGGTCTTGAATGTGTGAAAACACATTGGAGCCCAAAAACCCATGCTAGGCTTGGACACCAAATGGTTGCAGTAATAAAATACAGGAATTTAAATAATAATAATATATTTTCAAAGTGGTAAAAATATACAAGTCACAAAATATGCAATAAAATAATCTTGTGAAATTTACATAATAATAATTTACACTAGGTAGAGTGAAATACATATATAAATATATAACAACAACATGTTATATATATATATATACATATAAATATATAGATATTTATATATATATATATAATGGATATATATATATATATATACATATAATAAATATACATATATATATATATATATATATAATAGAAATAAAATATATTTACACATACAAATACTGTATACATATATATATAAAACAGTATATATATAAAATATATACCTATATTTACATATACACATATATAAAATAAAATACTTAATTATAAAATATATATACATATATACAACTACTGTATATATATACATATAACAGTATATATATATAATATATATATATACAAAAATACATATACATATATATATATATATATATACATACATACATATATATATATATATATATATATATATATATATATATATATATATATATATAAAATATATATATATATAAAATATATATATATATATATATATATATATATATATATATATAAATATATATATATAAAACAGAAAAGAAAACAGAAAAGAAAAATAAAAATAAAAGAACACAGATATATATACAAAATACATATACATATATATATATATAAACAGAAAAGAAAACAGAAAAGAAAAAGAAAAATAAAAGAACACAGCAGGGGGGGTTCGAACTCGGCCCAGGGGGGTCGGGTTCTCGGGTGCGGTCGGGCTGGCCAAGGGGTCAGCTCGCTTTGGGTGTTAGGGATAGGGTTTTGTTTAGATTTAATTAGGTTTTTAGTTAATATTATTAAAACCCGATAAAACAAACCCTGTGTCCTGACAGTTAGGGACACAGGAGTCTAGTGTCCGTACTAAGCACGACACGCACGGATCCTAATACGCGTGTCCAGACTCACCAACGTATTGCTCGTGTCCTGGCGAGTCACGCGTGTGAAGACGAGATACGCAAGCAACACGAAAATAAAACTGACACGTATGTGTCGAGCAGTGCGGGCTATTGGGGCGGCGACTGGGCGGAGGAGACGTCGTGGCGGTGGCACTCAGGTGGCGACCGACTCTGCTCGTCTTGGCGAACCGATGGGTGGAGGTTGAAGACGACGACGACTACTGTGGAGGATGGACGGAGGGGTTCATCGGAGCTAGGGTTACGGCGAGTTTAAATGGGGAAGACGAGGGCGGTGGTAGACGGAGATGGGTTGTGGTGGTGGTGGTTGGGTCGAGGGAAGTGAGGGGGTTCTTTTATAGGGTGTCTAGGTTGGTCGAAGTCGACTGAGGCGGCCGGAAATGGCGGAAAAGATCGGAGTCGGTCGTCGGGGAGCTGGCGGTCGTCGGGGGTGGGTAGGATTAGGTTTTACAGTTAAGTCCTTAGACTTTAGGTATTTACAAACAGGTCCCTCCCCTATACTAAATGCAAAAGTAAATTTGCATAACATAATTAAAACAATTCACAATTTGCAAACTGCTATAAAAACAAATTAACAAATTACATAATGATATTAAAATAATTATAAATATTACAAAATGATATTAAAACATTTTAATTAATTGCAAATTGATATATTTTAATTTAAAAACTATTTAAAAAACATTTAAAAATTCTAGAAAATTTCTAAAAATTATAATAAATTATTTTAATGCTAAACAGGTCATTAGCAACTAATTAATTCTAATTTAATTAATTTTAAAAAACAGGGGCTGACAAACACCGCCATCGACTCCGGGCCCTCGCGGTGGAGGCCATCGATGGCGACTCCGGGCCCTCGCGGTGGAGGCCATCGATGGAGACTCCGGGCTCATGCTGAACATCACCACCACCGGCTCCGGTCCCTCGTGGCGGACTAGCTGCGACGGTGGCGGTGGTGATAGCCACCTGAAGATCTGGAGAGGTGTGAAGAAGAAGACTCCGGATGTGCTCATGCTGAACATCCCATTTTTCAAGTGAAGAAGAATCGATAAATGGAGTGAGAGGTGTGAAGAAAACTATGGATATAGAAAATGGGATGTGAAGAAGACTCATAATGAGACTCTGGGTTGTAAAGAAGACTCTGGAGAGAGAGAAATATTCTCTCGGAAATGACCAAATGTTTTATTGACTATTAATCATCATAATTAATATAATTACAGTCTGTTTAATTAAATTTTGGAGTAGTTAATCAATGCTGGTGATGTTTAATTATTATTATGTAATAAAATCAGATGCTGCTGTTGTTTGTTTGTTTAATTAATTAATTTATTTTATCTAATAAAAATATTTAGTTTTTTTTTTATGGTAGTTAATATAATTATGGGTTATCATATTTTCAATTCTAACATTCACTTTCCACAACCATCCAAACAACCGAACTCATTTTTCTCCACTTTCAAAAACCATCCAAAACAACGAACTCATTTTTCTTCCACTTTCATCAGACAAAAAGTACTCTATCCAAACACATTTTGGAAAGTGCCACTTGCTACAAGTCCACGGAAACTCAACTTGCTGCAAGTGCCACTTTCACACTTTCAAAGAGTTATATCTATCCAAACAGTCCCTTACCGAACTCAAGTGAATTTTGTGGTTACCGAGAAAATGTATAAGATCCCGACTGGATGGCATCAATGAATTGAGTCAGAGGAGCATATTATTCTTTTCATTTATTTGGTAGAAGTTGGAGACAGTGGACCCAACAGACATGCAATGTAGCGTGCACTAAGTTTCGTACGTATCGCCGAACATCTCAAATAAAAAAAATTCTTTTAGGCTAATTTTTTTTTACAACTTAGGCATCATAAATTTTAATATTAGATATTTAATACTTCAACTATAATTATACAACTTAATATTCTAACACTGTTAACAAAAAAAATCCAAAATAATACAAATATTTCCCATCACTTCAAATACTTCCAAGGGAGAAGATGTGATAATTTGGTCAAAAATATTATTTATTTTTGTTAAAATGAAAAAGTTAACCCGTGACTGATCTGTCACGTCCCAGAACCAGAATACTGGCAAGTAGGGACGGACCAGGCCAGCTACGTATACCAGAGTACTCCAAAATACGTATAAGCTGTCAAGACATGGAGGTTACTACTACAAGCCAACAGTTAAACCTGGGTCAAGAATCCTAGATATCTCAACCAAAGGCAAATATGCAAAGTACAAGAAGTATGATCATCGGACATAAAATAGTAAAGCGTCCCAAACTATATATACATGGATGATCATGAAGCTAGTAATACAAAGTGGACAACTAGCAAGAGTACTAGTCATACATGATAAGCTCTAGCTATAGTCTAGAATATGCACATCATGTTTTAGGCCCGTAGGCTACATGTCAAGATCCCAAAACACGAGCTAAACACGTGCTCGGAGGCTAAACGCCACAAAAGAATAATGTACATAACTAGTGAGAGAATGGTATAAGAAATCCACTAAAGTACTCTAGTGCTCCGGATAGTCATCGTCGAGTAGATGGTATGGAAGATCCTTCGTGCCCCTCTATCAGATCTGGCCAAACAAAACCAGTGGGGTCAGACCCCCAATAGCAAGTACCACAAAGGAAGCCAAAGCTATAAACTAAAATCAGCAATAACTAACATAACAACCGATAGAGACAGAAATAAGTAAATACGGATCGAAATTCGTGCACTACCAATGCACTTATCCCGAGAATAGAAAAAGACAATAAGCAAAGTAGCCTAGAGCATAAAGTAAAGGAAGCATGTGAACATGTAAGATAAACTGGACATGTGAGCATGTTAAGTAGCCGAGTCATGTAAGCATGTGAGGTAACTGGGACATGTGAGCATGCTAAAACTATATAGAACGACAATGGATAAGATGAATTAGTCCCTAATCATTGCACAGCCTAAGGATCATGTATAGCGTGTGAGTACTGAATAGGACGACAAATGACAAGATGACTAAGGAACTATTCCGGGACCCAAGTTACAACCCGTAAACCAAATAAGGACCGAGGTTGTAACCCTTCTCCTGAACAGAACTTGGTCTCTAATCATTTATCGACAAAAGTAAAGCATAACAATAATGTACTGAAATAAACATACGGACACTGCCTAGACAAAACTAGACTGGACTGGACTCCATCCATCAATCACGGCCAAGCAATGATTACGGCTTTATACATTAGCTAACTAGGGTTATCACAATCCTAATTATTAACATATGCACTTTTGAGAAATTTAATCCAATTACCTGCCCTGCAGACTACCCGACTTATCCAGGCCAAAAAGAAAAGAAAGTAATGGTGGATACATCGTCCGAAAGACAAATGTATCCAAGATCTAATAATGGGTACATCGTCCGGGAGACAAATGTACCCTATAGACATATACAAGGTGCAACACTCGGCGGTGCACTGGAAGTGTGCTCATCATGACAGATAGCTCCAAATCCATTCAGGTTGGGGCTAGGACAAAGGGCTTGCAGGTAACTGGGAAATTCTCTCCTCCCAATGATCTAGATAATCAAGCTAGTTGTTTAGTCCTTAACATTTTCTTGTTGGATTCTGGGTGTGGCATTCCGCAGAATCCATCCTAGACATGATATGCAAGACTGGACAAAAGAAAGAATATGCACTACAATAAGCCACAACAAGAAAAATATAATAACCTGAAAGCTAAGAGTGCACTACGACGAGCCACTATCGAGAAAATATGGAGTGCGCCATGACATGCCACTATCATGTAAGCAAGAAAAGACATGTACAAGAGTGCACCACGACGGGTCACTATCTAGTAAACAAAGAAAATATGTAACATGAGTGTGCCACGATGGGCCACTATCTAGTAAGCAAAGAAGACATGTAACAAGAGTGCACCACGACGGGCCACTATCTAGTAAGCAGAGAAGTGACGTATAGCATGAGTACACCACAACGGGCCACTATCTAGGCAAAGATGAGACATGTAACGTGAGTGCACCACAACGGGCCACTTTTATGTAAGCAAATTATAGACGTAAGGATAGTACGTAAGAAAGATCTTGATAAAATGGCGCATCATAACATATGAGAAGGAATATATAAAAGTAGCTACTTGGCATAAAACATTAATTGAATCTGTGCTAGTGTTGACTGTATAAAGGGTGTACAATTATTCTCTAACTGTACACGATCATCAAATCATGTTAAGAAATTCATTTGTTAAAAAAATATCAGGTAGGGCCAAGTACAGAAAATATGACAAAATATCAAGAACTATGATTGAAATTATCAATCGCATATGAACTCTCATTAAGGTAAAAAAAGAAGATTCTCGAAGCCAAGACAAAGACCTACAACTTTCATGTTTGAGATTTTTTTTCAAGATTCTAACTACAAAACAGCTCAAACAGTCAAAAACGGTCAAAACAGCCATGCTAAAATCGGGTCGAAGCTCAGGGTACATGCATATAACAAGACATATAAACCATTACAAGAAAGAAGATGCATGGGGATAGGTACACCACAAGGGCGCCTAGGCAAGCTGGGCGCCTAGATAAGCTGGGCACTAGGGCCTGGAGGGCGCCTAGGCATGAATAAGCAACAGGGTCAAGACGGCGCCTAAGTAAGTTTGGACGCCAGACCAAGATGGCGCTTAAACTCGTAGGGGCAGGGCCAAGGTGGCGCCTAGGCACTGATGGGTGCTGGGACCAAGAGGGCGCATGGCCGAAGTAGGCGCATGGCCAGAGAGGCTCCTGGGCACCAATGAGCACTAGGGCCAAAGTGGCGCCTAGGCATGCATGGGCGCCAGGGCCGGAGAGGCGCATCATAGTGGGCGCCTAAGCACCATAAGCGCAAGGGGGAATGGGACGCTAGGGCGCGCAAGGCGCCTGGGCCAGACTAGGCGCCGACACTGTTCTTCTTCTCCAAACAGCAGCCAAGCTCCATAGGAACCTAAAACTTCAAAAGAGCATAACTTGCTCAAAAAAGTCTGAATCGGAACTTCCAAAGATATAAAATGCATAGAACGAGATTTCCTACAGCCTGGGACGACTGGTTTTAGGAAAAACCAAGTTTTAATAGATCAAAACCTAGAAAACAAGAAAATATCAAAACTTAGATCTACAAAAATATAGCCATCAACATAAAAAATTTCAAGTTCTAAAGGGGCTTAGAATCATGCAAGGAAGATGATAGAACAAACAAAAATAACTTTGTTCAAGATTTTGGCAAGATGTAGTTGCCTCTCTCTAATGGCTAGGGTTGGGTGGAAGAGGAATGAATGAGAGTGAATGAGGAAAGAGGGAGAAAAAGTGGCATATATAACAAGCCCAAGTAATATCCACCATTCATTCATCTCCATTCAATCTATCTCTTTTCATGATGAACCAAGCTAAACCAAGTTGGTTCAACATGAACCGAAATGAACCAAGAGTTAGGCAAGTGCAAAATAAAATATAGGAAAATAGTTAGCATGTAATTACAGGAACTAAATACAGAACAAATGCATGATACAACACCAAATACGTATCGGTATATAAATACCGATATTGTGAGACGAGTCTCACATGATCGAATGGGGTATGAATTTGAAAATGTTCAATAATTGAAGGAAAGGACGGAGCTATGATTCCGAAGTAAGGTGGACTAGATTAGGTCGGGGTGGGCTGGCCATAGATACACCTATATAAAAAAAACCAAAAAATAAAAAATAACATGTGATAAAAACCAAAAAAAAACTTTTTAGGGGGGGGCTGGAGCCCACCCCAACCCCCTGGTAGCTCCGCCACTGATTGAAGATAGTGATTGGCATAATATTAAAGTTTAAGATAATAAATTGATAAATTTGAATGCTTGAGGGTATCAAGTTAAAATTAAGTATTGTTTAATATATCATGTTGGTTCGTTCCTAACAAGTTGAACATTTGAGAACATCTATTTATGTTGTCTTTCCATGCATGGTTCTTTATTCACTCGACTTTAATCCAAGTACATGATATAGACTGATCCATGTGAGGTTATATTCTAGATGGCCTGCACATTACAAAAGTGTGAAAAGTTTTATATATAATGTTGGCTCGTTTCTAGCCGTAGCTGTGGGAAGCATTTATAAATAAAAAATATATTCAAATAGATTATTGCAAAAAAAAAAAAAAATTATTGTTATTTAATTTATTTATTTTTTTAAAATCTTAGCTTTCTTGTATATCTACTTAAATCTCTTGTTAACTTTGCACCTCCCAGAACTAAATTGAATATAGTAATATATTTGCCGAAAATTTTCACTGAAAGCATAATAAATTTATAAAATTTCACGTAAAGCACAATATTTTTAATAATTACATACGAAGCATAAGAACGCCCATCCGAAGGGCGTTCTCATTTAAATATAAATTGATTTTAACGTCCGTTAGCAAGATAACGAGGAAAAAAAATTTAAAAAAAAATTAAAAATAATCTGAGGGAAACGTCCATCCGAAGGGCGTTTCCTTGCCTCGGCTGCCGTGCTGCTCTGCCGTCAGCTGTCACACGCGCTCCTCTGCCTTAATTTTCTTCAAATTACCATCATTTCCCGTCTTTTAAAAAAATTACACGGTTGACAGATCTGAAGAAAATAACTAAAGAACTCGACTTCCTCTTCCTCGTCATCTCTCTCTCTAAGAGCATCTCCAACCCTATTGTCTTGTTAAGTGTTGTGAGTCTTAGTTGGCTCCTATGTGGCATGAGCCACAAGACAATGTCTTGTTTATGTGGCAAAATTATAATTTTTCCTTCCTTTGTTTGGAGAGAGTTTTTCTATCTCATTGTCTTTTGAGATATAATTTTGCCACATAAACAAGACATTGTCTTGTGGCTCATACCACATAGGAGCCACCTAAGACTCACAACACTTAACAAGACAATAGGGTTGGAGATGCTCTTAGGAGGACGTTTGGTACGCGAACTACAATATAGCAAAAAATTATATTCCTAGATATTTTATTCCAAGGCATCATAGGTAATTCAGCTTTGTTGTTTGTGTTGGGAAAGAAGCGCGGAAACCTTTCCCCAAACCGGAGAGTACCTGCGAGAGAACCGAGCAAAAAACGCACGAACCCAAAAACAAGCACACAAAAACAATCACGCAGACACAGAGAATTTTTGACGTGGAAACCCTTGCGGGAAAAAAAAACCACGGGACGATCGGAGTCCAACCCTGAGAAGCCTCCACTAATGGAATAGAAGAATTACACCCTCTACAAACTCCTCCCGATCCAAATCGGATCCCCACAACACTCAGAGACAAGAACAATGATCACAAGGCTACGAAGAACGAGAACGACGAGTAGAGATTACCCGAAACACGATCTCCTTCGAAAAACGACCTTCGATCCTCCGTCTTCTTCTCCGAAGTTGCAATGGCACTCTTGCCTCCTTCTCTCTCAAACTTGTGTTGTGTTGCACTTGTGAATTAGGGTTGAGAAAACTCAATATATATCTCCCTAATCCCGCAACCAACCTGAACCGTTGGATTAGATCCAATGATGAAAACTCATCCAAAATCCCGCTTCAGCCCCCCGACACACAGAGTTCGGCCAGAACTCTGTGCGGGGCAACCAGCACTGGCCGACCCACTTCTGGAATGAGGAGGCAGAGTTCGGCCAGGCCCCTCTGCTTCCAGCAGCTCTCTGCAGCTCTCTCAGCAGTCCTGCTTCCTCCCCGAGCTTCTTCGACACACGAACGGCGCTCGTCGCACTCCGGGGTCTTCTCCACATAGGTTGGGAACCCCACCCACTCCAACAAATCTCCCCCTTCACAACTATGGGGAGGACGTCGTCATCCCGATGATCTGCCTGCAGTACTCAAACTTCCCCCTTGGTAGAATCTTCGTGAACATATCAGCTCCGTTGTCATCTGTATGCACCTTCTCAAGCTCCGCGTCCTTCTTTTCAACCACATCCCGTATCCAGTGATACCGAGTCTCGATGTGCTTGGACTGGCTATGAAACGTCTGATTCTTCACAAGATGGATAGCACTCTGACTGTCGCAAAGCAAAGTATACTGCTCTTGCTTCAGTCCCATTTCCTGCAACAGCTTCTTCATCCACAACAGCTCCTTGCAAGCCTCCGTCGCCGCAATGTATTCCGCCTCCGTCGTCGACAAGGCAACACACTTCTGCAACCGCGACTGCCACGACACCGCTCCTCCCGCAAACATCATCACGTAGCCCGAAGTCGACCGCCTCGTGTCTACATCTCCAGCCATATCAGCGTCAGTATACCCGACCAGCTTCGGCTCGTCACCACCAAAGGAAAGTCTCCAACCAGCAGTGCCCTGAAGATATCGTAGAATCCACTTGACCGCACTCCAATGTACCCTTCCAGGATTCGAAAGATACCTGCTAACTGTACCAACTGCATGAGCAATATCTGGCCTCGTACACACCATGACATACATAAGGCTTCCCACAGCTGAAGCATATGGAACCCGCTCCATATCTTCCTTTTCGTTCTCGGTAGATGGACACTGCTCCTCAGTGAACTTAAAGTGAGCCGCGAGGGGGAACTCACTTTCTTCGACCCGTCCATCCCGAAACGCTGAAGTACCCGGTGAATGTACTTCTTTTGGGACAAGTGTAGCAGCTTGGACTCTCTCTCTCGGCTGATCTCCATCCCAAGAATAGTCTTCGCTGTGCCCAAATCCTTCATAGAGAAGGCCGCGCCCAGTTGGCGCTTCAACTCCGCTATCCTAGTGGCATTCCGACCCACTAATAGCATATCATCAACATAGAGCAATAAGATGATAAAATCATCATCGGCAAAATACCTCACAAATGCACAATGGTCTGACGTCGTCCGTGCATAACCATGCTCTCCCATAAACGACTCGAACTTTCTGTACCACTGCCTCGGAGCCTGCTTCAGACCATACAAGCTCTTCCTCAACCGGCAGACCAAATGTGACTTGTCCTTCTCACAGAATCCCTCCGGCTGCTCCATGTATAACTCCTCCTCAAGATCACCGTGGAGGAACGCCGTCTTCACGTCCATCTGCTCGACCTCCAAGTCGAAACTGGCTGCTAATGCTAGCACCACCCGAATAGACGAATGCTTGACGACAGGCGAAAAAATTTCATCATAATCCACGCCTTTCCGCTGACCGTAGCCCTTGACTACCAGCCTCGCTTTGTATCGAGGGCGAGTAGCATCATCCGTCTGCTTCACTCTGAACACCCATCGATTCTTCAAAGCCTTCTTGCCCTTTGGCAACCGCACCAGATCATAAGTAGAATTGGTGTGCAAGGAACTCATCTCCTCCTGCATAGCCACCATCCACTCCTGCCTGTGTTCGTCTTCCATAGCCTCTGCAAAACTTTCGGGCTCTCCCCCGTCAGTCAATAGCACATACTCATCCGGCGAGTATCTCGTAGATGGTCGACGATCCCTGTTGCTCCTTCTCAGTGGAGCCACTGGTGCTGGCTGTATACCGACAGCCTCCTCCCCTTCAGGAACTGCCTCCCCGACATGCTCATCCTCCTGAGGGACACCCTGACCACCATCAGCAGGCTGATGATCAAGGTTGGGAGCAACTCCATGTACCGGCTCCCCCATAACTGGATCCTCTGCGATGTCCTCTGGAAACTGCTCGAAGCGAAATGACTCTAACTCAGGCAATTCCTCAGCCTCAGAAGGCGTCTCGGAATCCTGAGTGTTGGTCATGGTCTGATCCTCAACGAACACCACGTCCCTGCTTCTGTAGAGCTTTCCTTCCACTGGGTCGTAGAGTCTATAGCCAAACTCATCCCGACCGTAGCCGACAAAGACGCATCGCCTCGTCTTCATCTCAAGTTTGGTCCTCTCGTCCTTCGGTACATGCACGAAGGCTTTACAACCAAACGCCCGCAGGTGACTGTATGACGGCTCCTTGCCGTACCATACTTTGTCAGGGACATCACCCTGCAAAGGAGCACTAGGAGACAAATTAATAATATAAGCAGCTGTGAGAAGAGCCTCACCCCAATAACTGCCCGGCAAGTTTGCTTCTGACAGCAAACACCGCACCCTCTCCATCAGTGTCCTGTTCATGCGCTCCGCTACACCATTGAGCTGAGGTGTCTTTGGCGGAGTCTTCTGGTGTCGTATCCCTTGCTCTCTGCAATACGCATCAAAGGGACCGATGTATTCGCCGCCATTGTCGGACCGAACACACAACAACTTCTTGCCCGTCTCCCTTTCAACGGAGGCCTGAAACTCCTTGAAAGTAGGCAGCACCTGATCCTTGGTCTTTAAGGCATAGACCCAAACCTTCCTGGAACAGTCATCAATAAAAGTCACAAAGTAAGAAGCACCACCAAGAGATTTTACCTTCATAGGACCGCAGACATCCGAGTGAATCAACTCGAGCAACGCCGGCTTCCTCGAACTTGGGTGACTCTGGAAAGACACCCTACTTTGCTTTCCAGCCAAACAGTGCGTGCATTTCTCCAACTTTGTAGACTTGAGCCCCGGAATCACTTTCCTGTTCACCAAGTAGCTCATCCCCTTCTCGCTGATATGGCCGAGCCGCCTGTGCCACAACTCGGTAGACGCGTCACTGACTGCGTTCACCTCCTGTGCCCCCTCTGCGCTCCCCTCCATATAGTAGAGACCGGACTTCTTGCTTCCTCTGGCAGTCACCATCGAACCTCTGGAAAGCTTCCACTGACTATTCCCGAAGAGACTGAAGAATCCCTCGTCATCCAACCTTCCAACCGACACCAGGTTGAAACGGATATCAGGGACATGACGAACATCCTTGAGAACAAGAACCGCACCCGTCTTCGTTCTCAAATGCACATCTCCAATGGCAACCGCCTTCGACACATCTCCGTTGCCCATCTTCAACACGCCACAGTCGCCTGTCGTGTAAGTGGCAAACAGTGCCCTATTGTGAGATACATGTGCTGAAGCCCCTGAGTCCACCAGCCAAGAATTGTCATCGCAGGCGAGGTTAGTAATGACCTCATCACCTACGACGATCACATCGCCTCCATGCACCGAGGCCGCCGCTGTAGTGTTCTCTTCTTGCTTCCCCTTGTCGCCCTTCTTCTCCTTCTTCCAAGCGAAACAATTCCGCTTGATATGGCCCTTCTTACCGCAATGATAACACTCTGAGTCCTCATACCGACCCTTGGACTTCCCTCTGCTCTTGTCTCTGCCACCACCTGGACCCCTGCTTTTGCCCCTTCCGCGGCTCTCTGAAACAAGTGCCTCTGAGTGGTGGGATGTGGATGAAGTGCCCTGAGAACGTCTCCGCATCTCTTCATTCAACACCCCGCTCTTGGCAAACTCCAGACTGACCACGCCCTCTGGAGCAGAAGCGATCATAGATACTCGTACGGTCTCCCACGAGTCTGGCAAGGTACACAGCAGCCACAGTCCCTGAACTTCGTCGTCGAACTTGACTCCCATAGAAGATAGCTGGTCAACCACGCCCTGGAAATCACTCAAGTGATCCGTAATAGACGCCCCATCCTTGTACCGCAGACCCATCATCGTTCGGATCAGGAACAACTTGTTTACCCCGGTCTTCTTCGCATACAAGGATTCCAGCTTATCCCACAACGTCTTCGCGTGCTCAATATTGGCAACGTGGTTGTACACGTTCTCATCAACAAACTGCCGTATGTACCCACACACCTGTATGTGCTCGAACTTCCAGTCCTCCTCGGATTTATCACTGGGCCTCTCGGTTGCAAACACAGGTAGATGCAGCTTCTTGACAAATAGCAAATCCTTCATCTTGCTCTGCCAATAATGATAGTTTGTGCCATTAAGGTTCACCATGCGCACCGGCTTCGCGTCCATCTCTCCTCTCTGGTTCCTCTGTCAACTCCTGACACCCTTTGAACCCAAAGCTCTGATACCACACTGTTGGGAAAGAAGCGCGGAAACCTTTCCCCAAACCGGAGAGTACCTGCGAGAGAACCGAGCAAACAACGCACGAACCCAAAAACAAGCACACAAAAACAATCACGCAGACACAGAGAATTTTTGACGTGGAAACCCTTGCGGGAAAAAAAAACCACGGGACGATCGGAGTCCAACCCTGAGAAGCCTCCACTAATGGAATAGAAGAATTACACCATCTACAAACTCCTCCCGATCCAAATTGGATCCCCACAACACTCAGAGACAAGAACAATGATCACAAGGCTACGAAGAACGAGAACGACGAGTAGAGATTACCCGAAACACGATCTCCTTCGAAAAACGACCTTCGATCCTCCGTCTTCTTCTCCGAAGTTGCAATGGCACTCTTGCCTCCTTCTCTCTCAAACTTGTGTTGTGTTGCACTTGTGAATTAGGGTTGAGAAAACTCAATATATATCTCCCTAATCCCGCAACCAACCTGAACCGTTGGATTAGATCCAATGATGAAAACTCATCCAAAATCCCGCTTCAGCCCCCCGACACACAGAGTTCGGCCAGAACTCTGTGCGGGGCAACCAGCACTGGCCGACCCACTTCTGGAATGAGGAGGCAGAGTTCGGCCAGAACTCTGCCAGGGGCAGAGTTCGGCCCGAACTCGGCCCCTCTGCTTCCAGCAGCTCTCTGCAGCTCTCTCAGCAGTCCTGCTTCCTCCCCGAGCTTCTTCGACACACGAACGGCGCTCGTCGCACTCCGGGATCTTCTCCACATAGGTTGGGAACCCCACCCACTCCAACAGTTTGTTCTATACTACTCCTTCCTATAATTACAAGATAAAAACAACATACAAAAATAAGAACAAAATGATGGACAAGA
This sequence comes from Iris pallida, assembly GCA_029216955.1. Lineage (NCBI taxonomy): Eukaryota > Viridiplantae > Streptophyta > Magnoliopsida > Asparagales > Iridaceae > Iris > Iris pallida. Next base: position 2,070,173 of record JANAVB010039816.1, on the reverse strand, counting down.
AGTGACAAAAGAGAAGAATAGTTCTAAGAGATTCTTATATTTCTTTCTTTCCGTAAATGTCTACTAAATCAATCATCTCACTTATGTCTCAGATATAATTAGCAATTAATCTTTTTGTCCTTCCTTGTCATTATTCATCGTAGCTTTTAAGATCATATAATTAACACTAGATTTTATTTTTTCCCGATACGTTAAAAAATTACACTATTGTATCGACGTTATTTCTTACACAAACAAATACTCAACAAATATACTAAGACATGTTAAAATGTCAACTGTATTTATATAGTATCAATTTCATATTCATATCCATATAAATATAGCTAATATATAACAATGAAATAAAATAAACGATTAATGCATTCCTCCCAAATACTGCAAAACTCATGCGTATTGCAAATTTGACATCCTCTTTAAAAAAAAAATTGTTCTACAAATATCCAGGAAAAGAAGCAAGATTGCATGGTGAACAAGAACAACAACATAAGCACATTTCCATAGAAAAGTTTTAAGAGGGAGAAAGGGGTAACAATATATATATATATATATATATATAGGGAGAAAGGGGTAACAATATATATATATATATATATATATATATATATATATATATATATATATATATATATATATATCAAAAAAAATAAATAAATAAATAAATAAATAAATAAATAAATATATATATATATATATATTTATTTTTTTGATATATATATATATATATATATATATATATATATATATATATATATATTATATATATATATATATATATAGCAAATAACCTCTAGTCTAGTGGTTAAGAGAGATGCATGCGGCCCGAGTGGTCAGGAGATCGATTCTCGGTTGGAATGTTTGCTCTCACTGGGATTCAAACTCCGCCCACAAGGGCAACATGCCTCCACACTAACTACTTGGGCTAGTGGCCCTTGTAGGCGGAGTTCGAATTCCAGTGGGAGCGATTCTAGAAACTAATTACCATTTCTTCAATATATATATATATATATATATATATATATATATATATATTATGCACGTATTTTACACGTATTTCATATTATTTGGGAAGAAAAAACAATAGTCTCTTAATTTTTTTATTATTTCTATACGTAAGTATCCAAATATCCATGTTAAAATTAATGAATAATTTTAAATAGTAAACATAGATTAAAAATAATAATTCTACAAGAAAATCTCAACTTTTCATAGTATATAGTCAGATATTTAAGAAATTTGATAATTTATATTTAAAAAATTCAAAATGTTGTTCAAAAGTTTAGCGAGGATGGTTTCTCAAGCCATAATATAGCTAGCTCATTCCTGTGAATAACTCCTGAAAACTACTTTTTACCTTAAATGAACTTTTACAAGAACACAATTTAGATACTCAATACAAGATGAATGAAGATACTCAATACAAGATGAATGATCAAACAGAACTGAACCTATTTCAAAACTGACTGAATCGAGCCAACTTCACACAAATCAAACCGAACCGTACTACATTAAATTTTGTATCGGTTCGATCATATTGGTTCCCTGGACTTTTCTTAATATTTCAGACTTTTGTCAAAATTAACCAAAAGAAAACTAAGTACATTGAATAATGACTATGTTTATTCCTAATTTAGCAAACAAAAATCTAAAAAATCAAAATATAAAAATATATTTTATAATGATTTATGCCAACTGGTTTAGGTAAAGTTGGATTGAAATGAGAAGGATAAAGGAAAAAAGGACCATTTTTGAGAATTTTGAAACAATGATATTATATTCAATTGAAAAACAATTTGAAGATAAAATTAGGATGGGCAAGAGGACAATCATAAATTTACAAAAATAGAGATATAATATATCATAAAACTAAAAGATTTACAAAAAATCATAGATATTAATTTCATATATCTATAATTTTATTTTATTTTTGGTTCGGGTCCCAAGTTCCAAATCCGACTTCGAACCAAAAAAAATAGAAATCGAACCGAATCACTATTTCAGTTCGACATACCAATTTAAAACCGAAAAATGCTTACCCGGGCCCTAATATTATTGAGGAATCATGAATAGAACAAACACAGTTATGCATGCAGTCCTATTGATCAATCCTTGGCTACAAGTTGATCAGAACTGTTGTTGTGAGCACTTTGGTGGCTTCTTTGAAGTAATCATATTTCCACTATATAATGATGAGGCTTCAAAACATTATATCACGGTCCATTTTATTTTTTAAAAAAATAAATTATGTTAAAAATTAGTGAAAATAGTAAAAATTTGTTAACATGGAGAATCGAATTCAACCAAACAAAAAAAAAATCTTACATATTAACCACATGAGTTAGAAGGAAGATTTAACTATAATTGGATAATATTTTATTATATGTTATTATACGTGCAAAGTACGTGCATTTACTAATATCATATAGTTGCTCCTCACCCACCCCATATGACCAGCATGAGTGTCACTCAATCTGCGATACGAGGGCAAGGTCCACTAGTTAGAAGGCATCGCGGTAGTGCACTGGCCGGTGTTGGCCGATCCGTGCCGCCTGCGCGCCCTCGGCTTGAGCTGGCGGTACCTAGCAACGAACGACGAGTTGTTCCAATCAATCTTTACGAGACCACGACCTGGTTGACCAGCTATCCGCGTTCCAGATGCCGGAGTAGGCTCGCATCTCTTCCTTGTTCGAGTACGGGGTCCTGAACCACCTACATGATGCATAATATCAGGGATCAAGATTATGTTGCACGCATACAGATTACAGACACGGATATGGATATGGGTACGAATATGTAGTCACCTATATTGCATAGATACAGATACTAGTACCATCCTTTGTCGTGTGTCGGTGCAAGATAGGATCAAGATCAAGATACTGAACTGGAGATGAGGAGTTGAACTTACACAATCTAACTATGGTTCGGTGGTGGAGCTAGCATCTAAAATAAGGACTACTTGATCGTGCTTGACTCCCATTGACAACATCTGCTATAATAAGTGACAGAAACCTACACCGATAAAATCAAGAAATAGACGGTGTATTTTCAAATATTTACACATTTTAAGAAGATTTTATGATACCGTTGCGTGATTCCAACATCCAAAATTAAATGGATTAATCTACTATTGCCAACAACAAGACCTTTATCCAAAATCTTGAGACCGGATATTTGAATCATCCATTCGGCTTTGTTAAGGATTATGTCATCTATAAAATTAAAATTATGAAAAAAAAAAAATCATATTCTACTCCGTCACTTGTTTTTACTACTATTCAACTTTGATCTTGAGATCATAAAGAGCCTAATTAGATCATAACTTTCACTAGTCACACAATTCACAATCCATACTGGCAGATACACCACCATCTAAGAGCACTAATTATATCTTACTATAACTTCAAAGTTTTGATACAATTGCACAGAATTTCACACAAATTATAGAATCTTCTCTAGTTCACATTATTTAGTTTATTTAGTGCGAAGGTTTGCAACATCGACATTGGAAATTTGGAATCGATATGAGACCCTTCCTATGAATATCGGGATCAACGGTATCAGAAGTATCGATAATTTCGGATCAAAGTATCAAATCTTTGGGTTTTAAAAGTATATTATTATTATTATTATTATTATTATTATTATTATTATTATTATTTTATATATATATATATATATATATATATATATATATATATATATATATATATATATATATATATATATATATATATATAATAGGAAAATTTGGATGGTGAAAATTTTGAATTCCAAAAATATCCTTACATGTCTATACTAATTAAAAATTGTTCATTAATTTTAATAAAGTCAACTTAATAATTAGGAAGACTACCCTTTGGTCTTTCTAAAGAGTCTTCCTAAGTTAATTAAAGAATGTTAAAATATTGCACATATGCTAGTATATATAAGAAAAGTTGGTGGTGAAACTTTTGAATTCCTAAAATACCCTCGAGTATTTTATAAACATAATATTATTATGCCAACTTGCATGTCATTTATGTTTAAGAGTAAAAGGAATAAAGTTTGCATCCAAGTTTTCTTTTTCCATACAACTCTTCATGTTCCAATGGTAATAATTTTTTTTCCACACTTTTTTCTAAAGATTATTATTCTCAATACAAAATAAAATAAATAAAATAAAAAATTGTCATTCGCATCTCTTCGCATTGTAAAAAGAAAACACACACACATAAATAGTTACATGAAAAAAACAGAAAGATGACAATTGACCTTATAATTTTAATTAAATTACGTACAAAGTAGTACATGTAGACTAGTATATATATATATATATATATATATATATATATATATATATATATATATATATATATATATATATATATATATATATATTTTTTTTTTTTTTAGTATATATATATATATATATATATATATATATATATATATATATATATATATATATATAATTTGAAGTATTTTGTGTTGATTTTTAGTAATTTTGAAATTGAAAGAAATGATAATCACCCCTTGCTGATTGGTTTGCTTGTAATAAATAAGTTTTCTTCATTTACATGTTTTTATAACCCTAATATTATTTTACATCCTTATCAATTTGTCTTTTTTCAATCAATTGTTTTTTTGCCAAATTGATCGGAACGTCGGTATGTGTCGGTATCGATGTATCCGTCAGTATCAATATCGAATCGGGACATGGCACTAAAAATCTTCCACTTAAAAATCTTGGATAGTATATAATACCAGGGCCAGCAACATTTTGACAATTAAATACCCTTTGAAAACGTATAAAAGTAACCTGAGCAATTGACAATTAAAGTATAAATAGTTTAATTACACTAACCCGCAATTTGTGAAGGCGCAATAGTAGCGACAAAGTACATTAACCTAGCGACAATATCATAAGACACAAGTATGACATGATAGAGAGAAATTATCTACTTTCATAATTTAGAGTGTCTACATTTTGTGGGCTATGTGTCCGACACAAGAAAAAACTCGAGGACACATGTTATTATTTTCCTCGAAGTTACGGGTTGTCTAACTAGGCCCTATCACGAAATGGGCTGGATCAGGCCCAATTTTTTGTCCGAATTATTTTCGGACTGTGATTGGATACATAGTCGGGTCAAGTTGAACCCTAACTAAAACCATGATCCCTTGTATCAATGTAAAATTTCCCACCTAAGAGTCTCCTTTCACTTCGACCTAGGCAAACATGAAAATCTAAAGAACATGGAACATGTCGTAGAAGTTGGGACGAGACCCATTGTATAGATCTTCGAACTTTTACGAGTTCTAGAAGTTCTTCCACATACCAAACAGGCTTCTAGACTCCGATAAGAAGTCCACGATCGAGACAATCTACGTATCTCATGTCATATCCATAGAAGAAAGACATGGAAGACTAAGAAGAGGCCTTTCAATCATGTTTTATGTGTTTAATTGAACAAATATAAGTCAACTTTTTCTTCCTTTTTTTTTTTTTCTTTTCTTTCGTGCAGATTCAGATTATGTCACGTTCATAAGGCATCTGATGTTGTGGGATCGTGGGTGCGGCGGCCGCACATCCTCACAATTTCATCATTGTCATTATACCTCTGTCAACACTGGCACATTCTCGATCGTGTACAAGATAAGGGACATCCACAGGCCGAACGTACCCGTTCAACCGCACGCACAATGCAGGATAACTTCTCTGATCCCGTGCCCGAGTCAAGGCACATTTACGGACCGGTCGCATCCGTACGAACGCTAGATCGAGGCGAGGTAACGTACACGAGTCCGGTGGACTTATTCCGTGGCTCAGAATATTGCCGCTTTCATTATGCCTCTGATGCGTGCAAAAATAACGTTGATTGAGATCATATAAAAACTTCATATCCTAAATATTTTAGGGCCGGATTTGGATATTTTTCGGCCCAGCCCAACAATGTTTTTAGTTAGATCCAAACCCGTGTAGACGATGGTTTTGGCATTTTCTACTGGACTGATTTTAAGTTATGGGTAGTGTAGACAATAATTAGTAACTTAAAAACTTATAGGAAATTTTTTACTTTCATCCCACTTGTTAATATGAATTTATACTTGCATCCCACTTTTTAATTTTTTTAGACTTACATTTCATTTTTGTCATGAAAAATATTTATTTTTTCACGAAAAATGTTCATTTTGTCACGAAAAATATTTTTCGTCACAAAAAGTGGGATACAAGTCTAATAAAATTAAAAAGTGAAATGTAAGTAGAAATTCATATTAATAAGTGGGATGAAAGTCAAAAAAATCCCAAACTTATATTCATGAGCATATACTCATTTTCCATGAGACCATTAAAATATTAGCCTTTTTTGGAGAACTAGAACTAGACTCGCTGTGATGTGGGAGATCCGTAGGCGGAACACCTATACAATTTTTTTAAATATAAAATAGGTTATTGATAATAGAGGTGTAGCTTCCGTTTATTTGGTTATCAAATCGAAAATAGTCAAAAAAAAAAAAAAAAAATCTAAAAATTAAAAACCGAATCAAAATTAGCCATAATTAGAATTGAACCGAACCAATAAACGATTCAATTAATTTGGATGGACTATTTTTTGTGGTCGAGACCAAAGTTGAAATTGTTGTTGTGGTTAAATTTTATTAAAAATTTGAAATATTTATTCATACGTTTGTTGTATTTCAAAATTTGCACTAAGTTGAACTAGTTGTTAAACTATCAAATTTTGACTTTAAGAAAGCATGCATAAAATTATTGTTATCAAAGTATACAAAAAAATATACATATTTTTAATTATAAAATAGAGGGTATTTAATAATTATACAAGTACTATTCAGTTTTTAAATTTGGACCGAATCGATTTGATAAAGATATTTTCAAAAGTGATATTGAAGCTATTCTTTTACAAACCGAACTGAATCGATTTGATTCTTGGTCCAAAAGTGAATAATGTTCACCCATAATTGATAACATGATAAAAAAAAAAAATTAATACATATTTTAAGAAGACTAGATTCGATAATTTTTTCGACTAATCGCTGGGTTGATAGAACTCAAGGTGTGTAATTGGTCGGCCCGCGGTCCGATTTGACCGGGTTCTGGCTGGGCTCAGCCCGGAAGAGAAAGCGGGCCGGGCCGGGCTGGCCCAGAAAAAAAATAAGGAACCCAGTCCATACCCGTTTATCGGTCGGGGCCAGGACGGGCCGAACCGGGTTGGGTTCGGGTCGGTTCAGGGGTGGGTCCAGGTCGGCCCGGTTTAATTCAATTTTTTTTTTTAGAATTTTGAGAAAAAAATCAAAAAATTGTTTTTGAGAAATATTAGAATAATTTTATTAATTTCATTATAATTTAAATCTGCTATAACATTTATTTATAATTAACAAACAAATAAAAGTTGAGATTTTATTTACATAAAATTTGTAATAAAATGCACTATTCTGTTTTTTTACCGTGGTCGTCCGTTGTCTATAATAAATTTTTCTTCAAAAAATTAAATTTACAAACATAAATTTGAGAAAGAATTAAAGAGAGCTAAATTTTATTAATGACTCATACTAATATTAATACATAAGCTACACTTATGTTTTAAAAGCTAAAACTCAAACATAAGTTGCAATTATGTTTAAATATACTTATGACATATATAACAATAATAAAATATATTAAAAATGATACATTATTTGAAAAAAATACAAGATTACTAGATATCCATACAAAATTTCAGATGCCTACGTAGCTTCCTTAATTCGTTTTCTACAATGCAATCATTCAACAAGAACTCAAGTCGAGTATTTTATTTCTGTTTCATCGCTATCGCGCTCATTGCAAACTCCGCTAAAATGATGCCAAATTTTTTATTGTGATTTAAATTCTTATAATGATGCGGGTTGAGGTTGCGGTGCGGATTGTGGTTGCTGATCTTGTTGTTGCTGTGGTAGTTGATTATTATATATGATATTAAATAGCCTCTTCGCACTAGATTGTTTATAAATATTCTAAGAGCAAGATGAAATTTTGATGTAATTAATTTTGAAAATTGATGGTCTATTTATAAAAAAAAAATTGTATGCAAAATTTTCCCTAATATCCTCAAAATATAGTAGTTATAAGGATAATTTGGTCATTTTTAGCAAAATGACCAAAATGTTCCTAAAACGACCACAAATTAACTACGAAAATGGGGGTATTTTGATCAAAATATTTTCCAAAGTTCAAAATTTTTGATTTTCTTGGGGTCTGATCCGGGTTAGTGGACCGTGTCGAAAGGACTTCGTGGGTCTATCCGGTTCTTGAATCGGACGGGCCTCCGGACATAAAATCAAGACATAGCCTGGATCCATTTGGGGTGGTGGACCGAGACGGGCGGGTCCGTTGACCGGATCTGTGCTGACCCAGATCGACTTTGACCAGATCAAACCCGGGCCGTGTTGAGGGCCGTCCGGTCCAATATACACCATGAGATGGAACTAGAAGTTACCAAAATCGTGGATTGAGTGCACGTCAAGCTAGGGAACAGCATTGGGCCGAGCCGGACCGCCCAAGCCCATAAAGTACTGGCTCGGGCCGGACATGGACCGATTTTTTTTGGCCCTAAAGAAATTTTGGGCCATGCTTAATTATTATTTATGAAGCCCAAATCCGCTCACAAGATTCGGACTTTTCGGACAAAGTCGGATCGGGCCGGACTAGTTCTATAAAAATTGATAATTTGCATGTTTTACTCTTTCAAAATACACAATTTTGACTTTTATATGGCTCATGTTTATATGCATATGCCAATGATAAGTTGGTTGGGGTCATACAAGCTGTGTACAATTTGTATGCTTAAATGGAGTTGCACATATCCGGAAGATTTTTCATTTACTTGTTCTTCATGTAGAAGCTTTGGTCTGTAGCTCAGCACCACATAACAGTGTCCTCTTTTAAAACTCTCACTGTATATATAAGTGAAAAAAAAATTGGGAAAAAATTAGTCTTCTAAATTGGTTTCTGATTCAAGTGTCTGGCACTATCAAAATGGTAACACAGTCTTGATCACCTCTTAGAGCATCATTAGTAAGGCCCATCCCATTTTCAGATTCTAGATTTAGAATGTAGGAGCTCATTTTGTAGAATAATAAGTCTCATTCCTAGTCCCAATTTCTACAATTTCGGTTCCAACCCATCCATGGGTGCTAAGGGTTGGGCCTCCCAATTTCTAGATTCTAGATTGTAGAAACTCGTTTTGTAGAATAGTAAGTTCCAATTTGGAGCCCAATTTTCTAGATTCTAAACTTTATATTATTTTTTTTTCCTACATTAAATTTTGACCACACAATTTTTGGGACCGGAGCTCACTTTATCATTTCTTACTATTCTCATACAAACCCAACCCATTCTACATTTATCTTTTTTTTTGAAATTTTGGGCTCCAAATTGCATTGGAGCGTCCCAACTACTAATGATGCTCAAACAATAATTTAAGAGACCAGTCATGCAAATAAGCCAACTACTAGATTTTGAGTCTGCATGTCATCCGAAATTAATGTATGTCACCCAAAATATATGAACACTGTACCATAAGCATTTCGATCTGAGTGTAGACGAGCAAATAGACATTAATAATAAAATTAAGAAAATAAACACTTCTTCCTCTTACTGGGTGAAAATTTTATTTTGTGACAAAAACACATCATACACTGGGGATCATTATTTGGCCTTAGGCCGGACTCGGACGAACGCATAGTCCAAGATTGTATCGGACGGACCTCGGACCGGACTTGGGCAGACGGATACATAGTCCAAGTTCGACCCTATAATAATATGGACCGGATTGGACTACCCTAATAATCGGACTCTATCGAATTTTGGTCCATCGGACAGAACAAATTTTTCGAACGTCCATAAATTTCGGACCAAATGATGATCCCTACGCCAAGCTATTGGAGTATTTTAAGCATAGGTGAAGATTCAAACCTAAAAGTTCTCCCTAGACCATCAAAGAATAATACTAAGTAGATATCCGAGTGAGCCCCGCTCGTTACTCGTACACTTTTAATGTGTCACATCCTAAGAGCATCTCCAACCCTATTGTGACTTTGGAAAAAAGTTGTTGCCACATAGGAATAACAAAATTTTATTCAAAGTTCTTCTCCAATGCAATTGTCAAGTCAATTGTGAAGCTTATGTGGCAAAAATTAAAGAAGACATTGTGAAGTTGATTGTCTTGTTCTAGACAATGCACTTGACATTGTCTTCTCTTCCATGTCATCAATTATGAATAAAAAATATTAGAAAAAAGAAAGAAGTGTTGGAATTATTCAATAATTATGGGGTCACACATGTAAAATTAATTGTGTTTGGGCTATCTAAATAATTAAGCCAAATTAAAGTGGTCTATTTGAAAATTGGCTTAAGGGTATAATTGTCATGGAATTAATGTGTAGATACCGGAGATAATTCTAATTTGATGAGGGGCCAAATTAGAAATATCAACACATATATAAATATGTGTATTCATTAGGGTTATGGTCCCCAACTCATACGGCCACCAAAGAGAGGGTTTCTCTATTCTCTTCTGTATCCCCATCAACAAAGAGAGGAACAAAGATTTCATCTTTGTTATTAACACTACAACAAATAGGACCTACAATAGCAGTTTTTCTATAGCGTTCAAGTGTCCTCGCTATAGAATGTTATCAACAATAGCGTTCTTTCTGCAATGCTATAAAAATATCTATCTATAGCTTTTCTTGAATGCTGTAGAATCTATAAGATTCATCTATTACTATATTTGTATGTCAAAGCAGATCTCATGTTCGAATCCTAGGAAAAGCAGCGTAGATTTTTATTTTACATGATAAAAAAGTAGAAAACTAAAATAAGGTTTTTCTAACACACAATTTTTTCATAACATAATTTTTTTCAAAGCCTAACGCTTTTTTGCCGTTACAAATTACTAACACTAGAAAACCGTTAGAAACTTAAAAATCCGTTAGTATAAATAGCAAAAAAATAAATTTAATATTAGTAACATATGATGTGTTTTTCCCAACGGTTGTAGCCATTTTTAAGAAAAATGAAAATGTCATGCGAGTCTCACATGCCATTCAAACTGTTATATCCCTTGTCCTAACCTCGCTCCCAAATCTCCAGCCCCCGCATCCATCACAATCCTATTCTTCTTCTCTTCCTCTCCCCTCTACTAAAATCCCTAACCGAGCTATATCACCATCACTCCTAAGTTAACCGGTCTCTCCGGAATCGTCTCCTCCTCTCTATAAGAGGATGTTAACCGGTCTCTCAAGAACATCTATAACTGCCGCAAGGCCAAGCATTACAACAAAATAGATTATTATTAACACATTTTACGACTCTTTTAAATAAGTGTTATTAAATTTTTTTAGTAATGACACGATACTAAAATGTGTCATTGTAATTAAATATTTATCAATTTCTACTATACTTTATTCAAAATATCGTAAACATAATTCAATGGCACTTTTGAGATCACTTTAAACTATCGTATATTATTATATAGAAAACATAAACCTTTTAAAGTATTGTTCCAAATTTCATTTCCCCACCTTTCTTTTTCATTTTGCCGCTCTTCCAAAATTTGGAAGCTCTATCCGCGATAAAGAGGCCTTCTCCTCTCTCACTCCTCCCATTTTTTTCTAAACTCTCTTTTTCCTCTCTCTCTCTCTCTCTCTCTCTCTCAGGTTAGGGCTGCAAGGGGTGACGTCACCACCATGCCGAAGGAGAGGCGGCAGTCTTGGGACTCGCGGATCCACCGGATCTGGTGGCCGCCGACGACTAGGAGTCCATGGTATGCGCCGGAGTCAGTGCTGAGGATAGTGGCGCTGGCGACGAGACCGCTCAAAAAGAAACTTGGTGCGGTAGAGATATCAAGCGGTGGCAAAAAAACCATCGGACTCGGTCGAGCAGGTCACCGGGTCGGCGGATCCGGCAGATTCGAGTCTGGAGCAGTCGGATCCGGCCACGGGAAGGCGGCGGAGATATTGATGGGCGTGCAGACCAGAGACAGACGACGATGCAGACCTTGAAGGTTGGGGCACTTTTATCGTCAGCGTCGCCGCCATCGCCACCGACTAGGTCATCCCTCGCTTCTTCTTGGCATCTCATTTTGTTTGTTTTATTTTTTGATGTATTTTCTAGGTTTTAAAGGTAGAATTGATCATTTCTTAAATAATAATTGGGGATTTTCTAAGCATAAGAATATAAAGGATTTTATTTCTTAGTTAAGGTTTAGACGAAGAATTGATCATTATTTAGTTTGTTAACTTAAACTTTTGTTAATCTCCGGTCATTGCTAGCTTCATTTCTGCACACTTCGATCCATAGAGATAACATGTGAGTTCTAGACAACAATATCAAGTTGTCAAGTTTGGGGTATGCTTTATATTTACAACACATTGTTTTTTTTCTTGTTATTTTCTTTCAAACCTCCTCTGGAATCATGTCCTATTGATATAATCACCCAAAGGTAAGTTGATCATGTCGCTGTGGTAATTTTGTACAAAACAAAATTGGTTATTCAAGTTTGCATCATTTAACTAATTACCACAGTCTTGACTTTCTATATTGGAGACAAATTCAATATAAGATCGATTGAGTAATTCTTTTGATGAATTTATTTAATTTACAGGTGAATTTATTTTTTATGGTAACATATCATCAAGTTCTGTCTGAAAGCGAATTTTTTGTAGATGTATGCTTGTTATTTCTTTTGATGCTTCCTTAGGATGGTATAGTTGGACCAAATATGATTTTTGTATTTATCTAATTAGAATCCCCCCACCACCACCACACACACCCCCTCTCATCAGCCAAAATGTTTAGCATATTAATTTAGTATTGTTGCATATTAGTTTAAAAGTTCTCTCTAATTCCTCCAACTATACATATCCATTCTAACTGGTATACAACATATAGCGATAATCTTACATCAGTAGACAACAAGTTACTATTGTGATTTTTTTCTATAAGTCATTACATTAATCTTGATGACATAGTGAAATATATATACATCATCGGTGCTCAGCTGTTCCATGCTTGATTGTTCTGTTGCTTAGTGGCTATACTAGTAAATAGTAGCAATGTTTTTGGTCTGGAACTCCTTCCTGGAGATATTGATTAATTACATTAATTTTTATATGTATATCATGACTTACCTTTTTAATTTTTTTTGCTTGTTGATCCACTCTCTTCATTAGCTTCAATTGGTGAATTTCTCTGCAATGTTATAGATCAGTTGATGCACCTGCCTTTGGCAAGTTGCCTTCACAGTTTTTCAAATTGTTGGTGATGGCTTAATATTTTTTCTTAATCTTTTTTGTAGCAAGCAGTATCAGGATCGGGAGGGAATAAAGCTACTGTTGTCAGACGACATATGATGAGAATGCAATCACAAATGCTGTGGATATTTATGACAGCTCTCGGTTCTTGATTTTGTCTCTTCTTATATTTGACTATATCTATTTTAATGAATTTGCAGCTAATCCATCATTCCATTTTGAAATTGTTCAGTGGTTTCGTGCACTTCTTGGCTTCGAATAATGACTGGAGTTCGAGACGTTGACATGGAAAAGTTTCAACTTTCCAAACATCTCCGCTTTAGTTGGCCATTAATGTAAACTTTCTTATATTACATTTATTTTGGGTAATTGGTTAGGCATCTTAATTATGGATTACCTCACAAAGCTAGATTTATGTGACAACTGAGTACAATTGACTAAACTGTATAAAGAAACTACAAATTCCCGCTATTGTAATGCATTATCTGCAGCTACCTGCTGTTTTCTCCTCATGTTATTACTACAGCTTCAGTCTACAGTGTTGTGGCATTATAAAGATAGGTATGTAGGATCAGATAGGGGATTTGGATATTTACCTGTGTGTATGTCTGTGTACTGTAGAAGATGTAAGCATCTGCTACAGGAAGTAGCAGCAGAATCGCATTAATAGCAGTAGAAGTTGCAAATAGCAGTAGCAGTATCTGTGTAGACCAATAGGTATTTGTCTTGGATAATCCTATGGGCATCAGTTATATGCATCAGTTTTCCCAAGTACCGTATCCAAGATACGGCCATGTGGTGCATTGTTGGTCTGTAGAAAAATAGACACCCGGGTATTTGAGTTTGAGCACTCGAGTTTGTATGCCTTTTGTTTTCCTTTTGGAAACCCTCAAATTATGTCCGTCTTTGCCCCCCTTTTGTATTTTAAACTTCCTTAAATTCATCTCACAACAAGGGTGCTACCAGAATATGTACTTTTTATGGAGTTTAATGTTTTGCGAGGCCACATACAAGGTGTACAATTCTTGACTGCCTGTGTTCTACTTCTTATTTCATATTTGGCATATTTACCAATAACTTGAGAAGCATGTCATTTACATGTGACAAAAGCATTCTCTTAGATGCTAGATAGAAAAATACAAGTCTGGTGCTTAATTCTTAACTGTTATCCTGTGTAGCATATACATCACTTCAGTGAAGAGGATTCTATTTTTGTAGCTTGATTGTTTAAATGTCCTCTTTTCTTCTCATCGCAAGATGCTTCTGAACTTGTGAATACAAAGTGTGGGTGTTTCTTCATATGAATTAATCTACATTTTGCTTATTAATTTGAGAAGTCAAAAGAAATTATACATTCTAAATGGTCACAGAAATGCTTCCTAAGAGAACACAAGCACTCCCCTCGGATATGCCTGTTACATACAAAATATTCTCTCATTGCCAGGTAGAAACTGTGCTTGCTTGCCTTTTCTTTGCTACGACATATTGGTTAGACTGTACTTAAATAGAGCACTTGAGTTTGTATGCATTTTCTTTTCCTTTTGTTATCAGCCACCTGTAAATTGGATTAACCAAGTGGATTACAAAGTCTATTAGTCATCACATAATCTGAATCTAAAGCAATGGACATACAACAATAATGTCACGACACCTTATCAGCTGAGATACTGGCTGACAGGGATAACCTCCAATGGTACTTGAGATACTGGCTGACAGGCATATAGGTGATGAGTTTGCGCTAATGTGGGCTAGTCAAAAGGAGCTGGCTAGTCTCCATCCCAAGCTACCAATAATGTCACGACACCTTATCAGCTGCATAACAGCAAGACTTTTTGTCGAGATAGGAAAGGGGGAGATGCTTCCGTCGAAGGACACTCGTCAGATGCTTTTACAAGTATGGTTGCAGCCACTCATAGATGATTACAGTTGGTTGCAGCATGGTTGCAGATCTTTTGACCGGAAGGTTGTGGAGGAAGGGATTAGCCGAACAATTCTGACACTCCCTCTGGAGGACCAGCAGAGTATTTTGCTCTCATGGCTGGGAAGTTTCTTGAAGGTTGGTGATAACTGTCCGAATCTCCAAAGGGCCTTTGAGGTCTGGTGGAGGAGGACTTTCATAAGGCCTTATGTTGAACAACATGGAAATATACTTCAAACGGATAGAAGTTGACTTAGAATTGCGACTCGGAAAAGTTGTTCAAGTGATGGTAGAACTGGTAATAACTGTGAAGAGTTTAAACGGGTTTGAAGACTTTGGAAATCGCTGTTGACTTGTGAAAAGTGAAGGTGTGTTGTGTTTGTGTTTATTTCCTTGAGATATAGAAGATCTCATAAGTTTATGACTTGAAGAACTTTGCACCTTTTGCTTTTGTTCTAGTCTTGAAGCTGTCATACCTGCTTCATTGTTGAATGAATGTTTGCTTGTATATGATCAAGTTACATGCATGTCAGGTCTATGTAAAAATATTAAAAATATGAATGAAATCTGTGTCATAATATCAAAAAAAAAAAACATACAACAATATTTTTTTCCAACTTGTCTAAGAAGGATCGAGAGTAGAAGAAAGAGGTGCTATTGATATGGAATTGACTTATGATTCTTTATCTACCGCACCAATATTTTCTTTTGTGAAAAAAATATCTCTAACTAGTTGCTTGGTTAGGGACCATGCTCATTGTAGATGAGCATCAATGGTGAGGCAACAAATGCAACAAATATAAATGTTTATCGAATACATGGATACATGATCTTGTGTGAACTTATTTTTTATATAGTAATGCTAATGTGTTTTCTTTTCAATTTTGTGTAGGTTGGCGTGTAAATTTTTGATGATTGTGGATATAAGCTAGAAGGAAAGAGTCGATCGAGCTACATTTTGGCCTAAAGATATTTTGTATGGAAATGGAATAGTTTAGTTGAATTTTGGACTAGCACTAGGTTACAAACATTCTGTACATCTTAGTTTTGGACTACTATTTCGATTACTTTAGGCGTACAACTTTTTGTACATCTTGAATGTTTTAATGAAAAATGTATGAATTTATTTATTTTGGTAAACCTTTTATATATATTGATTGATCGAAATGGAAGTTGCGATTGAAATTGTTGAAATCAAAATTGCGGTTCAATATGAATTTTATGATGCACATGTTAATTGTATGTGATACAAAACAGGTTATTCATATATGAAATTTTACAGCATATTTATGGCACTCAAAATGCTATAAAAATCGACAGCGTTCAGAAACGCTATAATAAATCTACAACATTAAAGAACGCTATGCACCATCTACAACATTCATGAACGCTATTATTCATCAACAACATTCAAGAACGCTATAGACCATCCACAACATTCATGAACGCTATAATCTATCTACAGCATTCATGAATGCTATAAACCATCTACAGCATTCATGAACGCTATAATCCATCTATAGCATTCATGAACGCTATAATCCATCTACAGCATTCAAGAACGCTATAATGTTATATCGTTCACATATCTTGGCATACTATAGCGTGGGCAATTATAGCGGACAGAATATGCTATAGAAGGCTTTCTATAGCATTTTGCGCATGCTATTGTAGGCCATATTTGTTGTAGTGTAAGGACCGTAGCGGATTGGAAGATCGAATCCCATAAAAGGACGACCGCTTCAAGATCCGTCAAGTCTAGCAATGGATTCAGGTACGCTTCCGCAATTTTATTATGTTCTTCATCTCATGAATCGACATGGTACATTAATTTCTAACAAGTGGTATCAGAGCCTCCTTGTTTGATTTATGAGGTCGAAGTTCCAGAATCTATTTTTTGTTGTTGTTGTTCAGAAATCCTAAATCTTTCCATCTAATTTATTTTAGGGTTTCAAATGTTGGATCAAAATTTTAGTGATCCTCCCGTTTAGATTCATCCTTATGCATACTGTTGAATTTTTAGATTGTTAATATTAATAATCCGATCAAAGAATTTTTTTTTTACTGTATGCGCCTACATTAAACGACACTGGTTCCTAGATTGTATATGGAATTGTATGTGCATATAGGGTGTATTTGTTTTTAGGCTTCAGCTAAACAAAGTACCTATATTTTCTATATAGTCTGCTCTTTATAATACTAATGGAATTAAGTTTCTTGATGGACTTGTATGTCTCTTATGAACAAGGTGTCCATGGTGGACACGTGTAATAAATCCCTTTATGAGTGAATAGTCTCATTACGAAGCCTGCTTTATATATGGTGCACTCATTTTTTTTTAATGGTTGGGTCAGAGTTAAGGCGAAAAGTTGTATGCATGGAACATATTAATTTAGTTCACATTGACAGGCTTGTATATGCTTTCATCTATTTCTTTCTGTCTCCAGTTTACTGATCTTCGTCTCCAGTTTACTGATACACATTATATATATTATGGCTAAATGTGTTGGAATTATCCAATAATGTTTACAAATTTCAATGTGATTGGTTTGATGAAGATAATCATTGGGTAAATTTGATAATTTAATTGTATAATAGATGCTGATCCAAAATTTTCATGCACCAACAACATAAAGGATTTGTTTACTTAATTTAATTGTTGATTGCATCTTTGCAAAAATGATCTACTTTCTGTTATAGATTAGTTGGATGTCGTGGACTATGTCTATAATAAGCCCTTGTGAAGTAATGCTTTCTTCTTTGGAACTTTAGGGTGCAAAGTTATGTGAAAAGGACATGAAATTGTGAGTCCAGTTTGGAGTATTATTATCATGTCCTATATATTCACTACAACAGATATGGGATACGATAGCGTGCTCAGAACGCTGTAGAATGCCTATTATAGCGTATTCGGTCCGCTATAAATGTACCCGCTATAATTGCCCCATGTACAAGAACGCTATAAAGTTATAGCGTTCATAAACGCTATTGATGGATTATAGCGTTCCATGGCGCTATAGACAGGTTATAGCATTTACGAACGCTATACAATTCTTATAGCATATAAGAACGCTATAGGAAAGTAATAGCATTCATGAACGCTATTTAGTTATTATAGCGTCCATGAACGCTATAGACTTGTTATAGCAGTGACAATTGCTATAGAGTTTACATAGCATTTACGAACGCTATAGTTTCATAATAACGTTTGAATAGCTTTTCAATACAAATTGGTTTTTATAGCGTTTCTTTCACGCTATTATATGTGCACCAATATCATGTCAAAATGCTATTGCATAATGCTTTAGTATAAAGAAATAATTCACATCAGAATAGTATTGCAGCACATCAAAATAGCATTGCAGATATACAGAATGCCACAGATATCTATTGCATATATATAGACAGAATGCGGATATTCAAAAATTTAAATGCTTCTCGACAAATCAATCACAGAATGAATTCCGAACACAAATAAATTCATTAATTTCACTGTCAAGACATTCAAAATCCTTTATAATTTCTCCAAACTTAAACATTAACAACGTTTAATTGTTTCCATACATAGTCCAAATGTGGCATATCCAAAATTTAGCCGCGAACCCTTCGAGCCTATCCCAACCAAGCTCCTCAGAAATCCTCTTAGGGTCCTTTGGTAAACCGTATTTGGAGGTAGAATTTGGATTTTATGGATTTGGAGACAATCCATGAAAGCCTATGTTTGGTTGGAGATGGATTTGGAATGAAAGTATACAAAATCCAAAACTTGGATTTGGTTGGATTTTGGAGGAAAAAATAATTATTCTTAATAATTACGTTAATATTTATTATTTACTAATTTTGTTAAAATTAGTAAATTAAAAATTAGTTAATCTTTATAATTTCGTTAAAAATTAGTTAATTAGTTAATTTCGTTATAATCATAATTAATAATTTATTAGTATTATTATAATTTAATTAAAATTAATTTATTATTTAGTTAATAATCATAATTTACTAGTATATTATATTATTATTATAATATTAATTAAATATTTATTGTATTATTATAATATTAATTAATCATATCCTATGTTTTAGTATTATTAATTAAAAAATTGGTTAATAGTTAATAGTTAATTTTGTTATAATCATATTAATTATAATATTAATTAATATTTATTAATATCTATTTTATTATAATCTTAATTAATATATTTTAATCACAATTAGAATCATATTTTATAATAATTTAACTAATAATTTACTAATCATAATAATATTAATTATAATTACTATTTTTAAAATATTTAATTTATAATTAATTAATCGTTATATTATTAATAATTATTTAATTCTTAATTATTAATTATTATTTTTACTTAATTATTAATTATTAATTATTAAGTATTAATTTATAATCGTTATTATTAATATTAATTATTAATTATTAATTATTACTTAATTTTAATTACTTAATTTATAATCGTTAATTAATAATCGTTAATTATTAATCGTTAATTATTTAATTATTAATTATAATTACTTCATTTATAATTGTTAAATATTAATTATTACTAATTATAATTAATTAATTACTTAATTATTAATTATTAATTTAAATCGTTAATTATTAATTATAATTTATAATCGTTAATTATTAATTATTAATTTATTAATTATTAATTATTTAATTTATAATTAATATTAATTGTTAATTATTAATTATTTAATTTTATAGTTATTATTATTAATCGTTAATTATTAATTATTAATCTTTAATTATTAATCGTATTTATTAAAAATTAACTAATCATTAATTATTAATTATAATCGTCAATTATTAATTACTAATCGTTAATTACTAATCGTTAATTATTAATTTTATAAATAATAATAACTATAATTAATCATAATTAATTAATAGCTTAATTATTGATCATGACTAATTTAATTATTAATCATAAAACCAAATCCTATGTTTGGTTGGAGTTGGATTTGGAGTTGGATTTGAATAGTAAAATCCATGATTTGGATTTGGAGGATTTCCAAATCCAAATCCAAATAGTAAAATCCGGTTACCAAACAAGCCCTTACTTCATCCAACCTACACAAATATAGAGAAAAAACATTAGTGTTCCTAGTTAATAAACAAGCAGTTGAATTTATGAGTTAGCTATCAATAAAAAATTGCCTAAAATTTTATGAGTTATAATCAACAAAACAACTGAAACCTATATAAATAAATGACATTATAATGGAATAATAGTCCCCAAAAGCAATCCAAATTACAAGACAAACATTCCTCAGCAAAAGCTAGAGAAAAAGTATATATAGCCATATATATATAATTGAGATGGGGATTGATACCACCGGGTAAAGATTGATTAAGCATTAATATTTTACTACATGGATGGCTCCTGGACCAGTGCAACTGGACTGAGATGAACAAGAAGCAGTTGGTTTTAATGCTAATATGTCATAAGCAATTAGTTCAAGCTTTGTAGATACTTGCAGGTAGGGTACAAAATAATCAGACTCAAAGGGATACTCAGATTTTTTAGTATACTCAAAATAATACTTGGTCTAATAACATCAACAATTTCAGATGTGGATCATATCCTGCAAAAACTTCAACAGGTAGTTCCTAAAACATAGAAGAATGAAACAGAAATGTGTAAATATAAATAAAAATAGATTAAGAAGTAAATAACAGAACAAACATAATTTGGATACTAAATAATGATTCGGTTCAACTGTCCCCCTTGATATGTATCCCATACATAGTACATTACTCAATATTTCAATTGGTAAATAAGTCTTTTCCTTTTTTTCAGCTTGATAAGTCCAAATAGCATCATCTACTGCTTCAAATTTTCATCAACAAGATCAATGCAGGATCGTATTGTCGTGAAGCTATTAAGATAAGTACACATTTTAAGCATAAATGAAACCGAACCTGCCCTTTATAAAAATTGCTAATAGGAAAAGTTGAAGAATCATGAAGAAATACTTTTGCATTTCCATTATTTATTACAAGCAAAAAACCTTTGTTATCTTGGGAACATCGTATCTTTTTCTAGCCAAGATTAAAACTGTCAGGTATCACAAAATAGAACTAGATGAAGTCTATTCTAAAGAAAATATGAAAGAAGGGGAAGGCACCTGCAAACTAGAAGAGTCATAAGCAACTCAAGCTTTCTCTCTTCAAGGAACTGCTAATAAAACAACCATTTCAAATATTTAAGTAGAGATACCTAAATTGTAAAATCATAGGCAATATCACAAGTTTTGTTATCTTGGGAACCAAGTGCCAGGTATCACAAAATATCTCAATATGCTAATAGGAAAATGAAATCACGTAGAAACAAAAAAAGTTAAGATACAATAGTTTTTTGCGTAAATGAAAAGCATCAATATTCATGTCTACAATATTTCAGGTACACGTGTAGATTAACCCGCAAAGCAACATTTTGACATGTAACATGCTCTGAAATACAAATAAATCATTCCCTTTTCTATAAGGTAGTACGAGAACTCAATGAAATAACTTTTTATGTGTGCCAGAAAGTAAACAGAGACATATACCTATTATTACAGATTCTTAACACATTGAAAATCATCCCATGAATTGCTAAAAGATAAAGTAAAATAAAGTTTGCTATAAAGCCTGTAAAAGTAACTAAGAAAACGTAACAAAAGCACACCGTATAAGTTAAAGTCCAACTTTTGGATTCAATAATTATCTATATTGTATGAAGACATTTTCAGATAGGTATACAATATAATCACCTATGTTGCATGAATATAGACACGGATACCAGTATGAACACAATATGTATGAAGAAATCATGTTACCGTCTCGGCGCAACATAGATAACTGTACAGCAGTTCAAAGTCCCATATGATAACAACGAAGTACTTTTTTACCTACACATCATTTTCTTACCATGCAAACTAACATTGGGCCAAAGACAAAAGCATCTACCCGGCATGTAGCGGCTGACCTGCATTTCAGTGCAAGGGTAGGGAAAGTTAAGATTCCCAAGAAGGTATGAAATTACCGCTCATAGTTATAACTCCTATGATGATGATGTAGGTCGCCAAGCTTTTCATAATTCAAATAGGTTGCAGATTATATACAATTTAATTAAGATGTAAACTCAGGACAAAACCATGATAATACTAGGATCCTAGATATATCATCACCAGTAAAAAGTGAATGAAAAACTATTTCTTTTTTCTATTGTTTAATACGGTGTCTATGTTATTTGCAGAAGGTTAAAGACTTAAATCATAAGAAGGATCCATGGGTAGACACCAGAAAACCGATACTTTAGCTTTAAAAAGTCACAAAACACGCATAGAACTGTTTTAGAATTCGATATATGCGATATGGAATTTGATCCGGCTGAACCACGTTATTACCCCAATCTTGAAAGTTGAAACACAATTATCTGCTAGATAATAGCAATTTTTATTCACATAGTAATCTAACATTAGCTATTAGTTATTGGATCCTGTAATATTCCATTCAACGTATTAGCATTGCCCAATACAAATACATATTGGCCCTATTGTATGGTTTTTGCTTGTCCTTCCCGATCGGATAATACCCCTCAAAATATTAGCCAATACCAACATTATGGCTCTCTATCCCAGTCAATTTGGCAAAAGAATAAAGAAAGAAAAGTGAGAAGTATTGAAGAATAGTGTTAACACAATTATTTGGTCGGGCCAAAGATCGTCATGTGATGTATCAACACGTCTTAACAATTGCCATTTGCCAAAGTAGTATATATACAAATTCACAACATTCATTAATATTATATTATTCCAATCAACATTATCTATGAGCACGTTTACTGTCTAAAGGCAAATAAAAATAGTCTGTATTGCGTGCGAGCAATTAAACAATATTGACTATTATTCTATTTAAAACTAATAAAAAATAATACATAAAATATGTTCAAATGCATCAAATTTTTTCTAGTTTTTTAATATTTTTATTATATTTGGCTTCCCAAACAATGGGCTATGGAGCTCCAATCAGAATCCGATAAAACTGCCAGGACCGATATTCATAAGGACTAAAACCGATTCTGATACCAATATTGCAAACCCCGATTTGAAAACATTACTTTGGTTAAGACTAGTATCAGGTTTAATCGGATATACTTACATTAGCAAGAAAGAAAGGAAGACGAGATCAATATGAATGCAAAACCCTTCCTTACCAGGTTCCATGGACACGGACATGCTAAAAGCGTGTTCAAACCGCACACAAATTTAGTGCCTTACTGCCTCCCATATTGATACTCTCCAGAGTAGTATTCCAGCTTTACATCTTCTTATGGTATTAATTCCAAAAGAAATGGTAACAAACAACTCCTATCAAATTCATCATCATCATCCAAGCCTTCTCCCATCAGAATAGGACAGTTATGGAGCATGAGAAAGCTCCACAAAAGAATTGGTTAAAATTTAGGATCTAAAATTGTCAACCTGAGTCATCCCTACATGTTGCTGCCAAATTTGTAGGAAAGGAAGTACAAGAGAATGCATTTCTGTAAAATATAAAAAAGCCCTCATTGTGGATAGGTAGTCTACATTTTGTAAGCAACTCATATCGAATTAAGTTTGATGTTTTTTTTGCAAGAAAGTGGTAAAGCGCACCAAGCCCATTCGGTGTTCTAAATATTGGATCAAACCACAATAAATCAATCTAGTAATTAGGCATCCGATTAAGCAAATTTTAGAAAGACAATCTGTCCTCCATCGGCAAGGGTCCGTAATCTCATTCAGCCGCAATCAAGTCCATAACAAAATAAAATTACAAAAAATAATTCTTTACTAATGTAAACTGATCCAAGTCAAAAAGACTCTATCATGATTGCTAAAACAGGCCAAAATAACAAAGTACATTCAAACTCTAACACCAACCTTAAACGATGTGAAATCAGCCAATGAACGAAGAAAGAAAAGATTGATAAAATTGCAAACCTTCCTTAGATGTGGCCTCAGAATCAGGTTCTTTCAGATGGCAATAACGTGCTTTGCTAAGCTGCTTCCGTACACTCTCGATCCTAGGCTGGTCATCAATTAATCAGATTAAGCAACAAATCAGCTGAAATAACACAGCGCATAGAAGTTCTGATTACTCTGTCACCTTACTTAATGGATCAACCAGCCGAGTAAATACTGAGTCAATAAATAACTGATTAATCAGACTTCAATAACCGCCTAGCAAAGAAATTATGACGATACCTCTCTAAATTCAGGATTCTTCATCACTAATTGCTATCAGATATTTCCCAATAAAATTTGATCTAATTCAGATGCAAGTTCGTTACGATTGAAATAGTGGTTAATTTCAGAGGTAACAGAGGATTGAGAAACTACAAATCTCTACAAAAAGGTTAAACCCTAACAAATCCTAAAATTGGAGGATTTGCTACATAAAGAAAAGAAACCCTATATAATAAACCAGAACAAACCCTAGCAAATAAACCCTAGAAAACAAATGATAGAAAATAAATTAGAGGATTACCTAATGATTTGGGAGGGTTCAGCGGCAGTTCATAGGGATTGGGAAGGGTTTCCCGCGCCTTGTTTGGGAAGGGTTTCCGGCGCCTGGTTTAGAAGAGGGGTTCCTGCGGTTTTGAGGGGTGAGAGGATTTTGAGAAGGAAGAAGAAAAGTACTGAGAGAATGAAAGGTTTGCGAGGATTTTTTTTGGCTATCAACTATTTAGGGCCGGCTGGACCTTTTCATCATTATTAATACAAACAAAAAAAAATATATATCTATATTGTGATGAGTGGTATCGAGGGAGGGTTTTTGTGAAGGAGGACTACGATGTTTGGCAGGTTTTGGGGAGTTGAAGGGTTGGGAAGAATACATTAAGGGGACATTTGGTACATGGTATTATTTTTTATTTCCGAAAAAAATTAAGATAGAAATCTATTACCACGTTTGTTTGGCTTATAAAAAATTTATTTCCGGGAATTATAAATACCGGATAAATAGTTTACCCACAAAACATGGGAATTTTATCCCTTGAGAATAGGTGGGTTTTTTTTTTTGCCCCGGCAAAAAAAAAATTGTGTATATTTTTTTCTTCTTTTTTGATCAATTTTGATTAGTTTTGAACAATTTTCTTTTTTTGTCGTTTTTATCGTTTTTTTTTTGTCATTTTTTGTCGTTTTTTTTACCAGTTTTTTGTCATTTTAAGCGATTTTTTTTTTCGTTTTTACCCATTTTGTCTTTTTGGTCACTTTTTGATTATTTTTTGTCATTTTTACCCAATTTTTGTCCTTTTTGTCGTTTTTTTGTCAATTTTTGTCGTTTTAAGCGATTTATTTGTTTTTTTAGCTTTTTTGTTATTTTTACGATTTTTAGTCGTTTTTGTCGCTTTTTGGTCATTTTACTGATTTTATGTCGTTTTTTTGTCATTTTGTCGCTTTTACCGATTTTTTTTGTCGTTTTTGTTGCTTTTTGGTTATTTTTTCTCGTTTTAACCGATTTTTTGTCGTTTTAACGATTTTTTTCTTTTTGTCATTTTTATCGATTATTTTTTATTTCTTGCTTTTTGGTTATTTTTGTCATTTTAACCGATTTTTGTCCTTTTTGCCGTTTTTATCGATTATTTTTCGTTTTTTGTCGCTTTTTGGTTTTTTTTTGTCGTTTTTAACCGATTTTTTTGTCATTTTTTGTTGTTCTAACCGATTTTTTTGTTGTTTTTTGTCATTTTTGTCGCATTTGGGTTTTTTGTCGTTTTTACCGATTTATGTCGTTTTGTCGTGTTTGGTTATTTTTGTCGTTTTTACCTTTTTGTTATTTTTTATCGTTTATACATTTTTGTCGCTTTTTTGTCATTTTGTCGTTTTAACCGATTCTTTATCATTTTTCATCGTTTTTGTCGCTTTTTGTTATTTTGTCGTTTTTACCGATTTTTGTCGTTTTTACAATTTTTTTCGTTTCTACAGATTTTTTGTCGTTTTATCGATTTTTTATATTTGTTCACTTTTTTCGTTATTATTATTTTTATTTTTTCCCGGGAATATTTATATGGTCACCAAACATGGGAATGTAATTTTCCAGGGAATTTAATTCCTTTAACAGCGTTCATAACACGCTATATAAAGTTCTGTTAACAGCAAAATAGTAGAGAGGCATAAACGCTATAGATAAACTGCTATTGTATGAACTTTTAATAGCACTTAACAATGAACGCTATAGATGATGATATTATAATAGCAGGGAGGCTCGAATGCTATAGATAAACTGCTATTGTACGCTCTTTTAATAGCACTGCGGAATGAACGCTATTGATGATGACATTCTATAGCAGGGAGGCTTGAACGCTATAGATAAACTGCTATTGTATGTCCTATTTGTTGTAGTGATTGTTGTTGGTCTTTTGG
Source organism: Iris pallida (assembly GCA_029216955.1). Taxonomy (NCBI): domain Eukaryota; kingdom Viridiplantae; phylum Streptophyta; class Magnoliopsida; order Asparagales; family Iridaceae; genus Iris; species Iris pallida. Next base: position 2,043,562 of record JANAVB010039816.1, on the reverse strand, counting down.
ATGCATATTTTCAGCATGAATTATATTATGTTGATAATGTTTAGTTTAGTCAAATAATTAATTCATGCTTTAAGTAATATAAAGAGATTCACATACTTATGATTATCTTATTTGAGTTGTAATATTTTAAATATGCATGTACATAAGATTTTGGATATGATTCAGTTTTGTAAAATTTAGTCAACATTCAAATTTTTGGTACCTTTTATGACTAGCAATAATTGTCTAATATTCTAAATAGACCCATTGAAACAAGATGTCGCCAAAGTGACCTCTCTTGCGTAGATAGTCTATGAAGGATTTTGGATGTTTATGTGTATACATTCATGCGGGTATTAGCCGGCCCAAAGGAAGGTTAATATTTGGCCAAATTGCATACATACTTGTGGTGATAAATGTGTGACAATTATAAGGTTTACATGTAAATAATAACCCGATCCAAAGATAGGCTTATTATTTGACATGACTTATTATCAACATTTGATCATTACACCAAGAGTACCACTTGCAGTTAATATCACTGTCCAAAGACTTGATATTAATAATATACTAGGTATCTTGAGATGGGGTTCACTATTATTTGAATTAGTTTGACTATATTTTACTCTTTGGTTTTTAATTAGAGCATGTTTGTTTATTTATTTTTTTGTTCTCTTAACAGTTAATGTTGCTACAATATCTGCCAATAAGAATTCAATTTTCATGTTTAATGGGATAATCTTTAAGGGCGAAAAAGAAAATAAATACAGTAGCTGCTAAGGGTCCAGGTCAAGAGAAACAACAATATAAAACTAAGTATTGTTCTTTTATGATAAGACATGACACATAATGAAGAAATGTACAAAGTATCACGCATGGCGTATAAAGAAATATATATTTCTAAATTTGGTCTGTTCTGAGGTTAATTTAGATTTAGTACCTAAAAATACGTGGTGGTTAGATTCTGGTGCTACTACCCACATGAGTGTTTATAGACAAGGTTGTCTGAGCTACCGAAGCCAATTGATGGTGAAAGATACATCTATGTGGGTGACGACAAATCGGTAGAAGTGAAAGCAATATGATATTTTGGGTTATGTTTAGGAACCGATTTTTATTTGGATTTGATAGACACTTTTATTGTACTGTCTTTTAGACGAAATTCAGTTTTAGTTTCCTTAATGGACAAATCTGGTTATCATTGTTCATTTGGAAATAATAAGTTTAGTCTATCTTTAAATCCAAATATTATTGGTAACGGTCCCCTTGAGGTTTATGATAACCTATATTCATTTAAAATTATTACATCTTACAAAGAAATCTTGCAAGTGGAGTCATGTGGTACTAAATGCAAAATTAACAATAAATGTTTTTAGTCTCATTATGACATAAGCGATTAGGTCACATCTCTAGAAATAGAGTTGAATGATTTGTGTCTGATGAGATTTGGATTTCATTGACTTTGTAGACTTTATTGTCTATATTAATGTGTAAAGGAAATACAGACCAAAGTTTAATTGTAAGCAGCTACTTTATTGGCTATGCTGACAAATCAAGGGGTTAATAATTATATGATCCCACACTAAGAAAAAAAAAATTTGAGACGAGAAGTATAATATTTTTTGAGGATGTTGAGTTTGGGGGAGAAATAAAGTCAGGATCATTGTCTTTGAGAAGGAATTAATTACGATTTCTACTATCACTTTTGACGATGTGCAGGATTATATATCTGTCATGATCAAGAAGTGAATTCGGAGCCTCAATAAGACAATGTCGAATTACCTCTATAAGTCGTTGTTGAGATACCTTAACAACGACAATATAGCGGCACCCCATTCAAGATAAGGTAATTATTTCAAAGAAACAAACTCAACAACCTCAAGAACCGGTAATATTAAGATGTCAACCAGAGAAAGGAGAAATATAATTTCAGACAATATTGTCATATTTCTCTAGGAACGTGAGAAAAACTATGAAATATTGGAAGGTGATTCAATCATCTTCCGTCGGGCCATGGAAAGTTCCAACTCTTAAAAGTGGATTGAGGAAATAAATAAGGAGTATAAGTCTATGCAAGACAATAAAGTTTAGGAACTTGTCACATTACCAAAAGATACGAAGTTCATTGGTTGAAAATGGACATTTAAAACCAAGAAAGATTCGAAAGGATAATGTGGAGAGGTATAAAGTACGTCTTGCAGCTAGTGACTTTACTCAAAAGTCAACGATTGATTTTAAAGAGACTTTCTCTTCGGTATCTTTGAAAGACTCTTTTAAAACAATCACAGCACTTATTGCACATTTTGATCTTGAGTTACATTAAATGGATGTCAAAATTGTGTTTCTCAATGGTAACATCGACGAAACAATTTATGGTACATGCAAAAAAATTTGTGTCGAAAGACCCAAATAATATGGTTTGCATATTGACAAAATCTATTCATGGACTCAAGCAGGATTCTCGTCGAAGGTACTTAAAGTTTTACCAAGTGATTATCTCGTTTGGTTTTGAGATAAACACTGTTGAAGATTGTGTGTATCACAAGTTCAGTGGGAGTATGAATAATTTTCTGGTTTTATATATTGATTAAAGTATTCAATGCAAACCAGGTGACACCTCTCGTTAAAGGAGACAAATTCGGTTTCAATCAAGTGCCCTAAGGTTAGCCTTAAAATTAAGAAAATACAATAAATTTTTTCTTCATGATCAGTTGTAGGGAGTCTAATGTATGCTCAAGTATGTACGCGTCAGGATATTGCGTACATATTAGGATGTTAGGCAGATATTTAAGCAAATATGGATGGATCATTGGATAGCAGCCAAACTACTTAAATAATTAATAGAGAACAAGAAATTATATGCTATTTGTAGGAGATCGGATAATTCTGGAGATCATAAAGTATTCCGACTCCGATTTTGTTGGATCCCAACACAGCAGAAGATCCACATCAGGTTATGCTGACTAATGGAGGTATATTTTGAATGAGTGTCAAACATGCACTCATAATTTCTTCCACCATGAAAGCAAGATTTATAACATGTTGTGGGTATCTATTCAGGGTATATGGTTGCGAAATTGTCACAAGGCTGCGCCTACAGTACGGTGTTGAAAGACCACATAAAATTATGGTGTGACAATAAATCAGCAGTACTGTATTCCAATAACAACAGAAACTTGTATAAGTCAAAGGATATTCACATAAAGTTTCTAGTTGTGAAGGAAAGAATTTAGAATGGTTATAGTGTCCATATAGCACATTAGGGCAAACTCCATGTTAGCGGATCCGCTCACAAAAGCATTATCACCCAGGGTCTTTCATGAGCATACTGCTCATATGGGTGTTAATTAAGAATATGGCAATATAGTGGAAGTTTGTATTTTATGTATTTGAGTGCTATTTGGTTTTGGACACATTTATGTATTAAAGTATTTTTGGATATTTATCTGATCAGATATATGGAAATTCAGTTCATTCTGTTTTCATTATGTTAAAGTATTGATCTCACTAAAGTTAAGGAGGACCAGTTGGAAATAGACATGTATTGATCACATTGCGTGTAATTTTATGCTACGCATCCATGATTGATCTATGTCGTTTAGCTATATTGGTATATGTGATCATTGATGGTTTAGTTACGCTATATGTGACGAAGGCCGCTTTGATCCTATGTTAATATGGTTAATGGACGAGATTGTCCGGATATACCCTAAGGATTAAGATAGCAATTTATGAGTTCACTAAGGTTAACACAATTATAAGGTTACATATGTGGCCCAGTGGGAGATTGTTGGAATTATTCAATAATTATGGGGTCACACATGTAAAATTAATTGTGTTTGGGCTATCTAAATAATTAAGTCAAATTAAAATGGTCTATTTGAAAATTGGCTTAAGGGTATAATTGTCATGGAATTAATGTGTAGATACCGGAGATAATTCTAATTTGATGAGGGACCAAATTAGAAATATCAACACATATATAAATATGTGTATTCATTAGGGTTATGGTCCCCAACTCATACGGCCACCAAAGAGAGGGTTTCTCTATTCTTTTCTGTATCCCCATCAACAAAGAGAGGAACAAAGATTTCATCTTTGTTATTAAGGGCCATAGCGGGTTGGAAGATCGAATCCCACAAAAGGACGACCGCTTCAAGATCCGTCAAGTCTAGCAATGGATTCAGGTACGCTTCTGCAATTTTATTATGTTGTTCATCTCATGAATCGACATGGTATATTAATTTCTAACAAGAAGATGAGTAGTTGTCTTAAAAGTTGTCTTGGAAGTCGGAAAAAATAATTTTTATTGTCTCCTCAATACTTTTGCATTGAAGAGAGTTTTTCTATCTCATTGTCTTTTGAGATATAATTTTGCCACATAAACAAGACATTGTCTTGTGGCTCATGCCACATAGGAGCCACCTAAGACTCACAACACTTAACAAGACAATAGGGTTGGAGACGCTCTAAATGTCAACAATTTCGAACATGTAACCTCAAAGTTGTTTGTATTATCATCCGGCTTTTCGAAAAAAAAAAAAAACTATGTTTGGATTGCGTTCTTTGGTGGAGTTGGTGAAGTTAAAAGTATGTTTTTTTTCCCAAAAGAAACAAAGATATTGACAAGCACTACAACGAAATCAACATAGTTCCAAATTGATGCTGGCCGTGGCCGGCTGATAGAGTAAGTAAAACTTGTCACAATTAAGATTGGAAAAGTCCAGATGGACGAGGGAAGAGACCGCGGCTGAAATTGAGACGCCACGTGTCATTCTCTGTTGGTTGGACTGTGGAGTCCGCAAAAATTATCTTTCTCAAAAATGTTTTCAATGGGGGTCGTCCGTGACGTCGATTCACGCGTCGGTTCTCTCACGCGATCCGTAATAAACGATTGTTTAAGATTATGAATATTTAGTAATAGGAGCTCACACTATAGTTAAATTTAAGATTTGGATTTTCAAAATATCCGACATTAATATTTGGATCTTAAAATTACTATTTACTTGCACCATTGTTCACTTTGCCTACGTGAACAGTAATTTTAAGAGCAAAATACTAACGTCGAACATTTTGGAAATCCGAATCATAATTTAAACTATCATGTGAGACGCTGCTACTAAATAGCACTTAAGATTAACTACCTTGGTTAGGTACGATGTTTAATCGACTTCTAATATTTGTAATTGTTCTACCAACAACGACATCTGGCCTAGTGGTAGTAGTGAGGCATAAGGCCCGAGCGGTCAGAAGATCGATATCCCCGATGGAAATGTTCAGACATAATACTTGGGTGATGGTAAGGTGGATTTTGGAAAAGTAAAAAAAGAAAAAAAGAAAGTGGCTTCGCATAAACATAAAGATTATGAATGATACACATATAGAATGGTCGAGGACAATTGAAAGGCACATATCAAGACGTGTATTGGTCAGGTTGTTCGTTCAAAAGGTCGATCCGGTCCGGCCCATTACAATTCCAGGTTCGGGCTGGGTTCACTCTACAGGGCCAAAGGCCCGTAGGTACGACTCAGATCGGTTTACTTAAAATCTGGTCCGAATCGGGTCCAACCCCAAAAACCGGTCGACCGGGCTTGGTCAGGTCCGATCCCAGGCCTGGGCCGACCACCCCCCCCCCCCCCCCCCCCCCCCCCAGCCCACCAGTTTGGGTTTTTAATTTTTTGGACTATTTTACCAAAATATCCTCTATTAACCGTTCGATAAATGTTGAGAGGGATATTTTGGTGAAACAAACCTCCTAAGTTCCTAACAGTCATAATAGTGCATCAGTTTTTTTTTTTTAATAAAATATTCCCATTTTATAGTCTTTTTGAACGTTAATAAGGAGTATTTTGGTCATTTTATTGAAAATGATCAAAATATTACTAAACAACTATATTATAAGGGTATTGGTTGTCATTTGTCACTTAAAAATTCCTATAAATATGGTATAATTCATCCAAATTTATTACAATTTTTTTCTCTTCTAATATTTACAAATAATCTGGTATTATCTTCGGCAAAGTAGCTTCTTTTTTGATGCCATGAAAAATTAACAACCACGACAACAAGCGCAAGATTTGCAACCTCAACCTGCACCACAACCTCAGGGGGTACAGAGGCCTCAACTCGTACAGCAACCTCAGAGGGTACAAGGATCTCAACCCGCACAACTTCAGTGGACACTAGGCTAGGAAGAAGGAATGAATTATAATTGGATGAGATCATAAGTTTGGCACAATTTTAACAGAGTTTATAATAAGCGTAATACAAAAAAAATACTCTCGTTCAACTCTTGTTGAATTCTTACATTGTGAAAAAACGAATCAAATGGAAGCCTAAATATGACTATAAAATATTTTGTAGGCAATTAGACAATTGTATCTAATTTTTTGCTTATTCTTGAAAAAATATATTATTTTAATATATGTTATTATTGTTAGATAGGTATATTTTTTGACACAACTTATTCTTAAGTTTTTTCTTTTTCTTACTCCTAGACGGGATGGCCCAGCCCAGCCCAATGCTCACAGTGAGACACAAACCTCCTTTTTCTTAGCATTTGGTAGGCTGATGTGGATATGCTATTTCCTCTATATTTTTGTATTAGTATTAGTCCATTAAAGTTTTTTAAATAATTTATTTTCTTGGACATCATTTTTTTATCATGCTAGAGAATATTATTTTCATCATGAAAAATGAGTATTTTTTGTCTCTCCCAATGGAAATATTGATATTTTGGAGATTTTTCAAACTACTTCCGATCAACATCCGAAACCAATTTGGTCTGACTCGACAAAGACCACACACTACTCTTCTAAATTCGATAACCAAATCTGATCTGACTCTAACTGGACCCACATTCAGCCTAACTCAACCATACCTAAACTCGACAAAAAATTGATCAGATCGAAGGCGACTTAACTATAACCAATTGGAACCTGACTTAAGTAGACTCCAATTTGACATGGCTCCAAAACTCAAATCCGACTTAGACTAGAATTAAACATGATCCTATACTCAATTAGACTCAAATCCGACATGAAACTGATCAAACTCAGATCCGACCCGACCCAACTCAACTAACTCCAAATTTGACATAAGACAAAAATCTGACTCGACTTGACTAGAACCAAACTTGAGCCTACGTGATTGATTATTATGATGCAATTTTATGATATAGGAGTAATTCATAAAAATTATATTCATAAATATAATATTTTTGGTAATATTTATGACATCAAACACATAAATTCTATATTTCAAAAAATAATGTCTATTATACCAAAAAAAAAAGTATAACTAAATATGTATGGATTTTGATTTATGGAAATATTATTTCCCAACCAAAATAGTAGTGGTTGACTTTAAAGAAAAATTGGGGATATTTAGTTTTAGGGTTTCATATATACATGGATATTAGGATTTGGGTTTCGAAATTGATCGACGTTAGAATTTGGGTCTCAAAATCACTGTTCACGTAGGCTAATGAACAGTGATTTTGAGACCAAATTTCTAACATCGATCAATTTCGAGACCCAAAATTTAATATTCATGTATATGTGAGATCCTAAAACTAAATAATCCCATAAATTATGAGTCTAATCCCACTAGTCTAATCCACTATTGTTAATGTTATTATAGTATTTGGAGTGAGTGTGATGTTCACTGACCATACCATGATAACAAGTCAACTTCTTTACAAATAAATACATATGTATAAGAACAAAAAAGAAAAAGAAAAAAATTAGGTAACAAACAAACAAACTATACAACATGATTTAGCTGACCACTTCAATAACATTATCATCTCCTTGGTCAACTGACTCAACTTCTAGGAAGTTGGCTCCCTTGTGCAGAATGACATACTGTCACTAAAAACTTATTCAAGGACTAAGCGGTTGTTAACAGATTCTTTCATTACATGCCAATTATATGTTCCAATTTTTTTTAAGAAAATCTTCAACAAATAATGGAGTATGTTCATAATTAATTTGTATTTCTAATATATATATATATATATATATATATATATATATATATATATATATATATATATATATATATATATATATATATATATATATATACGGTTCTCTAGTCCGCTATATGCAGGATTATGAAAGATAGGACGAACACTGATCTCTGGCTCGACCCGTGGATGGGTAATGGTTCCCTCCTGGAGATCTTGGGTGCACAGATGGACAGAGAGGCGGGCAGGGGGGTGAAATGTAGTCGGATCATCAGGGATGGGATCTGGAGGCCTGAGGAGTATCCTTTCACTGCTAAGTTTGGAGAGGCGATTCGTCAGATCACTATTGATACTAGCCAGCCTGCTGACTCCTGGAGATGGGTTGACCCTGGTTCGGATGGAGGGTCAGGGATATTCCGCCTTAAAAGTTGCTACAATCTGGTTCGGACTCCTCATGACAGGATTGCGGAGTATGACTTTATCTGGGCAAAGGGGATTGTTCGCAAAATGCAGCTTTGTTCATATAAACTCCTTCTAGACAGGTTGATGACGAGGGACAGACTTCTCAGGTTTGGGATGCAGATTCTAGACCCGAAGTGCGTACTCTGTACAGGTGACGCCGAATCTATGGGCCACCTATTCTTTGAGTGTCCGATGTCTTGGCACATCTGGTCAGAGCAGTGCATGCGATCGATGGGTGGAGTTGGCAGTGCTAGAGATATACGGGGGATCCTCTGCTGGATCAGAGATCGTCGAGGCATGGACCCTGTGTCACGCCCTGAGTCGGCAAACCGTTCGTCCCCGGTGTTATTTTGTCGATTCGATCGTCCTCGCTAAGGCGTGATGTTGTACGAGTCCATCTGACTCGATCGCTAAGCTTGGTAAACGATAACACCTTGCGGCATCGATCAAATCGATTTGGACGGAAGTTACGAGAATCGATCCAACTAATGGAACGACTTCTGTTGGAATAAGTCCTAGATGCAGCGGGCTGCGTCTCGGCGAGTGAGCTCTATATAAGAGTCCCTTCGACGGGACCGGACCGCTGTATAGTTTTCTTGGAGCTTTTGCCGCTGGGTTTTGATGAAGTGCTTTCGCGTCATTTCATGGATGCAATTACAAATTTCGAAGCAAGGAGAAAAGAAGGAATTCTAACAAAGTGTTGGTGCTATTGCAGGAGCTCGCATAACTAAAGCTTGACGTTGCGAAGCGCTTCGACGATCGGCACGAAGCAAAGTAACTGGTGGGTGATTCGGCCCCTTCTTTTCTACTCTGTCCCGCAAACTAATTCCTTGCCTCAAATTCATTCAAATCGAACGATGCCAAGTTAATTGCATGCCAATCCACTAAGTTCAAGAACTCGGAAAAAAACGTATCGATTTATAGTAATTCACTCTGAAATACAAGTCTATCACATAAACCAGAAAGTTTAAGGTTCTAGTAAAAAGATAGACTATTTCACGTGCTGCAAAATAATATGAAACGTCAATCGTGGGTTATGATGCCTCGGACAATTTGGTGCCTACGGGACGCTAAATCGGGAGTACGACTTTGGGGAAAATGAATCGTTGCATGAGTTAGAAAAAATGATAATGTCGTTCAATACTGTCCGCGCTATACAAAACTGTTGCATATGTTAAACTGTTCACAGCATTGGCATGGTCATGGACAGCTTGTGCACAAGTTGATATTTTTCCTCGAATCGGTATCCGGGGCATCGGAATCGAATCGACCTAGGGGGAATGAATAATCGTGCTTCGGCACTGATGCATTGCGGGACCGTCAGTCAGACTTGCAACCTAGACTGAGCGGGCCGAAATGCCGTTGAGATAGTCCCACGTGATGTGTAACATCAATGACCGCATATAAGATAGTAGCATGCTCACCTATTGTCTTATGCAGGTTTAAATATTATCTCTGTTTTCATGCAAGGACGAGCATGGCCGTGGTAAGAATATGATAAACTGATATGTTGCACTGTATGCTTTATTACTCAAAGATGGCTATCGAATATGAACTGAATTCATTTAGTTCTAATAGAAAGACAACTCTAAAGTATGCCTACCCTAACAATCAGAGTCAGTTTAGACGAGTGGGTTCGTCTCGTCCACTTAGCAAGTGTGCTAATCCCATTCCCCCCAATTTCTCCAGGTGCGGCGGGCGCTCCCAACTAAACTGAAGCTGAAGTACGGAGAGGCGTTTTGAAGCTCTTCCTATGCTGAAGTATTTTGAAGCCAATTCAATCGACGGCTTATGTATAAAGGGACGAATGTATGGGACGGTAAGCATTAGTTCAGGCAACTTGTCGAGTGTGTTACTTTCTGTTTTCAATCAATGTAGCCGCAACGGCATCCAATGTAATTACGACTTGCACTTCGTTGCAAGCTATGAATGAAAAGCATTTCTATCTTCCTATACTGCGTCTTATATTCTGATGTGATTTGTGAAGTTTTAACTTGGCGTATTAATACAAAAAGCAACGTAACGTTCTTGCCTTGTACGAGTGCAATTCCAGACTCGTACGGCATCACGCCTTAGCGAGGACGATCGAATCGGCAAAGTAACACCGGGGACGAACAGTTTGTCGACTCGGGGCGTGACACCCTGGTTGGGCCAAGATTGCTAGAGTTAGACTTGCAGCATCAGTTTGGCACGTCTGGAGGGAGCGTAACAGGCGTATCTTTGAGGGGCTGGCTACTCCGCCTGTAGGAATTCTACATAATATAGAATTCGATGTATCTGTAATGGCCCCTTAACTGAGGAGGGAGAGATGTGAGAATAGTGTATTGTAATACCTTTACTGCGATTTGCGTGAAATAAAATTTACCCTTATTCCAATATATATATATATATATATATATATATATATATATATATATATATATATATGAAAACTTTGTGCATGTTGTATTACATGTCTTTTGGGTCCATTGTCTCCAACTCCTACCATTTTTGTAAATGGAAGGAATAATAGATCCGCGTGGGTGGACCTACTGATATTCCGTCATCCAGTCAGAATATTATGTCTTTTCCTATTAACCACAAGGATCACTCAAGTTTGGATCTAATGGAAAGCATATGACTATCTTTAGCAAGTATATACACCATAATTCAGTGTATTTTTAATAAATCTCTCAATTTCTATGAATTACAAATACGTCCTCCGAGTAACAGAAAATAAAGTTTGAGCCCCTCTTGTTAAGTCAAACCCATTTAAAGAACGATATTTCACCACTTTTGATGGGAGTAAATTATTTTGATTGTTATGTTCTTTCAATCTATTCTACTATATAATAGGAAAACTTGATAGTGAAACTTTTGAATTCCAAAAATACTCTTACATGTCTATACTAATTAAAAATGGTTCATTAATTTTAATAAGGACAACTTAATAATTATGAAGACTACCCCTTGATCTTTCTAAAGAGTTTTCCTAAATTAATTAAAAGAATATTAAAATACGTGCAAGGCACGTGCACATATGCTAGTAATAATAATGAGTAAACATTTAGGCCTCGTTTGGTTCACGGAAAGGAAATCAATTCCCATGTATTTTCCATGGGGATGGGAAAGTAGAATTCCTATCAAATTTCCTTTCCTATGTTTGGTTGGTGTAGGAAAGGAAAGAAAAAATATATCATTGTTCCAACAATATCCAATGTCAACATAATTATAATGAAGAGTTAATTGGTAAAATAGGTAATAAATCAAGGCTACTTTTGTCATAATGTTTGGTAATTAATGTTGGAAAAGGAGGAGGGAAAATGAATCCCATGGGTCATGAGAGGAACCATTTTCCCTCCTATTTTCCTCCATGTCAGGAAAGTGTTTCCCAAACTTGTAGCTACCAAACAAAGGAAAGGAACAAATTTCCTTTCCGGATTCCTTGAATCCGTGAACCAAACGAGGCCTTACTTCATTTCATCATCACCCCTCTTCGCGTGGATTAAATCCTCTTTCTTTTTACAATCAACTCCTCAAGTAAGTCATTTCTTCTTCTAATCTTTTCATTAATTCATCGTCACAATTTTCTCCACGATCTCCATTATTTGTCATTACCATTCCCCGCCCTAGAGAAGAGAGGAGCATTATACAATTTCAAATTGGGTTTTAATTTTAAACTGAACTGAATCGAATCGAACCGAACCGAAACCAAATTAGTCGTTCAGTTCGATTTCTAATTTTCATTTTGGAACATTAGAATTGAAATTTTTGTTTTATAATTGAAAGAGGACATGTCCTGTTTGTGGGAAAAAAAAACTGGGGTTTGAAACTTAAGTTTTTTCTGTATGATTTTGATACCAAACAGATGGGCCAACCGTATAGACCGAAGAGAACTAGAATTTAATTCGGTTCAGTTCGGTTTGATTTTTAAGAAGTATAATTTGGTTCGGGTTTTAATTCTTGCGGTTCACTAAGATTGTGTATTTTTGCAGTTCGGTTTAACTGGATATACCAAATGCTTTCCCCTTCCCTCTTCTGATCTCTCTTCATCTTCTCTAGATGCAATTAATATGAATATAAATTAAATCTTAAGATCTTTTAAAATCTAAGAAAACCATGCAACATTTTCAAGCAACTGAAAAAATGAAACAAATACCGGACATGAAAGCAAATTAGTCCACTCATGGTTGTCACTTAAGCACACATTTTTAGTGACAAATACTTTTCATGCTCAAACTGCATGTGGGTCTCTTTAGAGCATCTCTAACCCTATTGTGAGTTTAAAAAAAATGGTTGTCACATAGGAATGGCAAGTTTTCATTTCAAAAATTATTCTCCAATACAAATGTAGAATAAATCATGAAGTTGACATGGCAAAGGACAATGTGAAGTTGGTTGTCTAAGTCTAGACAATGCACTTCACAATGACTTTGTCTCTCCACATCATCAATTATGAATATAAATATTTAAAAAAAAATGAAGAAGTGAAGGTGTTGTCTTGGAAGTTGAAAAAAAATATTTTTATTGTCTTTTCCAGGGGCGGCCCGGGGGAGGGGCAAATGGGGCGTGGGTCCGAGGCACCAAAATCCAAGGGGCCCCAAATAATTTTAAGAGTTAGTAATATATATTATATAGTATTAATATATAATAAAAGAGTTGGTAAAAAATGGTAATTACTTTTACAGTAGTGAAAGTTTGTCCCTTCCGATTCCAGAGAAGAAGAACTTCTTGTCTTCCAATTCCAGAGGCGAATTGATTGCCAACGATAAGTGTTCCAGAAAATTGTTAATTTTAATTCTCGCTTCCTTCTTTCTTCTACTTCGAGTTGAATCCCAAACTCCTATTTTTTTTTCCAATTTATCCTTCATGTCCTCTTCTACTGTCTATAATTTGAAAATCTACTTAGGGATTTGAAGTTAAGAACTCGTTGAATTGACATGAGTTGCAGCTAAGACAACAACAGCTACTCACTGAAACGATGACGCAAGTTCCATTGAACAATCTCCAGATAATGAACTTAAGGTCTGAAATTCGAGTTTTAATGATGAACTTGATTGTTGTTGATGCTAATAGCGACAATAACTTTAACGATCTTGAGTTGCACTAATGAATTATTGAATTTTGAGTAAGCTGATTTCGAATTTTTGCATAACATACTTTGGAATGTTGTATTAATTAGTGGATTTTAACAAATATTAGTGATAAGATGATTTGGAAATTGTTGAATTTGGTATTTGAATTTGGATCATGTGCGGGAACGAAATGTTCACTACAAATATGTCACTTTCATTGTTCTAATTAACCATTAAGGACAAACCAATTTGATATTTAGATTGATCTAGTTTTTAGATGTTTAGTCGAACTTGAGTTGGAATGAGTTAGGTGTTTGATTATTCAACTATATGAAAAATGGTGCAAGAGTTTGTATCTAGGAGTTTTTATTGATTTTGTAGAATATTTATGATGTTGTATTTAAACGTGATCAAGATGTTTCTACTTAAATTTCAATGGTACTATTTTTTCAAGAGAAATGATATTTATAACGATACCCTAAATGTAAAATGCGCTCATGATAATGAAACAATGAATATTCTCCAAAAAATTAACATTTTATTTTCAATATATCCGAACAAGGGGCATCATTTTAGATTTTGTCCTGGGCATTAAAATACTCCGGGCCGGCCCTGGTCTTCTCAATATTTTTGCATTGGATAACACTTTTTATCTCATTGTTTTGTGTGAATATCATCTTGCCACATAGGAAAGACAATATCGTGTGCCTCATGCCACATAGGAATCACAACACAAAACAAGACAATAGGGTTGGAGATGCTCTTAATCCGAGTGAAGTGCATGCAGAAACAATTTCAAGTTTGAAGATAAGGTATAATTAGACTAGGGGTAAGCATTCGGTTAATTCGATTCAAATCGAATCGAATAATCGAAAATCGGATTGGACCAAAAATCAAATAAGAACCAAAATCGATTCGAATGGCCCATAACCGAATCAAACCGAACCGAATTAAATCGGTTTATTCGATTTATTTGATATATATATATATATATATATATATATATATATATATATATATATACACACACACACACACACACACATATATATACAGAAATGCTCCAAAATCAGCCGGTTGGTTTTGTATTATGGAATCATCCTATGTTTCATAGGTTGGATTAGAATTTAGTGGTTGAGATTAAAAGGTGTAGACTCCACCACCTTTTTAAGTCATTTAATCTCAGTCATTCAATTACAATCCAACGTGTATAACATAGGTTGGTTTCATAATACAAAACCAGCCGGCTGGTTCTAGAGTATATATATATATATATATATATATATATATATATATATATATATATATATATATATATAAACTAAAAAAAATTATTCGGTTTTAGACCGAAACCTAAAACCGAAATCAAATTCGAATAAGAAATTTATTATTTTCAAAACCGAAACTAAACCGATTTTTTTTTAAAACCGAACCGAATCTCTTATTCGATTCGGCTCAATTTTCGGTCCGAAACATAATAATGCTCACCCCTATAATCAGTAGCGCGGAGATTGAAAGTAGGGCCAGCCCAGGAGTAAGTTATACGAGACTTTCGACTTGGACAATCCTTCTCTGCTTGGAACAACCCCCCAGTCTCAACATGATCCCAGAAGAGGTGGGAGTCACAGGTGACCTCCAGGTTCTATCAACAATAAGATGCAAGGGACAAACAAAAGTAGCTGTAGATAGGACAATCCAACCTAGTGGGCTAGCCCTGATCGAAAATACAGTGGCGGGGGCTAACTTAAAATAATCTGTCGAATTAGATTCATGTGGAGATAGAAAATATAATGTGTGTTGGTGTTGGATGGAGTTTTCTAACTTATGTGGAGAATACCCCAGAGTGGGACGAACATTACCGTGTGTCAGAAAAGCTCGGAAAGTCGAAAACGATGAATGCGACGAATGTGGCTCGATTTGAGTGCGTACAAGAATATATTGAAAAAATAATATCAGGATAAGAGGTATACCGTTGGAGGACATATTTCGGTATACTGCTGGTTTATCGCTACTAGTATACCTAAAGTCTACCGATGTTGGGCCTGAAGGTCGAAATTAGATGTTTTATTAACATCGATGGATCATGATCAACGGTTAAATCTTTTTCGGAATTGGGTGCTTCAATAGGTTTTTTCTAATCATAAATCATTATCAATCATAATCAAGAGATTAAAGTTGAGAGCTTTTTCAAGTTTGCAAGTTTTCTAAGAGAGCAAGAGACAGATTCGAATTTTCGGTGGTCGTTTCGATAAATTCTACGTCGGTTCTTTCTCGTCATATTTTCTTTAATAATCTTCGTTCTACTTACCGTAATATATTTTCATTTATAACTAAATTGTTGCGTTAATCTGTGTGGATTGGATGAGAAGTTTATAAGGATTCGGTGTATCTTCTTATTCCATTAATGAAGGCTTTTCAAATTGTATTCCGATCGTCCGGTGATTTCTTTGGTCAAAATTTTTCACGTAAATGTCAATGTGTTTGCATTATGCTTCCTCGCCAGGTCCTATCATTTTGAAAAACAATTTTTGGATTTCGTTCCGCACAATGGGTGGGAACAAACTTTAAAAAAGTTATTCGGATTGGACGTTATGCATTAGAAAAAGAATATTAATAATAAATACTAGTTCATTAAAAAAGATAAATTAGTAGACAATAATAATCTTTATATAATTTTTTAGTAACTAGCTAATTAAAATGTCCAAGTATATATATATCTGTATTAATAAATAAAAATATATTTTTTTTTTTATAATTAACTACCACCGTACTCATATAAAAGTAATTTAAAATCCTTACGACAAGTTTTTAAAATAACTTAAAACAATTATTTAAACATATATCTAAAATCATATATATATATATATATATATATATATATATATATAATATATATAATACACACACACACTAACTACACGGTAATAATAAACTAACTATATGTATGGTATTATCTAAACATATGTCCAAAGTTCTACAAAGAACAAAATTTAATTAAAATATATTTAATATTTAAACTAATTACACGGTAATATATAAATTATATCCAAAGTTTCAGTTAATTTATAAACTAACTATATGTATGGTATTATCTAAACATATGTGCAAAGTTCTACAAAGAACAAAATTTAATTAAAATATATTTAATATTTAAACTAATTACACGGTAATATATAAATTATATCCAAAGTTTCAGTTAATTTTTAAATAATTTTCTATGCACCTTTATTGTATAGTGTATGTGTACGTTACTAGAAATATATATAAGGAGAGCATGGCTGGTTTTGAGGGAGTGCGATCGCACTAGGCCTTCCGAATTCGTATGCCTCCAATTTTTTTATATGTATATGTATTATGTATGCTATACTAACTTATGGATACATAATTTAAAAAATCCAAAGATTTCAAACTTATGAATAAATAATTTAAAATTATGAATAAGTAATTTAAAAAATCCTAATATTTCAAACTTATGAATAAATAATTTATAAATTTATTGGCCATCCTTATGTATATTAAGCTAATCAAGTGGAGATTCTCGTAATTAACTAAGTTATATCTATTTCCAATTAAGAAATCAATTAACAAGCTAGGCTTCTACCGTTTCCAATTAAGGAATTAAGTCAAAGTTTTTCTCAATCACATGCATATTCAAAATTAAAAGAAAATCCTAATACTTAATAGGAAATCCTAAAACTTATATGATTCAAATAAAATCCTATGCATCCTTCACTCTATCAAAATGCTCACAAATTTCAACTCTCTACCATTTCAAAAAACGTCCACATATTTCAAAACACCTCGTCTCCAATTCAGGACTCTTTGCCAATACCCCATGAGCACTCCGAAGTTTCAGCACGTCGACGAGCCCGTCCGCCAACCGCTGAAGAAAATTGTGCACAAAGAAGACTGTTGCAGAATAAGCGTAGATTTTCAGAAAGTTCGTACGAGCAGATCTCCACACTCATTCAACGAAATCCCAAAACAATTATACATGTACGATATCCTATATCTCTAATTTAATCCTCTAAAATTTTGTAGGTTAATTCAAATTTTAAATACATTAAATCATTAGCCAAAGTAGACCTCTCAAAATTGTAGTTTTATATAAAGTTTGTCGATCGAGGGTTGTCCCAACAAATCGGACCACCCCGACTCGAACCGTTTGCATCGAAACACGAGTACGGTATTTTTGGACATGTGTGATTTGAGGAATTAAATTTGGTCGTGCTAGCGTGACGTAGTTGGAGTTTCTATGGCGTGTCAATGCGTGTCTGATATGACACGGACACAACATGAATTATTATTATTTCAATTGAAAGATGTTGTAATTGAATGATTTTTCTTAATTGATGTTATTTTTGTATTATTTAAATTCTGAATTTTTTATTATAATTTTTTTATATGAGAATAGGCCTCCATTTATTTTTTTCGCACCGGGCCCAATCATCCTTGATGAATCTCAGCTCCGGCCCTGAAGGAGAGGAGAGATCAAAATTTTCGTTATATAGTATTTCCAGAAATTTTCATATAGGGTAAAGAATTTTATCCAAATTGTAAAAAAAGTAAGAGGTTTAGTGAAATTGTATTCCGAGTAACGAAACCACATTGGAGATGGCGCGTGTTCGCAGCGAAGAAGGGACGCGCCATGGATGATGGCGCGCACATGGACGCGTCATGGGTGGTGGCGCGCGCTATAGAATCCCGCAGGCGCGCGCCATGGGCAGTGGCGCACGTGGAGGCGGAAGAGTAGCCCCACGTCTCGATTGCAACCATGGGCGCGCCATGGGCAGTGGCATGCTGGAGAATCCCGTTCGTGCACCGCCAGTCAACCCGGTTACGGAAGACTAGCCCCACGTCTCGATTGCAACCATGGGAGACGAAGCACAACTTCTAAATGACACATTAGATGGAGTATGAAAATAATATGATTATAAGGTGCTTTGATTTTGCTCAAAAAAAAAGGTGCTTTGATGCAAAATAGTTTACTTTCTCACAGGTTCCATTCCTAGGTAGAGTGGGTTGTAAGGTTGCAAAGTGGAATGTGGAGGGGGTTTTGTACAAAATGAATTATTTTCAAGTTTGCTTGGATGTGAATGGAGCGGGGGAAGGCGCGCGCCATCACTCATGGCGCGTCCTGCGGGATTCTCCAGCGCGCGCCACCATCCATGGCGCGTCTCCACGCGCGCCACTACCCATGGCGCGTCCATGTGGCTCCCTGCAGGATTCTCCAGCGCGCGCCACCATCCATGGCGCGTCCCTTTTTCGCTGCGAGCCCGCGCCATCTTTAATGTTGTTTCGTTACTCGAAATACAATTTTATTAAACTTTTTACTTTTTTTTACGATTTGAATAAAATTTTTTATCTTATATGAAAATTTCTGTAGTATTTCTGAATGTTTTTAAGATTGAAGTGGTTGGATAGTATAAACTTATTTAATAATGTGACATTTAAAAAAAAAATAGTCATGGTATTTGTCATTTAGTGAGCGACAGATTGTGCAAGTGCTGTTCACGCGGGTTAGTGGTTTGATTTGTCATGCCGCGACCTGATCCAAGTGCCGTGGTCGTGGGGATATTAAAGAAAATGATTAGGGCGATAGAGTACTAAACTATAATTAGCAGTTATGGTGTCACTAATAATTAATTATTAATGTTACGTTGGATTATATAGAATAAGCCTTGGTTATATAATTAAATTATTAATGTTACGTTGGATTATATAGAATAAGCCTTGGTTGTTACGTTAATTAGAAACTAGCGAGCGACAGATGCACCCACCGACACTTAATTGCTGTCTATAAAATAGATCAACTCATTTAGTTGAGAGAAACATAGTTTCACTTTTGGGACGAAGAATCAACCAAAGAGCTTATAGCCATGGGAAAGATGGGTAGCACAGTATGTGTCACTGGAGGTGCCAGTTATATTGGCTCTTGGCTTATCAAGAAGCTACTTCACCAAGGACATGTCGTCCATGCTACCTTAAGAAATCTAGGTATGTACACACACACACACACTCACTCTCTCTCTCTCTCTCTCTCTCTCTCTCTCTCTCTCTGGTGCTGATCAGGGTCGGTCCAGGAATAAATTCGATACGAATTTAGATTTGAGCAAATCTCGTTTTGTTTATAATAATCCTCGGGTTATGTACTCTTTTTAGTTGGACATTAAGGTAAAGATTTTAAAAAGACCGATAGACAACCAAAATGAGCTCCGAGGTACGAACATGATCGCAAGCTTTTGTTTGTAATTTTAGTGTCATCAACGTTCATCTTGAGTATTATATAGCTTCCTAGTTTTATTTAGGGTTTTATTCAGATGCTAAAAATACGAGGTAAAAGTAGTGTTGGAGTGTTGTGTGTTGTCAGAACCAAGACCGGATTGGCGGTTAGACCAGATCTAATCAAAATTTGCCAAAAATTTGGTCCATCAGATTTATTTTAGGGTTATTTAGTAACAAGGTCTCATATAATAGTGGATATTAGGGTTTAGGTCTCGAAAATGATCGATATTAGGGTTTGAGTTTCCAAATCACTGTTCACGTAGGCAACTGAACAGTGATTTGGAGACCCAAACCCTAACACCGGTCAATTTCGAAATCCAGATCATAATTTTAACTATTATACGAGACCTTATTACTAAATAACCTTTTTTAAGAACCGATATTTTTTAAAAAAATCGAAATTTAACCGGTTAACCGGCCAATCCGGTACACAACTAAACCGGCCGATTTTCTTTCCTTTAAAAACTCAAAAAGTTTATCAAGTGAGATTTGAACCATTTGGTTATTGGTTTGGTTTTGAAATACCTTATAGTTGTAAAATTAAACTAAACCAAACCAAACCAAACCATACATACTAGCTAAAAACCAAACCAAACCAAACAAAAAAGTAAACATTGATATCTTACCTTTTGAACCAATCTAAGGGGACGTTTGGTATGCAGAATACTATATAGCCGGGAATTCTATATTTCCGGGAATCAAATTCCAAGGAATTAAATTCCCTGAAAAATTACATTTCCATGTTTGTTGACAATATAAATATTCCCGGAAAAAAAATAAAAAATAATAATAACGAAAAAAATGAACAAATATAAAAAAATCGGTAAAAACGACAAAAAAAAACGGTAAAAACGAAAAAAATGGTAAAAACGACAAAAAATCAGTAAAAATGACAAAATAACAAAAAACGACAAAAACGATAAAAAACGACAAATAATCGGTTAAAACGACAAAAATGACCAAAAAGCGACAAAAAATGTATAAACGACAAAAAATAACAAAAAAAGGGAAAAACGACAAAAATAACCAAAATACGACAAAAACGACATAAAATCGGTAAAAACGACAAAAAAAAACCAAAATGCGGCAAAAACGGCAAAAAATAAATAAAAAAATCGGTTAAAACGACAAAAAAAGAAAAAATGTTCAAAACTAATCAAAATTGATCAAAAAAGAAGAAAAAAATTTAGACAATTTTTTTTTGCCCGGACAAAAAAAAAAATATCCACCTATTCTCAAGGGATAGAATTTTCATGTTTGTGGGTAAACTATTTACCCGGGTATTTATAATTTTCAGGAATAAATTTTTTATAAGCCAAACAAACGTGGTAATAGATTCTCATCTTAAATTTTTCCGGAAATAAAAAAAAATACCGCGTACCAAACGCACCCTAAAGAAAAATAAATCAAGCATATTTGAACCTTACTTGAACCCCCATTAGATATGTACCAAAGATAAAGAATAGTGGAACTTCATACTATGCTCAAGGAAAAATATGGTCAACTTTTAGTGACCGAAGTGACTAATTTTATAGTTTTAGCATCTTGGATTTGTCACCGAGTTTGGGTTAACATTAAACAGGTTCCCCTGAAATATATATGCTATATAAATTTTATACTTCTTTCTTTTTTATGTATTATAGTACAAAATACGAAAATTGTTTTGTACGTACGTACGTACTTGATCACGCATATACAAGGGAACAAATTGTAGGTGATAAATCCAAGGTTGGGATGCTGAAGAGCATCCCTGGTGCCGAGAGCAGGCTAGCATTGTTCCAGGCAGACATCTATGACGCAGAGAAATACGAGGCAGCAATACGAGGATGCGAGTTCGTATTTCTAGTTGCCACTCCGTATTCGTATCAACATGACGCTCAAAACATCAAGGTCCGTCTTCTACTACTCGTACTCTGATCTACTCGAGATTTTTTTTTTTTTTTTTTGACATCTCACGCACACACATAATTGGGGGACTCGAACCTTGCCGGTCCCTCCGGATGTCCGCTCTAATACCACTAGACTAGAGAGCTCGGACATCTACTCGAGATATTAATTACACATTGATCTCTTAAATATTTTTCGTCACGTACAGAAACGATTCTGAACGTGAATGAGCTTAGAGAGTGCACTTGGACTAAAGTCTAATGGACGAAGAATTATGTATAAAAAATAGATAATATAAACCAACTTAATTGGTGGATGAAAAAAAAAAAAATCAAATCGAAAATATTTTGCTCTACGTTAATCAATCAATATGTTGCTAATAATTCGAACTGATAACATTACATGTTAAAATTCTTAACATAAACTCTATAATTAGATAAAGGGAAAGAAGAACAAATAAGATTTTGACAATTTATTGCGATACATTGCCTCACACAATGTCTTTTCTATCTTTGTGGGCACAAAAAACAACACAAAATATTGGACGCCGTAAATTCGAATCTCTCTGTCATTTTCACTTTGTAATTCTCAAATATATTTCTTGCTTATTAATGAAGACATCCGCTTAAAATAGTATGTGGATAGAGAAATTCCCAATGGAAGAACCTTTGCATGTGTGATCATGACCTGGATTTTGAGAATACATCACTCTTGACTTTCTGAGCAGATGAGGTTCTTCTTCTTCTTTTTTTGGAAAAAAAAAACAAATATATGAGGTAGACATAAATAATTTAACAACTTTGCACTTGTATATGAATAAAATTTGATTGGGATCTTGTTGATCACATAGCTTGAGTTTGACAGATTTGTCTTTCCAAATGCCCAAGAGACACCATAGGAACAGTGACTCTTTCACGCACTACTAGGGCTGCAAACGAGCCAAGCCGAGCCAAGCTTTTGTAAGCTTGAGCTTGGCTTGACTAGAATTAATCGAGCTCAAGCTCGAGCTCGAGCTTGATAAAAATTTTATTTTAGAGCTTGAGCTTGGCTCGAGCTTGTTTATATTAAGCTTGAGCTTGGCTTGGTTTGAGCTTGAGCTTGACTTGATAAATAAGCTTGATTCAAGCTTGATAAACAAGCTCGATAAGCTCAAAATCAAGCTCGTTAAGCTTGATTTCAAGCTTGATAAACAAGCTCGATAAGCTCAAAATCAAGCTTGTTAAGCTTGATTTCAAGCTCGCTCAACTTTATTTCAAGCTCATTAAGCTTGATTTCAAGCTTAACGAGCTTGATTTCAATCTAG
This sequence comes from Iris pallida, assembly GCA_029216955.1. Taxonomy (NCBI): domain Eukaryota; kingdom Viridiplantae; phylum Streptophyta; class Magnoliopsida; order Asparagales; family Iridaceae; genus Iris; species Iris pallida. The sequence continues at coordinate 2,020,623 of JANAVB010039816.1, read as the reverse complement.
TTAGGTTTGAATTCAAGTACATGTAATATTAACAATTTATTTATAAAAATTTATTTATAAAAGTTCCTTAATATCAATTATTAAGGACATATAAGTATATAATGCACAAATATATATAAAATTAGAATTTAATAAAGAACAAACGAGCTTCTAAACAAGCTCATAAACGAGCTCTTAAACGAGCTTCTAAACGAGCCAGCTCGCAAGCTCATAAACGAGCCAGCTCGCGAGCTCAAACGAGTCGAGTACTTCTAAGCTTGAGCTTGGCTCGTTTATTAAACGAGATCGAAAATGAAGCTTGAGCTCAGCTTGTTTAGTAAACGAACCGAGCTCAAACGAGCTTTTATCGAGCCGAGCTTCGAGCAGCTCGCGAACGGCTTGGCTCATTTGCAGCCCTACGCACTACTAAAATAAATGTAAAACAAACACACTAGTTTCAGTATGGAAAATGGTAAATTACAAAAAATTTCTCGTTAGATCTACGTCTTTTGCGTAAAAAAATTTATTAGACAAATTTAGCAATTTGTCCCTCCTTAGATTTTTCGTGCGAGCAAAAAGTCTCATACCGTCTGTTGACTGTTAGAAATGACCGTTAAGTCCAAATTTTTTAAAAATAGAAAATACCTAAATTACTCCCCCCCCCCCTTCCCACCAGTCTCCCCCCCACTTCCTAAGCTCCCTACCGCCGGCCGGCCCCCCTCCTCCCCCCTCCCTGCCCCCCCCCCTCCTCCCCGCCGGCCAGCCCCCCTCCTCCCCGTCGACCTCCTCCTCACCGCCCCCTCCCTCCTCCTCCCCGCCAGCCTCCTCCTCCTCCCCAGGCCAGCCCCCCTCCTCCTCGCCCCCCTCCCTCCTTCTCCCCGCCGGCCTCCTCCTCCCTCCAGTCCTCCTCCCCGCCCCCTCCTCCTTCCCGCCGGCCAGCCCCCCTCCTCCTCCTCCCCGCCGGCCAGCCCCCCTCCTCCCCGTCGGCCTCCTCCTCACCGCCCCCCTCCTCCTCATCGCAGGCCAACCCTCCTCCTCACCGCCCCTCCCTCCTCCTCCCCGCCAGCCTCCTCCTCCTCCCCAGGCCAGCCCCCCTCCCTCCTTCTCCCCCCCCCCCCCCCCCCCCCCCCCCCCCTCCTCCCCGCTCCCTCTTCCTCCCCGCTGGCTAGCCCCCCTCCTCCTCCTCCCCGCACCACCGAAGAGAGAGAGAGAGAGGGGGGGGGGGGGTGAGAGAGGGGTAAAATGGTCATTACATCTTCCACTTAACACCAGTTAACGGAAAGGGGGCAAAATGAGCATATTTTATACTTTTAGGAACGTTAAGAGCATGGAATCTTTTAGTGCAAAAAGCGAAAATTTAACGAGGAATTTTTTGCACTTTACCCTATGGAAAATCCAATATCCATACTCGGTACGTCGTCACATAGACGTCATGTACGATGCTTATCCGTCGCTAATTGGTCGTTTATTCCAATGGATGATCGGTCGCTAGTCTGTCGCCGATTCGACAATAAATTGTCGTTATTTTGTACGTCAACATGTTATCGAAAAGTCGTCGAAAGTTTGACTTCAGGACGAAGGAAAAACGTAGGGACGGAAAGACGTCGCTAATCTAATTTAGCGACATTTTGGCGACGGATTCGGACGTCGCTAAAAACTCTGTATTTTTCTACTGTAAGCTATCAAAATGATTCCCAGTACCACGAGGTTTTCGCTAACGTATCATATAACAGTACAAGGACACGATCGAAGCTGCGGTGGACGCGGTGAGGATCATCCTACGTCTGTGCGAGGAATGTGGGTCGGTGAGGCGGGTGGTCTACACGGGCTCGGTCACGGCTGCGGCGCCGCTCAAGGAGGACGGCTCGGGCTACAAAGACTCCATGGATGAGCTATGTTGGACGCCTCTGCATCTCTCGTTTCCTCACAGCCAGGAACTAGAGAAGGTCAGTACACTAATTAACTTCAGCTGTTCCTGTTCATTATAAGCTAATTTTAATTATGCATCGGAAAATTTGATTAGGTTTCCTAATTAAGGGAAAGATGAAATTGAAATAACAACTGTATTATTGTAATTAATTATACAGTCCTCGTGCGCAAATAGCCGCAACCTCTGAGACACGGATACGTCCAAGGACTTACGTATCCCGTATCGTATCTTGTACCGGATACCGTGAGCCCCATGCGGATTGGGAGAGATGTTTGATGACTTTGGTGAAGAGAATACGAGAATGCCCGAAAAAATTTCTCTTGATGAAACTTCTTTGGAGGTTGCATTACTTGTGCGTGTACAAAAATCCAAAACTCGGAATGCCCCAAAAATTTTAGTTTGGGAATATATTACTTACGTTGAACTTTCAATTTAGATTTAGGTTTGTCTATTTTTTTTAGAAACTGCAATAATAAAATCTTTAGAATATTCATTCTTTAGAGTAGTTAAAAAAAATCCTTATTATATTGTTACTACGGTGAAGACATTGAGAATATTCAAATGTTGTGAGACTTATGAGTGTGAATTATGATTTTGTTTTTGTTTGATACAATGAATTATGAGTTTGTTTTCCAGTGTTGAATTATGGATTTTAAAATAGAAGTCTTAGTTCTTTAAAATATATATTATTATTAATTTTTATATAAATAGTTACATTTTCAATCGTTGTATTCACGATCATAGTTTTTGGAGGTTTCATATCAGTCAAGGGCCGATCCAAATCATTTGAAGGTCCACGACAAGAATCTAAATGTGCTCGCAAAAATGGTGAACAAACACTACGGTATTGATGGGTGAACAAAAATGATGAACAAATACCATGTTTTGCATTGCTATTAACTACACACACAAAAAATGATAGACAACAAACAACAAATAACATAATGTTGATTATTAAGCTAACTTTGAAAAATGGAGCATATATATATATATATATATATTTTTTAGCATATATATATATATATATATATATATATATATATATATATATATATATATATATATATATATATATAAGTTTAACCTTGATTTTCCAAAGCTCTATAGTAGTAACATGCAGATAGTATAATTAGTATTTTTTTTTCTTTTCAATGCTACTATGATAGTATTAATAGCAACATGCATGAAGTATTTTTTTTTTTCTCTCCAAAACTACTGTAGCATATTAAAAAAAAATTGGGTTCTTGTGGCCGTGGGCTCTGAACGGTCGTCCTGGTTGTCTTATACCAGAACCGACCCTGAAACTCACATATTTGTATTCGTATCCGTATTCGTATCTTGTTGCATGAGGACCTTGAGACTTAACAACATATGATGACACAGGAATACACATTGTCGAAGACGCTAGCGGAGAAAGAAGCGTTGAGCCACAACGACGACTCCGACGAGAGGAGGGGGAGGGGGAGGAGAGTGGAGGTGGTGAGCCTGGCGTGCGGGCTGGTGGGAGGGGACACCATCCTCCCCTACGCTCCCCTGAGCGTGCAAATGAACGCGTCCCCCCTGACCGGCGACCCGCTCTGCTACAGGCAGCTCAAGTTCCTGCAGGCGCTGCTCGGCTCGGTGCCTCTCGTCCACATCGAAGACATCTGCGACGCCCACGCCTTCTGCATCGAGCCGCACGCGATGACCGGCAGGTTCCTCTGCGCCGGTGCCTACCCGTCCATGCAGGACATGGTGGACTACATCAAGGACAAGTATCATCCTCAAGGGACGAACACGATCATCAACGAGTGAGTGTATATTCTTAACTCAAGAGTCGGTCCCGTGTTATTTTCTTCCAATTGAAAATCACTTCTGGAATAGTTTGGTAAACATCCACACTAATTTTGACCACTACTCTCGAACACAGTTGGTAAATATTCACACTACTTTTTATTATTAATTTGACACGTGACAATTTATGGTGAAAATTTCTGGTAGTTTTGGTTAGTAAACAAAAATGAACTAAAAAAATGTATTTAAAAAAAACTATTTTTGTTGTTCCATGATTTTGGAGTTTCAAGATTTATTTTCAGGGTGGAGGGAGGTGAGAGAGGGATGAAGTCCACTTCTACAAAGCTGACTGACTTGGGATTTGAGTACAAGTATGGAATGGAGCGGATACTGGACGACAGTGTCAGGTGCATGAAGAGGCTGGGAGGAGTCTAGTGCATTGTATTGATTGAAGACTAATAAATGTCTCATGAATGGTACATATTGATATATATGTATGCCAAGAATGTATCAGCAATTATCCAAAGTTGCATGAAATAAATAGATTTATATATGGGTTACCTCAGGGTTTTATAATATTGAAATTTGAATTTAGTTCTTCGTATCGTCCAAAATAAGGTTTGGATCTTCGTACTAATAGTTGACTCGTACTGAGACCCTAAAACTAAACGAAAATATGTACGGATTTAGTTTTATATATTGGAGGTTGTGTAATTTAAATTATTTAGTTTTATCATGATTAATTAAGAATGGGACTTATGACACTATTGTTTACTAATATCATAATCTCAGCAGCCACAAAACCCTCATGCTCTTATTTCTGCTCCCATTGTTGATTACTCAAAAGTCTCTCCAAGGGTTGTGTGACCGTTGAGATTAAGATAGAAGTAAACAACATTATCATAAATTTCATTCTCTATTGATTATGAAAAGAACTAAATAACTGAAGTCACACAACCGTCAGATATTTTCGTTTAGTTTTAGAATTTCGTATAATATTCAAAATTTGCATCCAAGTCTCCATCAGCTCAAATCAACCATTAGGACGAAACCCAAACCCTCTTATGGACAATATGAAGGCACAAATTTAGACCATAAAACTAAATAGCCCTTTATATATCCAATCATAAATGATTCACTTCTTCCTGGAACCCTACGATTCAATCTCAACTCAAGGAATTATTCAAACTGTTATTTTCAAATCGATATGTACCATACCAATTCAGGGACTAGCGTAGATTGATACCAGATAATATTGTGTTAAGTTTAACATGGGACAATCAGCAGCAAATGCTTGATAATGGCGACAAATTAAGGTTAAGTTTCTGTAGAAATATGTGACGAGTACAATACAATCGAGAATGAGTTCCACAGTAGAATATTCTTCATTTTTTTTCCCTAGCCAAAATATAAATCTCCTACATTACCAACGAGAAAAACTGTGCTTACACACGCATCAGGAAGTAAGTTTACTGTAGGTATCATACATCTTCATCATTTAATAGTGTCATCTCACACTTCCTCCCTTTCAACAAAGATCCCAATGGAAACAAATGTGCCTACACGCCCGAAATCTTCAAAATTGATTTGGAATTTGCAGGCTCCAGAATCACCTTACCGCCCTCTAAACTGATCACTTACTAGTCCACTCCGCCGATGGAGAACATCATGGTCATTTGGTGCTCATTGTCTTGGATACAGCTGGGTACGGCAGTGTCAGGGAACAAATCGCCAGAGATCTACCGCTACATCCACCTCTTTCTTCTTATGAAACTTGTACAGCTGCGGCACATCAAACCTAAGCTACAAAAACCAACAATAACGAAGAAGATAAAGAGGCAAATTTCCAAATACTACAGTAACAAAACAAAAAAAGGAGGTATTAGTGCAGTATTATACCTCACATAAAACTTCGGCGCTTCTGGCATTGAAGTCACGAATAGCTGCTCTCTTGATATGCTGTTGATTTGAAACCAATCATCAGATGTGTATGGAATTTCAAGAATCAGCTAACAATAAATTTGAAATGGTAACAGAAAACAAAAAAATTGATTCTTGTAATGATTTTGAAATATAGACAATTGATTATCCTTGCACATGAAAATTATAAATGCAATTTGTGTCACCCGAATATAACGGATACGGATTAGGTTTCAGGAAAGCAAGCTTAAATAGATAGTGGAACACTAAGCCATACTGCATTTGAAATATGATTTCCGTCATCATGACATTCAGTCCCTCAGCATTCTAGAAGAATGAGAGAGAGACCTATTTCAGGGTTTAGTCAGCAAGTATATCAGCAACTAGAGGCAGAATACATGCTCAGAAAACAAACAACTGCAGTAATTATTTGCAGAGGAACTAACCTTCTTTCGCTACTTTATTACCCCTTTTGATTTTATGAGAACTTGACTATCTTTGCTAACCACAAGAGTCAGATGTCTATATACAAAAAACTATTTTTCTTAGTTTAACCATGGATCTTGGCTGGGAGGAGGAAGCAGAAGATAAGATGAAGGCAACCCGAAGAGAGTCTAGTCCAGACCCATGTGGTGCAGCCCTTTACTGTCAGCCAGGTCCATGCTAGAAAATGTTTTTTGCTCAAGTAAACAGAAATCCAGGTCAGGTGGATGAAAGTAGTAACACTTCTTTCGAGTAAGACCAGCGTGTGTAGACAAGTAGGACTTCAGACTCTTCATTGGAATGTATGAAAAAATTGAAAGAAACCATTACTGAGGTTTCAAGTAGGATAGAACAAGTATTCCCAAAGATCGTGAGGCAAGAATGATAGTGGGAGTCCTAGAAGAAAGGGGCCCAGATAAATGTCAGAAAGAACTCCAGACCATGAATAAGATCTCTGCCCAGAACTCTCAGGGAATAGAGGCAAAAAGTGCATCAGCTTGACTCAATAGTGTGGCGATAATTTCGCTCAATAATAGTACTGTGAAGCTCATGTACCAATACCATGCTAAGCAAGTAACGAGGCTTCCTCTCCCAGCCTAGTTAAACTAACAAACACAGAAGTAGTCTGATTATCGTTCATACGGAAATCAAGAGTAAAAATAGCATGACTCATTGCCTACTTTATTTTTCATTTTCGGTCGCATTTACATTGACATATGCGTATTCTACCATAGTAAGCAAATGAGTTAAACATCAGTACAGTTTAGAGAAATTAAGTGGCAATAGTAGGAAGGCATCCGCATGTTAAAAAAAAGATGCGAAGTAATAGCTACCTCTCTTGTAGTAGTCTTATGCAAAGAATATACTGCTCCAGAAGCAACCTGGATTGATTGGATAGTTCTCAGACAGATTGGTCTAGAAAAGATAGGTTTGGCAGAAAAAAGTGAACTCCCACCTTCAAAGCCATGGAGAGAAACTCCATATCAGATCCTTTCTTTCTAGTACCAAATGGAGGGTTCATCACGACAGTGTCAACCAGCTGACCTACACAAGATTACCACGAGAAAAAGTCTACTAACTGAATAATAATAATTCAACTTAACAATTCAGTAATTATCAGTTTCATTTGTCTTAATCTCTTGAAAGTGATAATATGCAAATTACAAATGTGTATTTGTTGTCGCATTAACCATATGTATAGAACTTCTAACACATTTTCAAGCTAATGTCTGTAGAAGGTAAAGTAGTGCCAGTCTTATTTTGAGCTGTGGCCGTACCCAAATTATACTGTCGTTTCCCTTGCTAACTTTACCCTACTTGTAGCTATACAAGGATGAAAACCACAAAGTAGAAAAGAGGAGGAAAAAGAGGGGGGGGGGGGAGCTCTACATGAAGGGCCCTAGTCCAACAAAGTAACAGGTAAATGTATACTGCAGACAAGTCAGATTTTTTTCCACCAACCCAAGCAACTTACCTTGCTCTTCTTGTCATTCCCTGCACTCATACAGATTTCTCCACCACCATATCTTCCCATTTATTGCACAAATATGGACACGGATAAGGATACAGGATACAGACATTTCCAGATTGGTTATATAGTCACCTGTGTTGCACAAATACGGACTCGATTCGGAGACGGACAGAGTTTTACCGCATCCGTGCAACATAGCTTGCCATGCTCATGTGAACAATTTTCTACACGAATTATTTTTATTTAAAACACAAAAAATCTCACACCCAAGTAAAATGAGGGGTTTTCATCAATACCAAGAAAAAGCATAAACTACATGTCAGGTTCTTTCTAAAGAGTCCAAGCATGGTCTTCTAAATGATAAGTTGTATGAAGTAAATATCATATTAACGACTGTAGACAATATTGCACAGATTGATTGAGGCTACATAAAAGACATTTATTTTAAATATAAGAATAACATACAAGGTTTTTTTTAACATATAAGTCCCTCTACGATTTTTTACTTACGTAACCCAAATCTTGTCAATTGCTTATGAGCCCCCCTATATGTTCATGTCAGCCAAAAACTAACCCAACTTAACAATTCAGCATACTCCTACTACTCCTAAGCCAACTCCTTCCTCCAACACAACACTGACTCTTTCTCCATTCTTCCTCTTTCATTTCTCCTCTACTCCCATCTTACCAACTCTTCCTTCTCCTCCCCTTCCCCTCCTCCTTTGTCCTGATGCCCCCTCTTTCACCCTCTCCCTCCCTTGCCCGCTGCTCGCACAGGGAGATTACATTCGTGCACAGTGGCAGGGAAGGGAGAGACGAGGGAGAAGGGTGAATGAGGAGGAAGAAGGAAGTGAAGGGGTAATAATGTGCAAAAATATTCTCCAATAGTTTAATAGCCCCATTCTTCATAAGTTCAGTTCACCATGGGACTCGTATTGTTAGTGATTGGGGAACTTCTAAGCAATTAACAAGATTTGGGAGACTTGTTTAAAAATACGGTAGATTTAAGGGGCTTATATGAAAAAATAACAATATATAATGAATATTGAACCTACTAAGAGCATGCTAAAGATGTACATGGAAAAGTATCAAGCATATGAAACAGGCCATATTCATTAATACCCTTGCTTGAGATTAAGGTGGATTCCTATAGAAGTTTGCTACAATAGGTCACACATGCCGTAAAAAGCAGACTATGGTCAGGAAGGATGCTTAGAAGTTAGAACTGTCATACCCGCTAACATGTCCAAATTGCTACAAGGAGCAGCCTGCTGAAAATTATAATATGAATCGACATGATAGCTGAGAAGTCACATATTAAACGGGGATCATCACAAGGATGAATACCTATAGCTATTGAGCTGAAAAGTCAAGCAACAAAGATTCAATTATGATGAATAGGTAAAAGTAGGCCACATAGTGAAGGCACCTGAGGAAGCATTGTAAGAGAGATGATTCCCTATGGAAGCAAACACTCAGATTGAACCACTAGGATTTGAAGCAATAGAGAAGAACATTTGAAAATGTCTTGGAAAGGGAATTAAAGGAAAAAGAAGTGTAGACTAAGCTGCCTGGGGAAGGATTTGTAAAAAATATATTACGACATAAAAAAGCCTCTACTTGTAGCATCTAGTGCAATTAAAACGGAAAAAGAATGTTGTAGACAAAGATGCCTCATAGACAATTAAGTTGGCTAGCAAAGGCTAATGGCAGCAAATTGGACAGTTTATAGAAGTCAACCAGCAACAAAGGCACAGGCTACGATTAGTAATGGGCAAAACAAAATAGATAATACTGGGGACTGCATGCATGGATTTATCTGCTGCAGAAAAAGCAGAAATTTCCTCGTATTTTCTTATTCTACTTCTTAACGTGAAACTTCTCAAAACATCTCTACTATTAAAAAGAGGCTTGAAAATGCATGTATATCATTGCGCATTTAAGAAAAAAAAAATCATGACATTATCTAACTTCGATCTGGAAAAATTCTCCTGGGTATGACGATGGTCGCCTAGGCACGCCTAAGGACCGCCTAGGGTCACCCAAAGGAGAAAATGTGTTATTTAGGCAGAGTTTTATCCTGATGGGTGTAAATGTAAATTTCATGAGTCTTTTGATTGGACTTTAGGTTTCTGGTCCAAATAGGCTGCTACTTTGCTAAAAGAAAGAAAAAGAAGAAGAAAGGAAACCCTTTGTTGCTGCTGAAAAGAAAAAAAAAAATATTAACAATTCCAAATCTCCAATCCAGGTATGTTCTTTTTCAATCCTATGTTTTTTTTGGTTTCTGCTGATGTTTCTTCTTCTTCTTCTTCTTCTTCTTCTTCAGTTTTTTTTTTGTTTTAAACTTGTTTTTTGTTTTTATTTTATGTTGTTCTTCTTCAATCCTTATGTTTTTTTTTGCTTCCTCTTCTTCTTCAGTTGTTGTTCTGTTTTTTTTAAATTGTGATTTCTGCCTCCATTTCTGCTTCTTCTAATTCTTCTTCTTCTTCTTCTTCTTCTTCTTCTTCTTCTTCTTCTGTTTTCTTTTAACCTGTACTTTGTGCCTCGATTTCTTCTTCTTCTTCATTTCTGTTTTTAGCTTTTTCTAAAAAGAAACTTCATGTTTCTTCTTCTTCTTCTTCTTCTTCCGTTTCTTCTTCTTCTTACATTACTTACACAGAATTGCAGAATAGCAAGAGCAGCAGGGAACTAGAGAAGCATCAACAATTTTGGACAGGCATCTAGGCGAGCCGGGTGGTTTGTCGCCTCGCCTCACCTAACGCCCAGTACAACATAGATTCAAATCATATTTAAACTATATTAATATAATTTAAATTTCTAACTAATTTTACAACAATATCAGGAAAAAAAATTGGGAAACCGATCATATTGCCTAAAATCAACGTAAAGAACTAGTAGCAACAATTTCCAATGCCAATATATGGAATTCCTTCCGAGGCACATATCCAAAAACAAGCCACTCTTATCCAAGATGTTTTTTTACTGCTTGTAAATGTACTACAATCGTTGGACCATGCCAGATCTCATTACATCCTAATAATCTCCACGAGATATGAGCATCCTTTAGTCCTCAATCCACTCCTCAACTCAATCTTTGCCTCACAATATACTTAGGCCACACGTCCAGATCCAACTCTCAATCAGTCGCTACCTGCAACACTTAGGGTCTGCTTGGATTGAGGGTTAAAAGAGTTAAGTGAGGGGAAAATAAAATCATGCTTGGTTTGAGGGTGGGGATTTAGGAGGAAAAGTTATAGAGGGTTAAGTGGGGGTTTATTTCACCCTCTTTTGTCCATTTTTTTAACCTCCCAAATCGGAGGGTTAATGAGGGGGGTTGAAGGATTTTGTTTAAAAAGTCATAAATACCTCTTATTTGTGCTATAAATATTATGATTTTTTTTCATTTTTTCTTGTTTTCAACATGTTGCTCCGTAGTTTCCTAATTTGTGAAGATATTTTAACAAGTTCTAATTAAAATTACAATCAAATTTAATTTTATGACATATATAATAAGGTTATTTTGGTAACTATCATATTTTTATTAATCCTCCTCTTGCTCAAAACCTCCAATCCAAGCAAGAGTTATTAAACATCCCCCACTTAACTCTCCCTCCAATCCAAACAAGGTTCAATGTATTGACTTTACTCCCCCTCATTTAATCCCCCTCATTTAACCCCACTCTGCTTTTTTTTCCCCTCAATCCAAGCATACCCTTAGGCTAACACTACACAAATTACAATTATACATGACTTGGCCTCCATTACACGTTTCAGCATGGTTGAACGAGCCAGCAAGGATCTCAAGCCCATATTCCTCAGCTTCAGGTTTCTTTTTCAATTTGGGTTGTGGCAGTGAGTTGAGACTGCTATAACTCGGGGAGAATAGCATTCAACGAAAGCATATTGAGGCTGTGAAGAAGCATATGGTATTTGGCCATTTATTAATATGCTAATATTACAGCGAACATGTCACTGAAGAGAGAATGGCATTCAAATAGCTGACCCAAAATTTCGGGATAAAGACTTGGCTGTTGTGCTAGAGTGATTTGAATCTTTGGTTGGGTAGGGGATTTTGGAGGGGTGGTGGTGATTTCTATCTTTTCACCTCAAAATAGAAACAGAATCTTGCGAGTCAATCCCATAATAAGTCATACCTGAGAATAAGCTGAAAGCACCATTTTGCAAATTTTATATGGTAAAGTATGACTTGAAGTGTGCCTTAGCACGAGTTTGCATTCAAATTAGACAAACACCTGTACCACTTCCCAAATTATATCTTTGTAAATAACAATTTCCAAAATCTGAATCCCATTCCAGTATGAATTCCCTTGAGCATTTCCAGAATGTATACTATAAGCAAGAAAGAAATTGATGATGTGGTAGAGTAGTAGATAGAAACTCCAATTAATGATAGGTTCAACAAGGATTCATGACTGGATTCCAATGCAAAATTTTATTGTCGGAACCTAATAAATGAATGCAAGTAATTAGCATTGAAAAGCTTCATGCTAGCAGTAGATAAATGATCAAACACAAAAACAATATTAATCTCATTTGAAAGGCTTGAGCTAGTTACCTCTCAACCCTAAGTTCTTGATGTCACACTGAACGAAGTCTATATCCACCTGCATGAGCAAGTAAATTTATCTGAAATAGGGCCACTGCGCTCTATCTTGAAAAATTCTATGTAAAAAATTACAATCTAGGAAGCATGGACAACTCGATAGAAATAGAATCATAGAAGACATCTGTCCCTGTCGTGTTTCTGTCAGACAATACAAATATACACGACCATGCACAAAGTCGATGAAATCTAAGTGTTCCCAGGTCTCTATGGTCTATGTTTGTGTTCAAGCAACATACATACATTTCAATGTTGCAATGATAACAACAAATAAAAGGGGCGTACCATGCCATCGTGCTCGGAATCTCACACACACACACACTTAGTTAATAAGCAAACTATACTCTCTCTCTCTCTCTATATATATATATATATATATATAGAGAGAGAGAGAGAGAGAGAGAGAGCTCATAGAATGGTTTTCGAGGGTTTATTGTTAATTTCATACTTAGTTAATAAGCAAACTATACTGGTTTAAATCATGTAAAATACAGAATAATGACGCCACGTGGAGCAAAAGTGAAGTATCTTGCACGAGCAAAGAGCTAATCAATGGACTAATTCATGCATGGTCATATTGCCCCTATACAAGCAAAGCGAAAGACTCCTGTAAACAGGAGGTTGATGAAAGAGCCAAATTCAAGTTTGTGAATCAGCTCCTAATTGTATAACAAATGCAAGGCTGGTTTGAATTGCCTTTCAGGACAACATGCGCAAAAACAGATGATTCTCGACAGGCATCCGTCTGAACTGTTCAACATACTCCACGGATTGTATCTAAAACTAAAAAGTACACCTCCACGAAACAAAATGTTGCAAGTGCATACTAATTTACCTTGACTTTCAAACAAACTGGATTAAATTTTCTAATCACAATGCAGCTGAAATTTACAGCTTTTTTTTTCTTATTATTATATCCAGAGCTCTGATCAAATTTTTGAAGGTGATGGTACACCAAATCACAACTGGAGCATTTATCTTTATGATATACACTGCTTTGATTCCTAGAGATATGGATTGTGTCCCTAATTTAGCTCCACTATAGTCATAATTTCTTAACTAACCTTTAGCAATCAGCATGCTGCAGTTTTTGTAGGCCACCTCTGTTGGATATTGCTCATTCCTTCTCTTTGGGGTAGAGCATTTGCTGGGTTATATTAGAGGACAAGTAACCATAATGTAGTTGCTTCATGGACGAAGTCTGATTATGGAAACAATACCTCATTTGAAGAAACTGTGTAACAATAGTTGAAATTTACCATAACGATAATGTAGTTGCTTCATGGACGAAGTTTGATTATGGAAACAATACCTCATTTGAAGAAACTGTGTAACAATAGTTGAAATTTACCAGCAATTGGATTTTAGATTATCCTCTACCACAGATAAAATTAACCATCTGTAGGAAAGTAACTATAACGTAGTTGCTTCATGGGCTATGTTGCACAGACACAGATACGACGTGGCAAGGACAGAGCAACACGGACATGGTACCTATTTTGGTTTGTCCTGGCTTATTTTGGAGTGTCCGGGTTGTGTCCAATACGTGCCCAACAACACGGCCCACATTCTTGTTGTGTCCGTGCTTCCTAATTCATGGACCAAAATCTGATTGGTAACATAAGTTGAATAGTTGAAACTGACCAAAATTGAACTTTATAACCATTCTTTACCACAGATGAAAAAGGTTAAGCATTTCTCTGTGGTTAAGCATAGGTGACGTGAACCACATATAGCTGATCATAGTTGTTAGTTGGCCAAGGAAATATCTCACTTCTGCATAACCATTTTTTGCCGTAATGCATGCATCACTTTTAGGAACTGCGTTGCAGCAGATCTCGCAATTTCCTACGGGCAAAAAACAAACCTGTTGAAGGTCGACCACAAGGCCTTCTCACTCCCATTAATCAACTTTTATTTAGGGAACGACTTGGTGGTCTAAGTTATGTTCACAAAATTAAGAAGAATGACAGGCAATAAGTATCAATTTATAAAGGATATAAGCAGTTCAGTCCATCTTACATGTTCAATTAGCATCTTGTGGAGGCAATTTTATGAGGAGGAAAGTGATGGAGTAAGAAAAGGAAGGTGGCGAGTTATAATAATGCATATACTAATAGACATCAAAGAATAATGAGAGTATAATAACAGGTATGATTTAGTAGGAGTTACAAGAAGTGATGAAAATGCCAATCACCTCTAGCTCAAGTCGCTGAGGTGGGAGGCATTCACCCAATCTGCCTGGGTTCGAGCAAAGGGAGACCATATTATTCCTTCCATTTCATAAAATAAATGGTGGGAGTGGAACAATGGCGGTCCTCTGGGCCGGGTGTGGGCCTATGGGTCGAGTTGTCTGAGTGGCCACCCTTCGGGGCCGTTGTACCAAGTACCAAGCATATACGCCAGACATTTCAAAAAAAGTTATGATAATTAAAATGAACTGTAGAGGTTCTGCTGAAAGACTTGCAATGGTCTAGGCCATATGTGAACGTGTCCACAACAGAAGCCTAGAATATGACATACAACTAACTAGGACACGACCCACTACAGATTACTCGAAGAATGTTTGTCTACCAGGTTGAATTTGAGATCACCCACCCAACTCCGAATTTTAAGGTTATGTCATAACTACCAGACTGAATTTGAACATTTAGACAACTGCCCAACTTCAAATAGTAAGATTTATGTCACAACGACCAACTCATTAATGAATGTGTATTTCCAGGGCAAGCATTACTGATTAGTCATTAACCCTTCATCCAATTCTATAACATAGAACAAGAAATTGCATATCTCAAACAAATATATCATCACATGAAAATTTTCCATTAGTTTGTCCTTTTATCTTATTCATATCTTGTCCACAGAATGTGTGTAAATATTGAAGAAAAATATATAAGTAGGTTACCATACAACAACAAAGGCAACAACGACAATAAAGCCTTTGACGTAAATTTGTGTGGTCTTGCTATTTTTGAATCCTCTTTTCCATTCAGCTCTGCTAAGGACATTGTCCATTATACCATCAACAAAAACCATATCCTCAGTTATGGCCCCAATCAAAGTTCATTTAGGCCTACGCCTAAGCAGCTCATTTAACTAATATTTTATTTCTTATCCTAACCAATGAATCTTTTCATTTATGTTGCATATCACATGATCAAACGATCTGAGACGAATTTCTTGCATCCTATATCCTCAAATGACACCACTTCCAACTTCCCATGAATACGCTAATTTCTTATCATATCTTTGAATGTAATGTAATTCATCCATCTTAGCATTATCATTTCAGCTAGTCCCATTTTTTAACATGTTTTTAATCGCCCAACACTCCGATCTACGAAACATGATTAGTCTTAGAGATGTCCAATAGAATTTTCATCTTCAAAGGCATCTAGCAATCAAAAACCACTTCATTCCCTTCGCAATCATCATGTTTTTAATTATATAAAGAACATCATTCTCAATCCCTCCAAATTGATGAATGAGTCATAGTAAATGCCGAAAACTATGACTCATAGGTATCTCTTGACCATCAATGTATACTCTCCTCCCTTGTATCTTGTCTCTATATGACCTTTGGTTGAGCTTACATCTCGTGTACTCTATTCTCATCCTACTAACTTTAAATCATTGGATCTCAAAGTTCCTCTGCAAAATTTTATTCTGGAGTTTAATCATTTCTAGTCCCATCAACTGGTACAATTCATCAGCAAACAACAAACACCATGAATTTTCATCTTGAACATGCCTATCCATAACTAGCACAAATATGTAAGGACCTAACATTGATCCTTGAAGTAAACACAGGGTATTGAAAAGTAGTGTGGTATATTCTCCAATGGTTTGCACAGTATTCACAATTTATAACTCCATGATATATATCCTTTAAAATCTCAATATAGATTAGCATGTGTTTCTTATACGAAATATAACACCTTATCTCCCTAGGTACTTAATTATAAATACTTTCTAAGACAATAAAAACAAATGTAGATTCCTCCTCTCTAAAAGAATATTTATCGATCTCTTCGGTAAGTAAATGGCTTTTGTAGTAGATCTCCATAGCATAAACCAAATTGATTTTGTGAATTATTGTTTCTTTCTTAGTATTTGGTCAATTAACCTCGTAAAGTTTCAAGGTATGGCTTACAAGCTTGTCAAGGTTCCTTGACAGTTATTACAACTGTGTATCCCCCTTGTTTTTACGTACAGGTACCTTAATACTGCGTCAATTCTGGAAAATTTTCCTAGTCCTTCGGATTTGCTAGAACAATAGTCAACCATAAAAAACCATTCTCCTAAACATTTCAGAACCTCAATAGGCATATCATTGTGACCTACTTTTCCGGTTTCTATTTTTCTTGAGGCTTTTAGCTTCAGAATCCAGTTTAGGATAATAATAATATGACATATCCCAAACTAACTCATGTACTTTTATATTAAAACTTTCAAGGTTGTTCTCGGTAAATAACTTGTGAAATTAGCTCATTCGCCTCTTCTTAATATCATTTTCTTTTGCTAATTTTTTTTATACCATTCAAGATACATTTAATTTTTCCTAGGTAAATTAAATATGCTTCCTTTCCCTACTCTTATCAAGCCAATAAATATCTTTTTTCCGTCAGTTTTTAAACTCTTATATACAAGATCCAATCCCTTAGATTTACCTTCACAAACTACCTTTTAGTTGCCTTCTTTAATTTATATTAACCAAAGTTCTCAAAATTTCTACACTTTTACCAAATTCTACATAAACTTCTTGTTGCTTTAATTACCTTTTGGACTTCTTCATTCCACAAACAACATTATTTCGAAGCCAATCTATTGCCTCTAGAAACTCATAAGATCTCTTCCATTGTCTTCTTGATAGAATTAATATATCACCCCCACACGGTCCACATAACATTAGTATCTTTTTTTTAATACAATCTTCCTTCACCATGCTAACTTTAAAATGTCCAAGGCTCTCATCCTTTCAAGTTCTACCACTAGAAGTATGCTACCTTGTAAAGTGGAAATATGTAAGGCACTCACAGTACATATAAATACAACTATACAACAACAACACATTGTTTCACCAATAGGTGAAGTAGTCATCCTTTTATCTGCCAAAAAAAGGCCCTGTCAAATCCTAACTTGCTTCCAGCCTTCCTGAAGCACGAAAGAAATAGCCAAGCCAACTTGCAACCAAGTAAAAAATGTATCACTATGGTACCTAACAGGTTATGGTTTAAACTAACCATGGACAATCACACGTTTGCAACTTAATACCACGAAGACAAATTTATTAGCAACTTGGTAGCATACTTTGTTTTTGCAACTTAATACCCTGAACTATAGCAAATTTTGCAAACAGAGATGTCAAAGCACTGCTGTCCCTGCCATTACGCCTTTGTGAGGAGAAGTTAAGCTGACCAAGGGGTTGTGGGTGAGGGAGGTGAGGGGTCGATGTTAGCATGGTCAAGAACTACTTGAGGGTGGGAGAAGGGGGCTCAGGTAGTTAGAGGGAGACAGGAGGCGGGGGAGGTGCTTAGGCTGTCCATGGTGCAGCCAAATGATGGGAGGGGCGAGGAGTGACCATCAAATGACAGGGGGTCGCAAGTTGCAAGCGCTTTCAAAATTCAGGATATTAAGTTGCTAATAACAGAAGTTCACGGTATTTAGTTACAAAAGTGTGATAGGTATGTATAGTTGCAAATTAGTCTTAAACTTAAATGTAAGCTTTGATAACATAAAAATGAACAACCAGAGATGAGGATAATTACCTCCAGATTTTCAGCATTTAGTGAAGCAATTTCAAGAGAGTGTGAATCAATATCAATGCCAATGACACGTCTGTTCATGTCAACAAAAAGGAACTTTAAATTTCATTATCTTCATAAACGGTGAACAGTAAAAAAAACAAATGCAAAATTCAAGCCTACTGTATGTTACATGACTTTCAAATGGTAAGATATGTAAATAACATAAAATGTCCAAGCTGGTAACATATAAAGTTTTGTATGGAACTGAAACCCCCCAGAAGAATGAATAACCATTGCTCTTTGAAAGAAAAATAGAGAATACTCACTCAGCATCCAAAAGAGCACCTGCTACACCTAACGTACCACAGCCACAACCAAAGTCTGCTACCACCTTGCCACTTACATCCTCAAACGAATTTTCAGCCTGCAATTTAAAGAAAGAATGAACTGTGTGTTCAGTACTTTAACAGCATTTGCATCTTTAAGATCAGTGATCATGATTGTATGGCAACAATATGTGAGTTCATCTCAGAGTTCAAGAACATACGTAAGTTGAAACTTGAAAGAAAGGGAATCATAGCTTGAGAGCCTGAGAAAGTATAGCAACAATGAATAAAACGTGAAAACATAAGTGAGATTCTTTTTTGTTGGATGCTTATTTCGGTAATTACTTTGTTGTTTAAACTGCGTAAATGCCTATAGTATTAGTCTTGTAGAAACAAACGTGAATCACAACAACAACAAAAAAAACTCAATGTGGTGAAAAGAAAATGATAATAAATAATGAGAATATACAAATATAGATCCCTAAAATTCACCCAGCCCTAGTTATGCCAAATGGAATGTATAA
Organism: Iris pallida; assembly: GCA_029216955.1. Taxonomy (NCBI): domain Eukaryota; kingdom Viridiplantae; phylum Streptophyta; class Magnoliopsida; order Asparagales; family Iridaceae; genus Iris; species Iris pallida. The sequence goes on along the minus strand of JANAVB010039816.1, from coordinate 2,001,843 downwards.
AAGAAATAGAATATATGTTGTTCATAAGCAAGAGAAGTTAGAGAAGATGGATAAAGTTTAACTATATCATATATTACTTGATAACTTATTGATATGATCTTCAGTTTCTCGTTTCAGAATTTGCAGATCTTGAGTTCATGAATTATATGGAACCATCCCTGACAACAATTTTTCATTTATCCATTAAAAAAAAATTTAAGATACGGCTTTGTTTTTATTGTTAGTTGATATCCACTCATATAGTGGAGAATACCAGGTAATATGGACAAGTAGCAGTATGGTGGCATTATACTTCAATTTGAAAATGATGCATTTGATAAAGAATCCAATAGCATATTGCTCATTCTTGAAAGAAAAAAGAAAAAAAAAACTCTAGAATATAGCACCATGACTTCAGAAAATGAGACTACAACAAAATTCGAGATCATGGAATGTCTAAAGTATCTTAGTACCTATAAGGAGGCAAAAAAAAAATTATAATCCTATGCATACAATCAAAATTATGAAAGCAATTTATCCTTAAGAATAGACGGTAGAAAAAAAATATATTAAGAATTACCCCCATATATTGTAGACAAGATTAAAAGTGAAATGTTAAACGATATAATTACTACTTCATGATTTATAGCTATAACAGCCGCTATTCTGCTATAATGGTCGCTATATCAGTCACAATTTTATTATATAGCGAGCTCTCTGCTATTCCGATATAGCAGCTGATATTTTCTCAATCTGCTATTTCTATAATGTGGCGACTTGTGGGATAGAAACGCTATAGTAGTCATAGTAGCTGCGATCTGGAACAGAATCTGGAACGACGACTACTCCATAAAGTCACCAATTCCACTTCTTTCCACCCAAATCAAACTTGTTTCAATCCATGAACAGATAAAGTACTCAGGACTATGGTTCCCATCCCTCGACGAGTTAACTCGTCGAAGGACATAATCTTAACTTACTTTATGTAGAAATTAAGTGTGTTTCTGCATGTTCAAGATTCCCAACTTCTACAAGGCATCTCTTCTCTTGGATTGTTCGCAACTCGTTTTGGAAACCATCGCAACCTTCAACGTGCTTACTTGAAAGTTAAGATCCCTCCCCTATCAACCTTTATAAATAATACAAGCTCTGAGGTCATAGACAGATCATGCGCAGTGCGCACACACTAAATCACCCAGCCTTGGCACAACCAGAAATATGTTCATTCGCCAATACGAGGATCATGTGACCAAGCGACGTACACAGTATGTAACTAATTTAGTTCCCATACTAATGGCATCTGGAGTCATTAAACGATCACTGGCGGTAATTTCGACTACGGGACCAAATCATTGGTGGGGATGTGATTCGTTTTTTGTCTCTTCGGCATTGAGCCTCCAGTGATGAATATCATTCCATATAGAAAAACCTTACCACCTTACTTCTCATCCAGCCTCTACTCTGGTCAAGAGAAACATGAACCCTAAAGTGTTCATCCCCGCGAACCTAGGAAGCACGGGCACTCCGAAGATCGACATCAACGTGTCCGTGTCGTGTCATGTCAGACACGACGCAGTCTCACAGGCAATCCAAAGTACACTAAAGACCCGCCGAAACCAAACGGCGTGCCCGTGTCGCTGTGTTCGTATCGTGTCTTGTCCGCCCATCGTGCTAAATTATTCGACGACAACATTTCGAGCGGAAAATAAGTGAATTATATGCGTAAATTACTTCGTTTAATGAAACCCTTACAAATTTTCAAATAGCAATTCCAGTACGCAAAAACAAAATAATTTAATAGAGAAATACGTTTAAAAAAAAAATAGTATAAAAATAAGATTACAGTGTAAAGAAGCCTCGAAGCTATGTGAGGTCCAGTCGGATACTGCTCCAGCTCGATCTGTGCAAAAAAATAATTTACAAATGAACCCCCCCAAAATAAGACCAATTTTAGAAGAAACGGAAGAGAGGAGGAGGAAGGAGTGGAAATTTGTAAATATGAGAAAGTAGGAGGAGGCGTATGAGAAGAGGAGGGAATCGATACCTTTGGATTGGAGAACTGGTGAAGGGTTCCTAAGTAACCCTCCAATTGCTTCAATTTCATGATGATGCTCCCCCTCTCTCTCTCTCTCTCTCTCTCTCCTTTTTTTTCTTCTTTTTTTAGTGTTAAAAAAGGAAAGAGAAAAAAAAAAAAAAAAAGGAAGAGGAGTATATATGGGAAGTGGAAGTACACGCACAGAAAAACCCTAGAAATAGAATCACCTGGTTTTGTAACGATGTAAAAAGAATAAACATTAGAGTAGGGGTGAGAGTCGGTATAATCAGTCGCTATTGGATCATTTTTTTTGGTATTTTTTAAATTCGATATTTAAAAAATTAATACCAATATCGTACCATTTAGATTCAATTTTTTCGGTTTCGGTTAAATCGGTATTCGGTCAATTTTTGTTCGGTATCGATATTTTACCAATTAATATTTGATCAATTAACACACTTAATATTGTAGAACCTCTTAACCTATAATATATTTTTTTAACTTTTTTGGAAGCATTAATTTTAAAGCCAAGCCTCTACCAACCAAACAATTAATCAAAATTATTAGAACAATATGTAACAAGTCGCAAACACCTAAAAATGAGCTTAAAATATCAAACGCGGTCATTGAGTTTAATCTTTAGTATAAGTTTAAGTAACCAAAATTCGCTTCAAAATTCTATGAGAACACAAAAACATAAGCTCAAAAGATCAAAAACTCAATTCTTAACATTCTTAACATAAATTCAAGTCCACTAAAATCCATTCCAAGTTGTAGGAAACCAACCAAAACAAAGATAAAAATGAAAATGAGTAGTGTAAAATTAATCATGAACAACATTAAAAAATGTGTGCGTGTGTGTGTGTGTGTGTGTGTGTGTGTGTGTGTGTGTGAATCGGTTCGGTTCGGTATTTTCGGTATGGTATTACACTCAAACCGTTACCATTACCATTATACCGTAATTTAGTCGGTTCGGTAATTCGGCATCGGTACATAATTTCGGTTCGGTTTTTCAGAATATTTTTAATCGGTATTCGGTCGGTTTTTCGCTATCGGTCGGTATTTGCTCACCCCTACATTAGAGAATGGATTATTTTGCATGCAGACCCCTTATTAAATCTACCTTGCGTAATTACACCCCAACTAAGGAGCTGTTTGGATAGAGGTAACTCTTTAAAAGTGTAAAAATGACACTTACATCATATTGAGTTTCAGTGGACTTACAGCATGTGGCACTTTCCATAATATGTTTGGATAGAGTATTTTTTGTCTCCTGCAAAGAAAAATGAATTCTTTGTTTGGATGGATATTGAAAGTGGTAAAAAGGAGTACATTTGTTTGGATGGGAACTAAATTGTTGACTTTGTTATTATTATTATTATTAAACAAAAAATTTCAAATGACTAATTTAACACCGAATTTGTGTTATTATTATTATAAAAACAATTTTTTTACACTAATTTCTTCACTAATTATTATTATAAAACATTATATTACACTAATCTAACTCCTACCAGCCATCCCATTCACACGTGTTCTTCCTTTTTTCTTTTCTTTTTTTTTTAGGGTGTCCACTTCTTAATGGTGCTTGGAGGCATGCCTCCAAGGGGGCTCGAACCGGCGTCGCTGCGCCGGGGTGCTCCACCGTTCCCAATGGGCTACGGCCACGGGGACTACACGTGTTCTTCCTTCTTTTGAAGAATAGGAACAGCAGGAGCTGCTGTATTTTTTTTTTCTTCTTCTTTGTAAATAGAGAGAGAGAAATAGCAGAAGCGAGAACGGCGGAGGCTTTAGGTGTTGGCGGCCGCTCAACGCAAGGTGTTGGTTGGGCGTTCTAAAATTCGATGCGGAGGAGGCTTTGGGTGCTGGAGGCCGCTCGACGGCGGAGGCTTTGGGTGTTGGCGGCCAGGGTCGTCTTCACGGTGTCTTCGACGTCCGCGCCTGAGCACCTCTTGCGTACGTCGCCGGTCGATCTGCCGTGACCCATGGCCCCCGTTCACCCACCGACGGATCTGTCATAGTCTCCTACTCTCCCTTAAGTAGTCAAACAGCCATGGCAGCAACTCTCCCTCACTTTCACCACACTTCCCTCACTTTTGTGAAGGGAGTGAAATGGGAAAAATAGAGGAGGACAGCAAGTGGCAAGTGTCAGAGAAAAGACACTTGCATGCCACTTGCACCACCCATCCAAACGTTGGATTTCGTTGGAGTTGCCTCCACTTGCAGCAGAAAGTGTGAGTTACGGGGGGAGATGATTTCATCCAAACACACCCTAAGAGTAATGAAATGAAATGGCACGAAAGAAAGCCCATAAAGCCTATGAAGGTACAACGTTAAGCAGGGCCAGCCATGAGATAAGTCGGACAAAATTTGAAACTTGGACAACCTCTCTCTGCTAGAGCGACCCCTTCTGGTTCAGCATGATCCCACCAAGAATTAGGTTCACGGATGACCACCAGGACCAGCTAACAATAAGGGTCAAGGAGCAACCAAAATTAGCTCCATGATATGGCAATGCAACCCTCAAGACAGGCCTTGGATATAATATCAAAATTTATAGGTGAACAATATTATATTGTCACCCCCAGTTTTCGAATTAGGGGTATTTTCGTCATTTTTCAAGTTTTATAATTTTTAGGAATTTTATTTGATTTTATGTGATTTTTTTGGGATTTATTTGGTTTGGTTTGGATTTATCCAATTCGGACTCAAGTTGGAGACCCGGGTAGCTTGGACCCTAGTGGGACCCACATACTAGCTGGACTTGGCCCACATGCCATCATAATTAGGTTAGAAATCATAAACCCAACTTCCATGGCTTAATTAGTCATTTTAGAGACTTAATTAGTTCATTAGAAACAAACTGAACCAAACCGAAACAAACCGAACCCAAACTAAGTCTATTGGGTTTGAGGCTTATTGGATCCTACCCAAACCCATTTCCCCCCCCCCCCCCCCCCCCCTACCATGGCCGTCCATAAAGGAGCATCCCCCCCCCCCCCCATTGCTTCATCACCAAGCAACACTCTCTCTCTCTCAAATTTCTTCTTCTTTCTAAAGCTTTTCTTCCTCAAGCAAAACCTAACCTAGGTATGTTCATAATTCTCCATTTATTACTCTTTTGCATTAATGTCTTCACAATAAATGTTGAGAAGTGAATTCTCTACACTTTGCCCCTAGGATTGGTAGGTTTTCCTAAAATCTAGGTTAAGGATTTAATTTGGGGCTTTCCTATTTGAGAGTGGTATTTATATATATATATATATATATATATATATATATATATATATATATATATGTGTGTGTGTATGTATAATTATAAGTATTTGTGTGTGTGTAGGGAAATGGAAGTGGTGGTGTTTGTGTGTGAGAGTGGTGGTGAGAGTGTGTGTTTGTGTGTGTGAGAGTGAGTGTGTGTTTGTGTGGTAGGGAGAGTGTGTGAGTGTATATATATTACATATATATCTATACGTGTGTGTGTATTATATATATGTAGATATACGTGTGTGTGTATTTATATGTAGGTAGAGATATGTGTGAGTGAGTATTTATATATATGTAGAGATTTGTGTGTTTGTGTATAGGGATATATATATATATATAGATATATATATATATATATATATATATATATATATATATATATATATATATATATATATATATATATCCTCCTATATATATATATATATATATATATATATATATATATATATATATATATAGAGAGAGAGAGAGAGGAGAGGAAGTGAAGAGAAGAAGAAGTAGGAGGAGAAGAAGAAGTCACAGCAGCAGTAGAAGCTGCAGGAGCAGCAGCAAGTGCTGCTGTAAACAGCAGCAAGTGCTGCTGTAAACAGCAGCACTGGCAGCAGCTGCTGCCAGTGGAAACCCCCCCCCCCCCCCCATTTGTCCCTTAACACATATTAACCCCCCCTTCTTAGTCCTATATATATGTATATTTTTTTATTTTTATTTCCTATATATATATATATATATATATATATATATATATATATATATATATATATATATATATATATATATATATATATATATATATATGTTGATAGATAGTAGAATTAGAAGAGATTATGAGAAGAAGATTAAGAAAAGAATAAGAAGAAATTAGAAGAAGGAGGATTAGAAGAAGTTAGGAGGAAAAGGAAGAATAGGAAGAAGAAGGAAGAAAAGTAGAATAGGAAAGAGTGAGAGAAAAGAAGATTAGAAATGGGAGGAAGAGTTAGAAGAAGATGAATAAGGAGAATAGAATTTAGAGAAGGGGAATTTGAAGAGAAGTGAATAGAAGAAGAAGAATAGAGAGGAAGTGGGAAAATAGAATAGGGGAGGTCGAGTTAGAGGGTGAAACGGAGCTCGGAGTCTCGGAATGAGTTGAAACTTGGCGTGGGGCTAGAATACGTGAATTAGATTTTGCGGATAGGCTCCCGAGTTGAAATCGGGGTCGTAGGGCGCCGGTATCGCACCGTACCATTGCGTATCTTAAAATATTCAAGATATCGGCAATGGGCCGTATCATGGACTGGATGTCCACTTTACCTAGGTATTTTGGTAGGTAACGTATGTATAGGTTAGTATCTTACTACCCTAGGGAGATCGGATCAAAATACCAAGCGTAGGTAGGCTAACTTGATAATTGCCTAAGTTAGAATTTTACCCTTTTTAAGGGTAAAATAGGATATTGGCCTACGGCCAAGATTTGAGTTTCGAAGTCCAAGATGGACTTGGATATGGGTTGTAGAGGTTGGTAATAGTTAGAAATAGTCGCCTAGACCTAGTCTTGACCCCGGTTGACTTTTTAGACCAAAAGTCAACTATGGGTCAACACTTTACCCAATTTAGTCCCAAATTCCTTTAGACTTGAGTAGTTGACCAAAAGTTAACTATTAGTCACCATTGACCTAGGATTGACCAGAGTTGACCGGAGTTGACCAGAGTTGACCGGTTGACCAAAAGTCAACTGTAAGTCAACCGTTGACTCAAATCGACCTAGATTAATTCCGTTTGACTTGCATTGACCCAGTATGACCTAGCTAGACCTAATATGACTTAGATTGACCTCGTACAGTCTAGTTTGACGTGTCTTGACCTAGAATGACTTAATAGGGTTTAATATTGATTTGACTTTACTTCCTAAATATAGTATTGATACGTCTTGTTCTCTATAGGTCCTCGAGACGCTACATTTACTCCAGTTGACATATCATACCATATTACAGGCGAGTACATTCTCTGACACTTTTCCAATTTACGATGATTGTTATAATTCATGTAATTAGTGTAGATATGCTTATTCTCGACACATTGGTCACACGGATTGGTATTCATGGATCCCGACATGAGATGTTATTCCTCGTTATCTTGGTATATCTTGTGCAAGCTCCCTTGTAGTTCTTGTGCAGTATATGGACACCGATTCTCGAGGAGACTTGCTTCCTTCTCGTAGAATATCGTGTCATAACGTGTCTTGCTTGGATCCACTCTACCAGTCGGGGACGGGGAGTACTAGTGTAGATGTGTGGTCATTATCCACCTTGTTTATTCTTGTAGACCTTGAATGCTACCAATCCTACACTCCACGTAGGATTGGCTGATCAGTAGACCTTGTGCAGACCCAAGCCGGCCACATATTGTAGCTAGTACTCACACACCTAGAGATATGATTCTTGATTCTTGTACATGCCATGATCAGTTTACTTGCCTTGTTCTAGCTCTAGATTTACAGCTTACCTTGCCATGATACTCACATGTACATTCCATGATTTTATTGTATATACTCTCTATTTACAGTCTTATAGCTTTTGTCATATCTTGTGAACTGTTGTTAGTAGATTGTACTCGTTCCATCCTGACAGGATATGTTGAAAATATTACAGATGCCGACGAGGGAGATTATTGTACCTACTACGGTCTGGATGACGTAGTGGGCGTAGACTTGGAGACTTTGGTCCAGCAGGGCTTAGCTCCGCCTGACGAGACCTTACCGCTTGCTTAGTTAGAGTAGGTCTTTTGTACTGGACCTTGTCTCCAGCTACTTTTGAGACTGTTATTATTATGGATTGTATTTAGAGACTTGGACTTGTATATATTCTTGCGTTGGACTTGACAGATTATTATTTTATTATCGTCTTGTTGCCTTTATCTTTCAGTCTTTACTTTGTTATCTTAGAGTTGTGATTGAGTACTCATATATATTCATTGTTTGTCCTCCGTTCGGAGTTGACCATATTCTCGACAGGTTTTGATGTATATATATAAACTGTTTAGAGTAGAAAAATCTACAGCGTTCCATGCCGTTTTTACGGTGAGGGCTGGGCGTTGTCACGTGCACGTGCCCTTATAGCGGGTGCGGGTCGTGACACGTTTTAGTGGTGGCCCACGCAGGTCCTGAAGTCGCAATTAGTGCGATGTCGTAGTGGCGCTCGACTTAGAGTGCTATTACGAGCCTGCGGTACGTATCTAGGATAGGCTATAGGCTAAGAGTACGCAATCACAGTAGGATCTTTCCTTGCTTATCTTGCTTACCGTCTTTGATATTGATTTACTGCATTCTAGCTGTCCTCCTTTGATATTGCCTTCATGTGCCATATTGATATCTTCTTTTCAATTTGTCTCCAGGATAGTTATGACTCACTCTCCTGGTGAGGAGCACGGGGAGACGGAGAGGTCTGCCACCTCTAGCGGGCAGGCTCCGGTCACTTCCCCTGCAGATAGGACTTCTGTTGGGGCTCTCGGGGGTACTCCTCCAGCGCTCTCGATGATCGTCCCTGGGGTTGCGGGTGCTTTTTCCGCAGTGCCGGGGGCTACGACGGGAGTTGTCGGGGGCATTTTTCCTCCTGCTGCGCAGCGGATTCCTCCGCTAGTTACAGATGTACTTCCACCTCCACCTCTTCTGCCTACAGATATGGGACAGATGCTTACCTTCCTCCAGCAGATGCTGGAGACTCAGAGAGCCCAGGCCGAGGCTCAGTAGAGGCAGACAGATGCGATGCGTCAGGGCATGAAGGATGCCCATCAGTTGGCCCTTGCAGCCGTAGAGCAGAGGGCTCCTCATCCGGGGACGCGACCGAGGTACGGAGATATCCAGGACTTCAAGAAGCTCGGGCCCCGTGACTTTAGCGGGACCGAGGGTGTGGTCTATGCAGATGATTGGCTCGAGGATATCGAGCGGCAGATGAGGGCCTCCCGCCTGGCAGACGACCTGAAGGTCGAGGCGGTAGGTTGCAGTTGCTAGACATTGCACGCACCTGGTTTAGAAATGAGCCAGCCCTAGCTGGCGAGGGCCGTACTTGGGCAGAGTTCAAGCTCCTCTTCAAGGAGAAGTTCTTTTCCTCCACGGACAAGATTGACCTGGTGCGACAGTTCCAGGATCTGCAGCAGGGCAGTCTATCTGTGGAGGAGTACGCAGCGGAGTTCGGCCGTCTGAGCCGATACGCAGAGTACATGGTTCGAGACCCGGAGATCAGGGCGAGCCGTTTCAGGGAGGGGCTCACTTGGGATATCAAGATCCTCATTCCCTCCTTCTATGAGACTTATACCCAGATCTACGCGGAGGCCCGCAAGGTAGAGCGGGAGTGGGGCTTGAAGCCCAAGAGGGAGCGTGATCTTTTCTCGGAGGCTACTAGCAGCGCAGGGGCTGCTAAGCGTCCTCAGCTTCAGCATCGTTCTTTCCAGCATCACCAGCCGCAGGTGCAGGCCAGAGCACCGGTTCAGCAGCAGGTGCAGCACACTCAGCAGAGGCAGGCACAGCATGGGGCTCCTTGCAACTTCTGCAAGAAGCCCGGTCACATCTGGGAGGTCTGCCGGAAGAGACTGGACTTGTGTCTCTATTGCGGGGAGGCTGGACATCAGTTGAGAGATTGTCCTACGAACCATCGTCGTGCAGCTCAGGGAGCACATGGTAGGCCACCTATGGCACCGTATCACGCCCTCCACCAGCAGCGGGATATACCCCGCCAGGACAGGAATTTTGCGATGGCAGTTGAGGATCCTGCACGCATTGGACTAGGAGGTAGGGTCTTGCTCTTTCTTTTACCTGTTCTCTCCGCCCATTGATTCATGATTGCTTTCTTAGTACCTTTAGTTGCATATGTGATGATCATGCTAGATTAAATAGAAAACCCCAATGAAGACTGCAATAACACGATACTGTAGAGATTTAAAACCATGCATGTGTTCTGATTTCCTGGATTACATGTTATATAACTTAGGATAAAATTTAGTAGACCTTGATTGTTGGGTGCTTGACCTAGAGAAGAGTACGACCGTTTGAATTTCGAGGACGAAATTTTTTTAAGGAGGGTAGATTTGTCACCTCCAGTTTTCAAATTAGGGGTATTTTCATCATTTTTTAAGTTTTATAATTTTTAGGAATTTTATTTGATTTTATGTGATTTTTTTGGGATTTATTTGGTTTGGTTTGGATTTTATCCAATTCGGACTCAAGTTGGAGACCCGGGTAGCCTGGACCCTAGTGGGACCCACATACTAGCTGGACTTGGCCCACATGCCATCATAATTAGGTTAGAAATCATAAACCCAACTTCTATGGCTTAATTAGTCATTTTAGAGACTTAATTAGTTCATTAGAAACAAACCGAACCAAACCGAAACAAACCGAACCCAAACTAAGTCTATTGGGTTTGAGGCTTATTGGATCCTACCCAAACCCATTTCCCCCCCCCCCCCCCCCTACCATGGCCGTCCATAAAGGAGCATCCCCCCCCATTGCTTCATCACCAAGCAACTCTCTCTCTCTCTCTCTCAAATTTCTTCTTCTTTCTAAAGCTTTTCTTCCTCAAGCAAAACCTAACCTAGGTATGTTCATAATTCTCCATTTATTACTCTTTTGTATTAATGTCTTCACAATAAATGTTGAGAAGTGAATTCTCTACACTTTGCCCCTAGGATTGGTAGGTTTTCCTAAAATCTAGGTTAAGGATTTAATTTGGGGCTTTCCTATTTGAGAGTGGTATATATATATATATATATATATATATATATATATATATATATATATATATATATATATATATATATATATATATGTGTGTGTGTGTGTGTGTGTGTGTGTGTATGTATAATTATAAGTATTTGTGTGTGTGTGTAGGGAAATGGAAGTGGTGGTGTTTGTGTGTGAGAGTGGTGGTGAGAGTGTGTGTTTGTGTGTGTGAGAGTGAGTGTGTGTTTGTGTGGTAGGCAGAGTGTGTGTGAGTGTATATATATTTACATATATATATATATCTATACGTGTGTGTGTATTTATATATATGTAGATATACGTGTGTGTGTATTTATATGTATGTAGAGATATGTGTGAGTGAGTATTTATATATATGTAGAAATTTGTGTGTTTGTGTAGATATGTGTGAGATATATATATATATATATATATATATATATATATATATATATATAGAGAGAGAGAGAGAGAGAGAGAGAGAGAGAGAGAGGAGAGGAAGTGAAGAGAAGAAGAAGTAGGAGGAGAAGAAGAAGTCACAGCAGCAGTAGAAGCTGCAGGAGCAGCAGCACTGGCAGCTGCTGCTGCCAGTGGAACCCCCCCCCCCCCCCCATTTGCCCCTTAACACCTATTAACCCCCCCCTTAGTCCTATATATATATATATATATATATATATATATATATATATATATATATATATATATATATATATATATGTTGATAGATAGTAGAATTAGAAGAGATTATGAGAAGAAGATTAAGAAAAGAATAAGAAGAAATTAGAAGAAGGAGGATTAGAAGAAGTTAGGAGGAAAAGGAAGAATAGGAAGAAGAAGGAAGAAAAGTAGAATAGGAAAGAGTGAGAGAAAAGAAGATTAGAAATGGGAGGAAGAGTTAGAAGAAGATGAATAAGGAGAATAGAATTTAGAGAAGGAAAATTTGAAGAGAAGGGAATAGAAGAAGAAGAATAGAGAGGAAAGTGGGAAAATAGAAATAGGGGAGGTCGAGTTAGAGGGTGAAACGGAGCTCGGAGTCTCGGAATGAGTTGAAACTTGGCGTGGGGCTAGAATACGTGAATTAGATTTTGCGAATAGGCTCCCGAGTTGAAATCGGGGTCGTAGGGCGCCGGTATCGCGCCGTACCATTGCGTATCTTAAAATATTCAAGATATCGGCAATGGGCCGTATCATGGACTGGATGTCCACTTTACCTAGGTATTTTGGTAGGTAACGTATGTATAGGTTAGTATCTTACTACCCTAGGGAGATCGGGTCAAAATACCAAGCGTAGGTAGGCTAACTTGATAATTGCCTAAGTTAGAATTTTACCCTTTTAAGGGTAAAATAGGATATTGGCCTACGGCCAAGATTTGAGTTTCGAAGTCCAAGATGGACTTGGATATGGGTTGTAGAGGTTGGTAATAGTTAGAAATAGTCGTCTAGACCTAGTCTTGACCCCGGTTGACCATGGTTGACTTTTTAGACCAAAAGTCAACTATGGGTCAACACTTTACCCAATTTAGTCCCAAATTCCTTTAGACTTGAGTAGTTGACCAAAAGTCAACTATTAGTCACCATTGACCTAGGATTGACCAGAGTTGACCGGAGTTGACCAGAGTTGACCAGTTGACCAAAGTCAACTGTAAGTCAACCGTTGACTCAAATCGACCTAGATTAATTCCGTTTGACTTGCATTGACCCAGTATGACCTAGATAGACCTAATATGACTTAGATTGACCTCGTACAGTCTAGTTTGACGTGTCTTAACCTAGAATGACTTAATAGGATTTAATATTGATTTGACTTTACTTTCTAAACATAGTATTGATACGTCTTGTTCTCTATAGGTCCTCGAGATGCTGCATTTGCTCCAGTTGACATATCATACCATATTACAGGCGAGTACATTCTCTGACACTTTTCCAATTTACGATGATTGTTATAATTCATGTAATTAGTGTAGATATGCTTGTTCTCGAAACATTGGTCACACGGATTGGTATTCATGGATCCCGACATGAGATGTTATTCCTCGTTATCTTGGTATATCTTGTGCAAGCTCCCTTGTAGTTCTTGTGCAGTATATGGACACCGATTCTCGAGGAGACTTGCTCCATTCTCGTAGAATCCCGTGTCATAACGTGTCTTGCTTGGATCCACTCTACCAGTCGGGGACGGGGAGTACTAGTGTAGATGTGTGGTCATTATCCACCTTGTTTATTCTTGTAGACCTTGAATGCTACCAATCCTACACTCCACGTAGGATTGGCTGATCAGTAGACCTTGTGCAGACCCAAGCCGGCCACATATTGTAGCTAGTACTCACACACCTAGAGATATGATTCTTGATTCTTGTACATGCCATGATCAGTTTACTTGCCTTGTTCTAGCTCTAGATTTACAGCTTACCTTGCCATGATACTTACATGTACATTCCATGATTTTATTGTATATACTCTCTATTTACAGTCTTATAGCTTTTGTCATATCTTGTGAACTGTTGTTAGTAGATTGTACTCGTTCCATCCTGACAGGATATGTTGAAAATATTACAGATGCCGATGAGGGAGATTATTGTACCTACTACGGTCCGGATGACGTAGTGGGCGTAGACTTGGAGACTTTGGTCCAGCAGGGCTTAGCTCCGCCTGACGAGACCTTACCACTTGCTTAGTTAGAGTAGGTCTTTTGTACTGGACCTTGTCTTCAGCTACTTTTGAGACTGTTATTATTATGGATTGTATTTAGATACTTGGACTTGTATATATTCTTGCGTTGGACTTGACAAGTTATTATTTTATTATCGTCTTGTTGTCTTTATCTTCCAGTCTTTACTTTGTTATCTTAGAGTTGTGATTGAGTACCCATATATATTCATTGCTTGTCCTCCGTTCGGAGTTGACCATATTCTCGACAGGTTTTGATGTATATATATAAACTGTTTAGAGTAGAAAAACCTACAGCGTTCCACGCCGTTTTTTACGGTGAGGGCTAGGCGTTGTCACGTGCACGTGCCCTTATAGCGGGTGCGGGTCGTGACATATATATAGGCTTATTTACAACTTGATATTTTTGACTATTCTTATTTTTAAACTTGATACTTCAATTTTTTTTACTGAACAACTTGATACCATCAACTATTAAATGTTTTCAACTTCAATACCTAAATTTTTTTTTTCCAAAACTATCTCTGCCATCCCCTGCTCCCACCCCTCTTCTGCCTGACCACACCCCCCCCCCCCCGGCTGCCCCCACCCACCCGTCCCCCGTGCAGCCAGTAACGACAGCAGCATTAGTGGCGACGACACCGTGGAGAGAGAGGGGGGGACGACGGTGCAGCCGAGGGGTGGGGGAAGCGGGAGCGGGGCAGTGAGATGGGCGGGGCCTCATTGGAGGAGGTAGTTTCAAGTTTTGAACAATAATAGTCTTTTATTTCAGGATATCAAATTGTACCAAAAAAAGTTTAAGGTATCAAGTTGAAAAACTAAAATAATTGAAGGTATCAGGTTAAATTTAAGCCATATATATATGAGTCCATTTTTGTTCACATACCAAAATTTGGATAATGTTCATCGTTCCATTCATGGGTTGCGAAAATTAAATAATCCAAGGACCAAGTCATGCAACTTTCACATATATTTTCGTTAGTTTTAGGGTCTCGTATAATATTCAAAATTTAAGTTCATGTCTTTGTTTTGGACGATCAACAAAGTCAACCATTAGGACGAAATCTAAATTGGATTCTGAGCAATATAAAAATATAAACTCAAAATTTTAATATTATAAGAGAGACTGAGAGCTCAACTCCCTTGGACTATCAGAGAGAACTCAAAATGTTAAAAACCAAGAAACTTTATTTACTAGTCAAATCTCAAATCTAGTCCTTTATTTGCCTCTCTTATATATCCAAATAGGAAAATGCTAAGTTTACTACAAAAAGTTTACAACTTTCTTACAACCCACACCACCCCCCACCCCCGCTAACATGGTTTAGAGAAGTTCCGTTCTCGAATTTCAAAGTATGCCAGGTAGCCGTTCTTGAATTTTTATTTATTTTCTTACAACCCAACCCAGTCCCACTCGGTCCCACTGGTCCCCCCTCTCCCCCAATCAAAGTATGCCAGGTAGCCGGTTGTAAAGCTTACAATCAAATTGGTTGTCAGCATAGCATTTTTCATCCAAATAATGTCTCAAACTCCAGATAGAATCCACACTCGATCTCTAGGTTTGAGGATCCCGTTAGGTAGCCTATAATTTAATTAATTTACAGCTAACAAACACATCATATCAAATTATGTAGTTCGCGTTAGGGCCCGTTTGGTAAACTGTATTTGGAGATGGATTTTAGGATTTTATGGATTTGAAGTCAAATTCATGTAATCCTATGTTTGGTTGGAGATGGATTTGGATATGGAAAGTATGTCCAAATCCAAATTTGGATTTGGAAGAAAGAGAAAGTTGGATTTGGAAGAAAAAAATTAGTTTTTTTTTATAATTTCATTTTTTTTCTATTAAATATTTCGTTAATACTAATTAATAATTAATTAGTTATTTAATTAATTAATTATTTCTTATATATTATTTTTTTACAATTATTATATTTAATTTATAGTTAATTAAGAATTAATAAAATAAAAATTAGTCATTATTATTATACTAAAAATTTTAAAAAATTATAACTTTATTAATCATAATTATTATTTAATATTTTAAAATATTTATTTTTTTTATAACTTTAATTAAATAAAAATTAGTCATTATTATTATTTAGTATTTTGTAATAACTTTAATAATTTATAACTTTATTAATCTTAATTAATAATTTATTAATCATAACTATAATCTTAAGTAATAATTTGCTAATTAATATCCAATTATAATCATAATTAATAATTTATTAGTCTTATTATAATCTTAATTAATAATTTATTAATTACTATTTTATTGTAATCTTAATTAATAATATTTTAATCACGAATAATTTATAATTTAGTAATTTAACAATTTAATAATTAATATATTATAATAATTTATTAATCAACATTATAGTCTTAATTAATAATTTTACGATTCATCAATTAAATATTTAATTATAATTAATCATAATTATCATAATTTATTAATCATAAATATAATTTTAATTAATAATTAATAAATAAATATTTAGTTATAATCTTAATAATGATTTGTTAGTCTTAATTATAAGCTTAATTATAAATATTAATTATTTTATTATAATCTTAATTAATAATATATTAATCATAATTATCATCAGAATTAATAATTTAATAATTATAATCATCATTATAATATTAATTAACAATTTATTAATCATAATTATAATAATAATTTAATTATTAATCATAACTATAATTATAATAATTAATTGATAATTTATTTATTTATTTATTATTAATTAATATATTATTATCATAATTACTAATCACAATTACAGTTTACAAAATCCTATGTTTGGTTGGAGTTGGATTTGAAAATTGGATTTGGATTTGGATTATAGTTTACTAATCATAATTATAGTTTACTAATCATATTTATAGTTTACAAAATTCTGTTCTTGAATTTCAATTCCGAGGGAAGTCAAATGGAACTCCGGAAGTGTTGGAGAAAGCATGTTCAATAGCTCTGACAGGCTAAGGCCATCTCCAATGAGAAAAATTTCTATGTTGTGGACACACCGTGCACCTTTTACGTAAATTGTTAGATTGCATTAAATGTGCGCATGCACACATTCCAATGCAATTTAATGGTTGAAAACGGAAGATGTACGGTGTGTCAGGCACATATGATAATTTTTCTTCCAATGGGGGTTTCCGTCTCCCATATTTCTATAGTAGAAATTATTTTAAGAATTTTTTTTTTCTCCCAATCATAATTTCTATTCCAATTTCCATCATAGCGGTGATGGAGGATGAAGACTTTCTATGATGATTTCTATACATAGAAACTTTCATAGAATTTTTTTTTATCTTTCATAGCAATTAATATAGGATCTTACATCAATGAATTTTGAAACTTTTATCCTTTGACACGTATGATAAAAATGATGAACAATTGGATAGTATTTTTTGTACAATTTTTTTATAAAAACTCTACCAACTAATAATTTTTTTTTGGCTTAATTGCACTTTGCTACCCTCAACTATTACCATTTTTCAACTTTGTACCCTAAACTATTTTTTGTAACAATTGGTACCCAGATGTTATTTTGGACTAAAATGCCCCTACCCCTAACCCTCCCCCCCCTGCACGCTCCGGCCGCCCCCCCTGCTCACTCCGGCCGCTCCGCCCCCCCCGCCCCCCACCCCCCCCTGCTCGCTCCGGCCGCCCGCCCGCCCCCGCCTCTCCCCTAGGCCGCGGCAGCACGGGAGGAGGGGGGCTGGGGAGGGAGGGCGGGGCGGGAGGCGGGGCAGGGGGTGGCCGAAGCTAGCAGGGGGGGCGGCCGGAGCTAGCGGGGGGGGGGGGGGGAGCTAGCAGGGGGAGGGGGTGGGGCGGCCAGAGCTAGCAGGGGGGTGGCCGGAGTGGGGAAGGGGGTGGAGGGAAGGAAGAGGGAAGGGCATTTTCGGAATTTTTGAAAAATTAGGTATCAAGTTGAAAAAAAATAATAGTTGAGGTACCAATTTGTTACGAAAAAAAGTTTATGGTATCAAGTTGAAAAGGCGGAATAGTTGAGGGTAGCAAAGTGCAATTAAGCCTTTTTTTTTTTAAAGTATAGTATAGAAATTCAATTTTAGAAATCTCCACCAGAGTTGGCCAAACCATAAAATATATATGGTGCAATGCACCAAGGGGTAGAAGAAGTATTAAAATTAATTGTAGAAATTAATTGTAGAAATCTAATAAGTCATTCTCCTTCTACTCTACTCCACGGTGGCCATAGGCATAGCTGCAAAGCTAAGAATGGGAGACTTGTCCCCTCACCCACTGCCAATCTCCATGAGAAACCAGCCAACCAACCAAGCTTCATCCACATGCCTTCCATTAATGGCACCATACTTCTCTCCCACACTTGCATAATCTATTCTTCTTAATGTTTATGCACCTGATTCTTCTATCACTCGGAACATAATATTTCATTTGGTGGAGGAGATCTTCTTAGAATGTACTCCACCAATGTTCCTAACGTAATTACAACTTTGCTTCAATTTATTCCGAGCTATCTCGACTAAAGTATTGAACCTATAGCTAAGGGACTGAACCAGAATTTCTCATTGATGTACAAGGGGATCAGGATTTTCGCTTTTAAGTATCTCCGAATATTTTTCAGCTATTGGATCTATTATATTAAGCGTACAAATTAGGTCATTAAATTATTCAATTTCTTACGAGATTTTAAAATAATATGTACGGTCAAAGAAGATATATCTATATATCTTATGATTGTTATTTCAGAAACATTCGAGAATATATATATATATATATATATATATATATATATATATATATATATATATATATATATATATATATATGGAAGCGGATCAAAAGACTTCCTTAGAAAACCTCCTAAAAACCACTCTCACTCTAATCCGTAATTTAATGTTAATATTAATGTTAATATTAATGTTAATGTGAATATTAATGTTAATATTAACATTAAATACTAAAATTAGCATTAAACTTAACATTAAAATTAATATTAACATTAACATTAACATTAACATTAACATTAATATTAACATTAACATTAATATATAAAAAAAATTAATATTAACATTAATATTAATATTAACATTAATATTAACATTAATATTACGAATTAGAGTGAGGGAGGTTTTTATGGAATTTTCTAAGGGGGGCTTTTGATCCGCTCCCTATATATATATATATATATATATATATATATATATATATATATATATATATATTCGGCGGTCCTAGCTCATGTGGTTAGGAGGAGTCCTCGTGAGGGAGGTACATGGCTTGAACTATTTAAGTTTTTCAACTTAATAACCTAAATTTTAAAATTTGACAACTTGATACAATCAACTATTGAAAAATTTCATGTTGTTACCCTCCATCAGTAAGGGTTAACTATTCCGTTTAAAAATATTTACAAAGATATCCCCCCCAACCACCAAAACAAAAGAACCATCGTCCGCTGTCACTGCCACCACGGCGGTAGAGAGAGCTGAGAGCTGAATGTGCTCATTTATTAATTTTAGGACTAAACTATTCATGCTCAAAGATGTATTCTAACTATATTTCTGTCTTCCCAAACATCGAAAAGAAAAATTAATAAAAATTATAATTTTTTATGTTCAAGGGCAAAGAAGAGGCCTAAGTTGAATTGGCCTGCAGATTAACAAATATGTTCTTGATACAGAAGAAGAAGAAGAAGAAGAAGAAGAATAGGAAATGAAACAGCAGACACGACAAAATAGCTGCAGAGATCCATCTAATTTGGATGGAGGTTGATGCTTCAAGGAATTGATTGAACATAGAGACCACATCAAACATGTACTAAAATACCTACACAAAGATGCTTCTAATGGAATAACATTGAGCTCTCCCCACACATGCCCACCAGCAAAGGGACATCACTAGGAAGAAAGAAGGAAAAGAGAAGGAAGTGGAGAATCATTCATTACCAAGGAGGAAAAGAAAGCCTAATTCCAAGGGGCAACAACATCACAAGTGCTGAATATTTTCTTTACAACCACCTGAATGATGGGCTGGGAAAAGAGTTTTATGGGCAGCATCATCATAACTCCTTTAGAATGACTGGCTAAAGTAGACCCCAAAAATGAAGGGGAAAAAAAAAGAAGAGGTTCCAAGCTTCTTTGTAAAGTTTATATAGGTGTACTGCAGGGATAGAAGGATATGAAAGAGTTGGCAAAAGATTGAACAGCAACATAGAATTCCTCCTCAACTCTCTTTTTCCAGGTAGTATATGAAATGATTCTACCTACCACTACCAGCACTCCACTTAATAAAAGTCACTATATATATATTCATAAATTTACGCTGCGGTATAATTTTTTTTTTTTTTTTCTAAAATCCGCTTAAAAGAGAGACGCTAGGCAAGATTTGAGCCAAAAAAAAAAGTTCATGTCATCGCACCAAAAACTAAAAGAGTTTTGCGAGAGATTATGGATTTAACACAGTTTTCAAACAGAAATTAATAGCCAAGCCGTAGCAGTTTCGACAGCAAACCAACCATTTACACAAAATAGGAACGACAGGTAAGACGTACAAAAGACACGGACACACGGATACATTCTTGATATAGAGATTTAAGGTCCCTAGGAGATCTTAGTAAGCTAGCTAACAGGTTTTTCGAACAGGCAAACCATAAGATATGTAGAGAAAACAAGAACATTTTCCAACTTTGAAACCCTCGGACTTTCGTTTGGATCGAGAGCCTTTACACCCAATTAATCTGCTCACACTATAGTTGTGAAGACTCGGTTGATGATCTTAGTTCCGACTCTTGCTTTTCTCCTTGGCCCTTGGAGCTGCAAGCAACGAAGTTGGACACATAATAAGGCACTCAAAAAGACGATCAATAACATCTATATTTCTGTACTTTTTTTTAAAAGTCAAAACATATGGTATAGCTATTGTTAATTTCTGGAATTCCCTCCCATGGGGATTTTTCCGGAGGGGCAATAAGCATACAAGGGTATTACAAAAGGTATGTGATGCAGGTCTTCAGAAACAACATAATTTCCCTATGGCAACTTAAAAGAGTAAAGCTTGAAATCTAGTATCAAATCTAGTATCGGAACCATTTAAATCCTACAATAAGCATCTTCAGAAATATGATATTAATGATAAGCATCAGTTCACTGATACTAATGAACATTGGTGAGGTTAAACAAACATAATAATAAAATAATAATAATAGGAACATTTTGGGAGATATATGGAGGCATTTTCATGTTTAAGAATGTTTCTCGTCTATAGGAAGGGGAAAAGAACAACTTTTCGAGCCAAGAGGATTAGATGGGCCTATGACTCTTGAGGGAATCAAGTTGCGTTTCTCAAGGAGCACATACCTAATCCAATTGCATCTGAACTCTTCATGATCCTCAGCCTCTTGCAAGAGTCGGTAAACATTCTGAAATACCAAATTGATCAACTAGTTAACCAGCAATATAATAAATGGCTAATCATCAGTACTCACTCTACCTCAAATTTGATAATAAGAAATAAAGGGGGGAGAGAGAATAAATTATCACACAAGGCCAGGCCTAAAAAAATAATAAATCAAGGGCTAAAGCACAACACAATAAAAGCACTATCGCTTGGACACTTGACACTGGTGCCTTAGGGTGTGGACCGTTGAGGTGCCTGTGAGTGTGTGAAATATGAACCATCCGGAAAGTAAAACCTGACAACGGAACTACAATTTATATGCATAGGCATATAAGTTTATTAGTATAAAGAATGAAATCTTTTGAAATAATAACTCCAAAAAATAGTTACACAAGTTCGCCTCGGTATCCTTCTTTATGAAGCGTAAACAAAATATAAAATAGTGATATCGTTATGATTTGATGCCTTAAGTGTCCTAAAAGAGTTGCAATGTCCTTGCATCTGTCATGCTATGGATCTTTTAAGTGTCCTAGGACCCTGACATAGGCTTATAATTAGGGATACTGATATTAGACGAATGGAGTTGCAATGTATATTCATTTAACGGCAGTAGTTAAGATCGCAATATTATTTTCCACTCTTACGTAGTTTAGTTTGCAATATAATTTTCCACACTTATCTATTGTATGTTTATGGATGAAGTTAACCACATATAGAAGGATGAGAAGAAAAGGGCTCAAAACACACAAGCTATTGAAGTTGGCTTGTATATAGGGACCATAGTGTATTAGACTTACTCCCATGGTACGTCACCAACAAGCATCCAGTCTCCATCTTTGTCTTCATAAGTGAGAACATATTCAGAACCATTAAGAAGATCCATCAGATGACTCTCAGTTAATCCATCTCTGCCAGGGATATCAGGAGAACCACATTGTCCTGAAATGCCACATGCGAGAAACAAAAGTAAACTCCTCATCATGCTAACAATTTCCCAGTAGCCGGAAGAGATCCAGATTCAAGAGGAGAAAAGAATTTCCTTCTATTACCTAACAATTGGATGTTCTATATCAGAGCAAAACATGAAGTAATCACAGCATACACATCATTTCCAAATATATAGTTGTTAACATTGTATACGTATGGAATTCTAAGATAAATTTCTATCTATCAAAAAAAAAAAAAAAAATCCACCAAGGAAAAAAAAAACCTAAACAACAAAGTTATAGCTTCATCGTCACCCAAGCCTTCTCCTATCAGAATGGAGTCGGGCTATGGAGCATAAGAAAGCTCAATAATAGAATTGGCATAAGTTCTTTTCACTGGCTATCGACCATCTATATTGGTGGTGAATTCCATATCCGAGGTAACTATTAAGTGATCATTAACAAGACCTTGGCAGGGTAGAACTGTAGCAAAACTAAAGTTCTAAAGGGAACATCAATACAATCGTCTACAGCACATGAAATTGAAAAGGATGCAGTAATTGCTATAGATCTTTGCATAATAGGGTTTGTTTCTTGTCAAAATTGCACGTAACATGTTACCCGGGAAAAATTAATGGAGCTGCAAAAGGTATAGATTTTACAAGAGTCGAGGAAATTTTACAAGGACGAGAGCATCTAACGGATTGCAATAGGATGTATGAAGACTAATCAAACAAAGCTCACCTATGGTAAAGGTGCTGAACATCTTCTCAAGTGCCGAGGAGAGTTCCTTATAGTTGCAGTATGTATTGAGGTCGACCTTCCTCAAGTACGGAGCTCCATCCATGCTAACCTTGACATAGAGGAATCTGAGACCTTGTTTCCCTTCAGCATCTTCTCTATTCTTCGACGGGTTGGTAGCCATTGTGTTCCTGCGATAGTTGCGGATTGGTGGCCATCCTACCACTTGTGCCCTGTAACAATATACGGATAAAGTGAGACTCTTTACAAGAGATCGAAGCTAATGCTTTCGTGAAACATGAAACTGTGCAACTGAAAGGTCAATAAAGATGAGAAGTCTATCTTGAAAATAAACACTAGTGGTAAGGAAAACAATATGAGCTTCTACTCTTCAAGATGAGCTTGTGAAATTATCTTGAAATAGGTTGATTTCTCGTAGAATTTTTTTAACAATGATCAAATAACAAAAGATGTTGTGAAAAAATAGCAAATTCTTATCACATCTCCAACCGAAATAAGGAAAACAATAAAACTAACATTAGAATTCATCATTCTACAATCTAAAGATGCCATTTACTCATCATGATCACTTTCAAATAAACCATTTTGAGAACTCATACAGAATAAATTCCCCAAAATATTATCACCAAAACTAGCAAACCAAACATTCCTGCAATAATCACAACAATAACTAATGATAAATAAAACAATATAAACCATGCAAATTTTTTTTCACCATTTTACTGCAATTAATCAAATTTTAGCCTTTACCATCCAAAAATATCAACCAGGCAATTTGGGCAAGTTCATCAAACATGCAAATAAGCCCACACAAATGCTGTGAGCAACTCAGACCAGCCAACAAAACAATTCCAGCAACAGAACTTTTGTGATCATTATAAGCAAAGTTAATCACAAAACAAACATGACAAATCAAATATAGTTTGCATTTATTTCAACCAATAAAACCACAAACAGCAAAAAAAAAAAACATTAGGATCAAATTTTTGTAAGAAAAATAAAGTACACACAAACCAAGTAAAATTACACAACAAAATAACAATCAACAAATTTCCCTCTCATTATTATCATAACAGTGAAAACAATAAAACCAAAAATGTCACCAAATTTGTTTTCTCATCCTCCTTTATAAACAGGAAGAAATTGCAAAAAACAAACTACAAGCAAATTTATACCTGTAAAAACAGACCCAATAATATATATAAAAAATTCACAAAAATAGAGGGAAATAATAACTAAAACAAAGAATATATAACAACAAATTCTGAACAAAAATCTTCTTTCTATAAATCTATTGACTCTCCTAATAGCTAAAATCAAATTAGCAAACAATTTTCAGTACCTAGAGATAAATTTGCAAAACAAACTATCAAGTCCTAATAAGAAAAAAGAAAAACACTCAATAAACAAATTTTTGCACCAAATAGCTGAATCAAATAACATTTTAAAAATCTTTTCAAAAAAAGACAGAAAGAAACACAACAAAAGCTTCAAAAAATTCTAATATTTTCTATAAGAAAGTACCTAAAACCATTTACCCAAAAAAAATCAACAAACTATCAGCATTCCTCAATCTCTACAATGTTCTATTATTTTAACAAAGAAATAAAAAACCAGAAAGAAACACCACAAAAACTTGAAACTTTTTTTTTTTTTCAAACCATTTCCTCAATTTTTTTAAATAACTCAAAATTTTCTCTCTTTTAACACAGAAAAGCCATCGACTTTGGGATGCCATAGTGCAGCTTGGAAAGCGTCCTGCTCGTGTCCGACACAGCGCGACACGGGAGCAGCATTCCCGCTCCTCCCTCCTACCACTTACTTAGCCGCGTGCTTCTTGTCGTGGGCGGAGGCGGCGGCCTCCTTCCCTTCCTGCGCCGTGCCGGCGGCAGCCGGCGCCGTCTTCTTGCCGTCGATGGCGTCGGCGAAGCCCCTCTTGGCCCCGGACGAGGGTGCCACGGCCAGCGTGAGCCCCACGGGCGCCGC
Source organism: Iris pallida (assembly GCA_029216955.1). Classification (NCBI taxonomy): domain Eukaryota; kingdom Viridiplantae; phylum Streptophyta; class Magnoliopsida; order Asparagales; family Iridaceae; genus Iris; species Iris pallida. Next base: position 1,977,121 of record JANAVB010039816.1, on the reverse strand, counting down.
CGGCGGGGCCTTCCAGTCGGGCGACTCGGATCCGGGCAGGCCGAGGCGGAGCTCCGTCTCCCTCATGTTCCGATCCGACAGCCCGATGTAGTCCTGCTCCAGCGGAGGCGTCATCGCGTCAAGCAAAGTCGGAGTCTTTCCTTCTTCTCTCTCTCTCTCTCTCTCTCTCTCTCCCTCCCTCTTCTTCTTCTTCTTCTACTTTCTTTCTGAGTGTGTAATGAGGAATAAGAAGGAAAGGGAGGGGGCGGTGTTGAAATTAATTTTTTTTAAAATTTCTTTTTTTTCTAGGGGCTGCTGAATAATAACGATGGTTGAGAGTTTATGAAATCAACCGTGGTTTGGAAGGACCCGACCGACAGCCGACTGAAAGTTCTCCGCACTGTCTCTCTCACTGTCACTCCCTCCAGCTTTCTCTTCTCTTTTCACTTTTACCCTCTTCTTTTTTCTTTATTTTCTTTTGCAAAAAAGTCAAATGGACTTTTTCTTGGTTTTTTTTTTTCCTTCACTTTTCAGGAGTTGTTGTAAATATCTTTGTTATGATATTTCTATCTTTAGCTACATGATTAATTATGTAATAGAATTATTTTTAAAGTTGTTTCTCTATTTAATGAGATTTTTCAGTTTATTTAGAAAGAAGATAACAATTTCAAAAGTTTGGTAATAGTTGCTCCTAAAAAATGGATAAGCTAGTCGTTCTGCATGAAGTTAAATGTGGTACCAATAAAGGATAAGATGAAAAAAATCGACATAGGTAGTTTGAACGAATGCAACACAGACCAACTAATGCTCCTGCAAAAAGTAGCAATATTATGATAGTTAGTGGAGCAACTAGGACAAGAGATAAACTTAAACGAAGATAGTTTGAAGTGTTAGAAGATATTAATTTTACTAGGATTACAAAAGACATGGTCCTTAATAGAGCTGAATGGAAGAAGACGATTCAAAGAGCCGACCCTAAAAAATTGTAATACATTTTTTTTATTTGTTGTTGTTGTTGTTGTTCAACTTGGGCCAACTTTCATAAGTAGATGGGAGGTAGCTTTCAAAAGCTCCTTGTTCCACTACTTAGTAGTCCTAAACCATGAGTTTGGTGTCATGGTATCATGAGTTGTTAAAAACGTGTTTGACAAAATCATGTATTGTCAGTGTTAAATTTACTAAAAAGATTGTTGGTTTGTCGCAAGGGCTTTAGTGTCTCTCTTCTTTGTGTGCCTTGTTTCCTGCCATATTCTCCATAACCAAAAGTGCATTTTGGAGTCCATTTTGAGTCCAGATCCGTAATCCATCTTCCCGAAATCTTGAAAATATTTTTTTATTTTATTCATTTGAATTAAAAGGTGAATTTTTAGAATTTTATAAACTTGTAATTAAATAGTTATTACGAAAGAATGCTTTAGTTATGGTTAAGATTTGGAGTACAAGATGACCAGGAATCGTGGCACGGACTTAACTTCCCCTTCGCACTGAATCGCATAACTCCGCGCATCGGTGACACTTTCAGAAATATGTGATCGCCCACCATAAATTCCAATGGTCGTCGATGAGTATCCGCATAACTCTTCTGCCGACTTTGTGCCACAAGTAACTTCTCCCGAATCATGCGGACCTTCTCGACGGCCTGCTCCACCATCTCTGGACCAAGTACCTGTCGTTCACCGACTTCATCCCAACAAATCGGAGACCGACACCTTCGCCCGTATAATGCTTCATACTGAGCCATTTGTATACTCGACTGGTAACTGTTGTTGTAGGCAAATTCTGCTAGCGGCAAGTGAGTGTCCCAACTGGTTTTCAGATCAATTGCATAAAGCCGTAGCATGTCCTCAAGTATCTGATTCACCCTTTCGGTTTGGCCATCGGTCTGCGGATGGTATGCAGAACTAAATTTCAATTGCGTTCCCATGGCCGAATGTAACTGACCCAAAAACGTGATACAAATCTCCCATCCCGACCGGATACTATTATTGCCGACACCCCATGTAATCGGACAATTTCATCCAAGTATAGTTGAGCTAACCGGTCGACGCTCCATGTGGTTTTCATTGCAAAAAATGTGCAAATTTGGTTAATTGATCAACGATGACCCAAATTGTATTATTCCCCCGCTGCGTCTTCGGCAAGCTAACTATAAAATCCATGGTTTTATTTGATCCCACATCTATTCTGGGATCGCGAGGTTCTGCATCTCTCCGTCGGGCCTTTGGTGTTCCACATTTTTCGTTGATAAGCTAAGCATCGCGAGACAAAAAGGGCTACATCTTGTTTCATACCATGCCACCAGAAGGTCGTACGCAAATCTTTATACATTTTTGTACTTTTCGGGTGCAATGAATACTTGGCATAATGGGCCTCCGTCAAGATTTCTTTCCAGAGTTCTTCATCCTTGGGGACACATAGCCTCCCCTTGAGTCGCAACGATCCATCCTCGTGCCTGGTGAAGTCGCTTGCTTCACCCCTTTCCATTATTCCGCCAATCTTAATCAAGAACTCATCCGCCTTCTGTGCAGTCTTTATCATTTCTAACAAACTCGGCTCAAGTTAAAGTTGAGCCAGTTGTGCATTGCGGCCTCGAATCTGGAATTCAATTTCCATGCTCTCTAATTCCTCTTGTATTCATTTGTCAATACTGATTGATCCCACAAAGTTCTGACTCAACACGTCCGCCACCACATTACCTTTTCCTGGGGTGTACGCGATCGTCAAGTCGTAATCTTTTATAAGCTCCAACCAACGTCTTTGTCGTAAATTTAAATACTTTTGAGTAAAGATGTACTTCAGGCTCTTATCATCGGTGAAGATCTCGCAAGCCACTCCATACAAGTAATGCCGCCATAATTTCAATGCAAACACTATCGCTGCCAATTCCAAATCGTACGTTGGATAATTTTTCTCGTACGGCTTAAGCTGTCTCGAGGCATACGATATCACCTTCCCTCTCTGAGTCAATACACATCCCAAACCCAATCCAGACGCATCACTGTATATCTGGAATTCCTCAACGCCGTCTGGAAGTGTAAGGATTGGAGCTGACACGAGACGTTGCTTCAGATTTTGAAAGCTAGCCTCGCACTCATCAGTCCAATCGAATGCAACTCCCTTCTGGGTTAGCCGAGTTAAAGGCGCTGCCACTTTCGAAAAATCATTGAAAAACTTTCTGTAGTAGCCTGCCAAGCCGAGAAAACTTCGGATCTCGTTCGCGACGTGGGTTGCTTCCAATCCACTACGGTTTCAATTTTTTTTGGGTCAACGGACACACCTTCCGTCGAGATAACGTGCCCTAGGAACGACACGCTACTCATCCAAAATTCACACTTGCTCAACTTGGCATAGAGCTGATTTTTCCGTAGAGTCTGTAACACTGTTCTCAAATGCTCTGTATGGTCTTCTCTGCTCTTCGAGTAGATTAGGATATCATCGATGAATACGACCGCAAATTTATCCAAAAGGGGCCGGAAGACTCTGTTCATCATATCCATGAAAGCGGTAGGGGCGTTGGTCAGTCCGAAGGGCATGACCAAGAATTCATAGTGTCCATATCTGGTTCGAAATGCGGACTTAGGAACGTCATCGGGTTTGATCTTCAACTGATGATAGCCTGAGCGAAGATCAATCTTTGAAAATACAGACGCCCCTTGCAACTGATCGAAGAGGCCGTCTATTCGAGGCAATGGGTACTTGTTTCGAATTGTAACTTTGTTTAGCTCGCGATAGTCGATGCACAGCCGCATCGATCCATCTTTCTTTTTCATGAATAACACCGGAGCACCCCACGGAGAAACACTGGGTCTGATATATCCCCTGTCCAACAGTTATTGTAACTGCACTTTGAGTTCCTTTAATTCAGGCGTCATCCTATACGGAGCCCTTGAGATCGGACGAGCATCTGGAAATGTATCGATAGTGAATTCAATCTCCCGGTCCGGAGGCATTCCGGGTATCTCGTCAGAAAACACATCAGGAAATTCTGCCACGACTTCAGTGTTAGCTGAGTCTGCACCATTCTTGCGTGTGTCTCGAACAGAAGCAAGGTACCCTTCGCAGCTAGAATGTAACATTCGACGGGCTGTAGTAGCTGAAATCACCATCGATGTCTTCGCCGACGAACTGGCCGAGTAAGAGAATTTTGTTTCTCCAGGTAGTCGAAACACAACTCGTTTCATCGCAAAGTCAATCGTCGCACAGCATGCACTTAACCAATCCATTCCCAGAATGATATCATAATCCTTGATATCTAGCATGACTACATCCAATGGTAGCTTCCTCTCCCCGATACATATGTAACCATCCCTACATATCATGTTAGTAGGCATCTCCACTCCTGATGGAGTACTAACACTAAGATATACATTCAATATTGATATTTTTATTTCAAGTTCCTTAACATAGTCTTCAGATATAAAACTATGTGTAGCACCAAAATCAAATAAAGTACGTGCAGGAATGCCATTAAATAATAATATACCTGTCACGACAGTATCTGATGCAAGTGCTTCTTCCTGAGTCAATGCAAAGACTCGGCCTTGAGCACCGGGCCTCTGATTCTGTGGTGGCTGATGGGGTCATGGTGCCTGTCCACGATTCTGTTAATGCTGGTGATGATGATGCTGTCTCGGAGGGTTCTGGTTGCCCCTTCCTGGACAGTTGCGAGACATATGGCCGAATTGACCACACTTAAAGCATCATCCCTCTAAGACATTGCACTCATTAGCAAAGTGCCCTATGTTGCGGCACTTGTTGCAGAACGGCCCAATCTAATTGGGTCTCTGATAGCCACCGTGATTCTGGCGCTTTGGTGCCTCATATCTACCTCCGTTGTTCGGTCTCTTATTATACAGATTCTGTATCGACGCTTGCACTGACACCGTCGCAGGATAGTGTGGGTCCAATTTCTTTGCGTGCTCATAAGACTCCTGAAAAGTCTTATACTTCTGAACCATAACTTGAGCCTTCAGAGCAGGCCTCAAGCCCTGCTCAAACCGACGAGCCTTAGATGCTTCGTCAGTAAACTTCGTGATTGCATACTGAGACAGTCTTGAAAACTCTGTCTCATTCTCCTTCACCGTCAAGTTTTCCTGTTCGAGCTTCCGGAATTCCAATTCCTTAGCTCGCTGCTCAGTCGAAGAGAAGTACTGAGCCAGAAAGGCCTCTCGGAACATCTGCTAAGTAATTTTTGTTGTCACATTAACACGCCCCAGAACCAGAATATCGGAGAGCGGGGGAAAGACTCAGCCAGCTACGTATTACGGGTAGATGAATACCGTATAATACGATCAATGCTGTCTAAAAGACGAGGGGGTGCATACTTCATGAAAGTCTCACTAGGGTTACTCAACATCTATGTAGGACCGATTGTAGGAACGAGTTGTAAAGCGCAATACTCTAGAGGAGGGGTGAATAGAGTAGGCAGCGGAAATTAGCTATTTAAAAAATATTAGTAACAAGATCACAGATAATATATCACAGATATTTAAATGAAAAGTAGAGAGTAGAGAGCAAACGCAAACACAAGGATGTATACTGGTTTCCCTCTGTTGAGGACTAGTCCAGTCGGAAGAACTCTAGCTTCCAGTTGAATCCACTATAGAAAATCACCACAAGTTTTCATCCGAAGATCTTGCAACTTCTACAACGCGAGCTTTGATCCGAAGTACTCGTCCAACTTCAATTGTGAAGTGTGTAACTTCAATCAAGCCTCTGATTACAACCACTCTGAAACTTCTAGACCGTACCGTACTGGCAAATCGACTAGAGGATTGTAACTGGCTTGGGATTTGAAAATGAATAGCTCAGAATACTTTGGAAGAAGTAATAGGCTTATAGAGAAGAGATATGAAAGTGAATGAGTGTGTTGAAATGATCGAAATCCTTCTCTATTTATAGTTTTTCCAAAGGCAGAATTCTGACAGAATTCGGGCAGAACTCTATGAGAAAATCTCGGTGGGATCCATAACTGCAGGAAGACCAAGTTCAAAAAGCAACGTTCACTAACCGAACTCTGGCCGAACTCTGGCCGAATTTGGGCCGAACTCTGGCCGAGTTCTGTTGGAGTTCTGTCAGGGTTTTTGCAAATTAGTTTTGGGCTTTTTGAAAAGTCAAACAGTTAGGAAGTAGTTTGGGCTTTTGTAAGTGGGCTTGTTTTCAAAATGAAAGGGTATTTTGAAAATATTTCTTGGGTAGCCTATTTGCCAGTACGATGCAGTGTACATCGTATTCCTAGACTCAATAAATATGAAAAATACATTGATGAAATAGGAAAACCAAGAGCCCTTTGATGACGCCTTTCTTCAAATATTTGAGCAGACTTGAAGATGCCTTTTTCACTTGACGGCGGTCGTCCAAAGATAAACAGATCTGGAAATCTGAATACCTTTCGGGGGCTTCGCCCCCGAACCCCTGACGGGGGGCGCTGCCCCCTCGATCCCTGTCCGCTGACCGGGCAGCGGAACCCCCGATGTGAGGCCCCGGATAGGTCGTTAGGCGGTTCAGAGAAATCTTCTTGTATAACGCCGTCTTTGGCCCATCAATAATAATCTATTGCATGTGTCCTGGTTTGACAAAGCTTGATCATGCTTACTGCACGTCTATAAGAACATGTTAGACAAACAAAATAATATGATACAAGCATAGCAATATGATATAGAACATTTAGAACAATGCTAACATTAGGACAATGCTAAGTTTAAGTAGCAGCAACATGATAGTGATTACATGAATATTAGTGATGTCATTATGTTAAACTTAATTGATTAGCCATATTCAAAAACATGATACCGTATAACGGGTAGATGAATACCGTATAATACGATCAATGCTGTCTAAAAGACGAGGGGGTGCATACTTCATGAAAGTCTCACTAGGGTTACTCAACATCTATTGTCTCAATCATTCAAACAAGAAGCAGTAATAGAGAACATGTAAGATAAAGCAGTAAGTCGTCCCAAACGTTCAGTCAAAATGTTCTTGAGATCTGGCTTTACAAAATATAGCCAGATGATATGATAAGATATACACAACCGTTATCAGCTGCAGTCTGACTTAGTTACAATTATGTAAAAGTAAGTGCAAGACAGTCCGACTAACATGTCGGTGCCAAGCGGCAAAATGTAAAGTAAGTAGCAAAATGAGCAGGGAAGCAAGGAACCCACTCGTGTCCTCCTGCGATCATCCCTCTAGTATTGACTATCTTGGAGGTGGAAGTAAGCTGAGTCCTCGGGAGCTGGCTCTAAATCTGGCCATGCAAAATCAGAGAGGTTAGACCTCAAATAGCAAGTACCACAAAGGAAGCACGACATGAAGACTTAAAACCAGTGGTAAGAGTTAAGAATATGATAAATAGGTCTCTGCTTGCTACTGGAGTTCACACAACATCACGACACTTCAAGCCAACTTCCCAACCAAACAAGGACAGAAGTTGACCCGTCATGTCCTGACATTCTGATCATCTCAGTAGTTAACAGAGTAGGTACAACACACAAACAAATCAATTTAAACGGTAATACAACTACTATGGCTTGCTAACTGTAAGTTCCAAGTTGCCCTGGAAATATGCAATAAGGGATTCCTCAGTTCTTACAATGTACAAGCAAGGATAATCTACCCAATAATCAATTGCGCCAATCATGAATTAGACGTGTCCCAGCGGGATGCCCATCATCAATATATAAAAATATAAACAGATACCACTCCCTACCCGTGTGGCAGGTTTACAATATCTGTGGGAACCGGCCGGCATGTCGGGGCACTAATTGTCCCGAGATGGCTGCCATGTAAGAACTCGGGAATCCATTCTCTCCATGCAATCGTTATTTTATTTAGCTTAATAGTTGTCACGACCAGCACCCACTGTGAGGGTACGAGTACGTAACGACGCCCAGCCTACGCCGCAGTGTCGGCGGTAGAGCGCTGTCCTAGGTTACTATCTAACCAGCAACTCACGCAATTATAATGTACTCATCATGATCAACTCCGAACGGAGGACAAGTATAAGATATTGTAACTCAATCACAGTCTAAGCACGATAACATAATCACAGAAGAATTAACTAAGAATAGAAAGACAACTACTAAAATAATAACAACTCTCAACAAATCTCAAATACTACACAAGTCTCAATCTTCTACAACAAGTTCAACATGAAACCATATGCTAGTCTACTAAACTAAATCCCGATCACTCCTGAGTGTCGGGGCCAAAGGTAGCCATCCCGTCTCCGGGTCCATAATATGTAGGGCATGTGTCCTCAGGGCAATCATCTATAAAATTTTCAACAGGTCCAGTCAGGATAGGAACGAGTACAATTCATCAAGAAATCCCAAGTAAATGACAGAGAACTATAAAACAGTTATAGACAGTTATATTGATGAATCATGGCAGTTTTATACAGGTAATGATATAGAGAACAGTTAAGGTACAAGGAAAGGAAAGTAACTAAACAAGAAGAGAAGCATGGCAATGAAGACTGTAAATATAATCTAGCTGAACTAGAGTAGCATGATATAAGTCCAGGCAGTATAATAAGAGTCATGTGTGAGTCCAGACAATATAAATCCAATACCAGATGATTCCAGTACAAGACGAGTCCAGTATAAGGTGAGTCCAGTCAGTGATCAAAGGTTCCAGGGTGAGTCCAGCCTATACTCTAACATTGTGTTTTAAAATATCGGGATCGATATGTGAACGGCTGTAGGTAATACGATATACCGCACACTCGGCCAAGTGTGGGATGGCTATCGTTCCAGTATAATTCCAAGGGAGTGGTTCCAGTATTTGGGTATGTTCACATGCCTATTCCAATATTTCTCCGCCTAGCAAGTACAAATGAATCCATAACCCGACACGAAAATAGGTATAAGTCCAGCTAATACACGAATGGTTCCAGTAAATGATTCCAGGGTGGTTCCAGTAGGTGGTTCTAGAAATAGAGGCCAGACACGAATAAGTGAGTGTCGCATGAAATGGATCCAGTAATATCAAATCGTGTTTGTAATATAGAATCAAATAGAACTAGCTACAACTGAAGCATAGTAAACAACAAGTAAATGGAAGAACTATCAGAGAATGTACTCGCCTGCTACTTTGAAAAGAGTAGTGTAATATCAGATGTCTGCACCAGAGTCACAATGTCCTAAAAAGAGCAATATGGGTTATAATATGTTCAAAATAAGGTAAATGAAGTCTACGATGCAATCTACATGATTTCTAGGTCAAACTAGGTCCAAGTCAACTTTGATCAACCTTGGTCAATTATACTAGTCAACTAGGTCAACCCTAGTCCAGTCAAGTCTCACTAGGCCTAACCAAGCCTATACTAGCAACCAAGCAACATCACAAGTCACAATCAACACATGTTATACACAATATATATATTTACATACATGCTTAGATACATACATACACAGGTTCATATTCATATACATTCATACATACATGCTTAACATATATCTAGACTAATATGAACACTCTATTACCTATCAAATCCTTAGGCTAAATAGATAACCTTACCTAGATGTTATATACTCTAGATATTGAATCTCCTCTCCCCTAAAGTCTGAAACCTGGAATCTTGAATGGATTTGGTCAAACAAGGAAGGGGACTCAACTCTAAGTGCATCAATCCATTGAACAATCATGAGCTGGTATCAGCTAGAATATGAAGGATGAAAAGAGTTGGGTATTAAGTCTATTAGAGTCTAAAGCCAAGTTCAATTTAGGACATATGCCAATTGCCCTCTATTGAACAATAATTGCAGGACATAACTGAATATCCATAATAAGAGACCACCCATACTCACACAGGTACTCCCTATACAACTCACAATTGATTACCTAAGGGAATAGGGAACTAATGCATGGTCTGAACATGGGCAAGGCATATCTAAGGGCAGGACACTAGTCACGAACCTAGGAGAATTCAACTACTTATACTAACAACTGTTGTGAACCTAACGTAAGCCCATTGGTACATGCTCCCATGTTTAATGTTACTGCTACTGTAGCTTCCTTGCCAGGCTGCTGTTGCTGTCCTATCCTACTATACTCAGTCAAATACTGAATTGAAATAAGCACTAACTAATCAAATCAAAAAGGTTAAGGAGGGACAGGATATGTATCATCGCATGATTGATATATTAGAAGGGTAGGACTGAACATGTGGAGTATATCCCAAGACTGAACACTGCATTGGGGCTAACCCGAGCCTCTAATCTCCTCTCAACTGATACCACACAGTGAACAGAACATGAATATGGCAATTGTCCTGCACAATGCATTGATTGGGGTGTCATGCAAGGCCTGAACACTAAGTTAATTCCTGGTTTGAGAAACTAAATGGACTGCACTATGCTAGTGACAGAACACTATAACCGAAAACCCCCAATCCAATATCATTCTCAGTTTAGAACTCAGTTTGCATACATTCAATTTACCTACATTAGATGATACATACAGGTATACTTGCATATATTGTACACTCATATATTCATCTTGCATACCAGTATAACAAGGAACATTTATTTCAGAAATCGAACACAACAAGTGAAACCCAACTGAAATGAACTATTCAAATCCTAACTGGGAGTCAACATCAATAGCAATGAATATATCCAATTTCAAAAACCCAAAACAAATCTTATTAGAAAACCCAGGTAATATCTTGCATTGAATTCGGGTTTTAAATTGAAGTATCAGAAATGCCAAATTCAAAATCAATTCATCTATAATCCAAACAACCTAAACTAATGAAATCATCACAAACCAATTAACGAGATCAAAACTGTCACGCCCCAGAACCAGAATACTGGAGAGCGGGGGACAGACACAGCCAGCTACGTACATTGAAGTGAATCTCACATCGCAATACGGTCACGGCTGTCTAGATGCATGAGGGTTTACTACAAGCCATTAGTCTCTTAAGGTCAATAACAAGCCTAGTGTCTCAATCTCCAGCAAGCGAGTAGATATAACAAGATGGTAGATCATCAGACATACAAAGTAAGGCGTCCCATACATTACATATTCAGATGATCATAAAGCTAGTCATACAAAATACGAAGACTAGCAAGAGTTTAAGTCATACATGATCAACCCTAGGATTTGTCAATCATGCTACAGCCCGTAGGCAGACAGTAAGTAAAGTTGCAAACGAGCTAACACTTGCTCGGCGGCTAAACGCCTCAAAAGAATATTTTTACAAGGGAGTGGGAGAGCAAAATAAAAACCCACTCATTGCCAGGATTTCTTCTAGTGTTCACCATCTGGCAGAAAAGTTGGGAGATCCTCGGTAGCTGCTACAAAATCTGGCCATACAAAACTAGCTGGGTCAGACCCCAGAAAGAGCAAGTGCCACAAAGGGAGCTTCACTTAAGAACTAAAATCAGCATATCAGCACATAAAGTCATAGGTGAAATAACATAAGACATGAGTTAAAGAAAACATGATGATAAACGATAAGATAACTAGAGGACTATTCCGGTAACCAAGTTACAACCCGTAAACCAAACAAGGACCGGGGTTGTAACCCTTCACCTGAACAGAACTTAGCCTCGAACCAATTATCGATAAAGTAAAGCATAAACAAGCATGTCCGGAGATATCTATGCACCGGATCTGGGCAAGACTGGACAAGATAGGACTCCATCCATCATTCACGGCCAAGCAAAGAGTACGGCTTGATACTTAACTAACTAGGGTTATCACAAGCTTAGTTACTAGCAAGATGCAATGAGGTACGCTTACGGCCACAAGTCCTGCAGACTATCCAGGTTATCCAGACGCAAGGTTCAAGATTAGAGTTATCATGTCTTGTTAGGTGACTTGGATGCAACACATGACAGTGTGCATAGTAATCATTTTATGTAGTGTCCCACATAACAGTGAGCTGGAAATGTGCCCTACTCGTCGGTAGGCTACAAGTCCATCAAGGAAGGCGCCCAGATAACGGGATTGCTTATAGCCGGAATACCTCTCTATATGCTCTACTTGATCAATCTAGTCATTAACCTAGTCAGATTCAGTATGAATTCCTGACCGTGGTAACCAGGGATACATGTCCTAGACATGATGCAAGACAAGACTGGTTGCTTATACAAGCATATTCAATACAATCACCCACGGTATCAAGAATTCACTTAGCATGTCAGGTTAGCTGTCATAACAGCGTATCAAGGTTATCATGTCAAGATTACTTGTCAAAGATGCACCACAACGGGTCACCATCATGTCATGTTACTTATCAAGGCAAGGGTGCGTCACAACGGACCGTCATCAAGAATTATCATGTCAATTTACTTGTCAAGAGTGCACCACGGTGGGTCACTATCAAGGGTTATCATGTAAGGTCATAATGCCATTTCGTATTTATGCAAGTGCACCACTACGGGTCACTGATCATGCAATTCCATCACTAAGCCGTATTCAGATTAACATTCATAAATAATGTCATGATCACATCGGGTTTATGTCGAGTTTATATCAAAAAGGCGTAAGAATATAAAATGGGTGCAAAAATCCTAAAATGGGGGATATGGGGACATAATGCGCCCAAGGGGGAGGAGCAAGGGGTACTATGGCCAACTAGTGGCATTAGCCAAGTTGCGCCAGGGTAACAGGTTGCGCCAAGGCAAGTAGGGTGCCAATCACTAAAGTGCACAAGGTCGGGTCAAGTTGCGCTAGGAAGAGTCAGACCAAGTCATGTTGCGCCAGGCACTAGACTGCACGAGGCTAGGTTGTGCCTGAGTCAGACTGCGCAAGAGGTCAGACTGCGCACGAGGTCAGACTGCGCACGAGTCAGACTGCGCACGAGTCAGACTGCGCACGAGTCAGACTGCGCACGAGTCAGACTGCGCTGCACTAAAGAGCGCGCACAACTCAGTGGCGCAAGCTAAAAAGCTCGCGCACACTGCTCACTGTCTTCTCCAAATCAGCAAGAACTCCATGGTTGAACCCATAGCTTCAAAAGTTTATAACTTGGTCAAAACAAGTCCAAATCCAACTTTCAAATGGTCAAAATTGGGTAGAATGAAATTCTCTTCAACATGGAACCATCAAAATTTGAAAACAAAGAAGTTTGATAGATCAAAACCACCAAAATCTGAAAATGACCAATTTTTAGATCTACAAGAATCAAAGCCTCAAAATGGAAAATGACAAGTTCTAATGTGTCTTAGAAACATGAGGAGAAGCTAATGGAACAATAAAAAAATGGGTTCTCTTGTGGAAGCAAGTTGCACTTGCCTAAGGGGTGTTCTTGGTTGGTGGTGGGTTTAATGGAGAAGGAAGGAGTAAATGAGAAAGTGGAGGAGAGAGAAAAGTTAGGTGGGTTATAAAGGGGGATGGTGGTGGGTTTAACATGATGAACCAAAGAATAAACCAAGCCAACCCAAAATAAACCAAGTTAAACCATTACATGCCATGATGAACCTAATCATGATTAAAGTAAAATTAGCTAGCCAGGCAGAAAAATAAAAATATATGTCAGGATTCCGTATACGTAACTGGAAATACGTAGAACGAAAAACGGGGGTAACAAAAACATCTCAATATTCGAATCTTCAGTTTGAATTTACTGATCAACAGTATCAGAGAACTTAAGTTCGAATGCCAAAAAAAACTATTTGAAACCAAATAAATTTGAAATAAAAGGAGTAAAACACGTGTACAGTCACAGGGACATATCCCACGTGTCCAATGGGACACCAACGAGTCCAAGAATCAGGACACGAGGTGTCCAAACCCAAATCGAAACAGTGTCAGAAAACAGAAATTCTCAGTCCTCGTGCACGCGTGCACACGCGTCTAGCACACGACACAGGCCACGTGGAGACACGTGGCCGTGCACATGTGTTCGCCTAGGCTAGGGGAACGTGTCCAAGGGCCTGCACCGAGTCGGGGTTGTGTCTTGTCAGTGTATTATGGGCGTATCAGAGAGTGAAAATTCGTGCGGGTGGGGACAACACGAATCAGTGCGCGGTCGATAACTTCTTGAATACTCCACCAACTCAACCCAAATTTTGGGAGAATGGTGACAGAGGTTGCCCCCTCGTGTCCACCAAACATTGTGTCACGAAAGGCCGTGTCGTGTCCTGTGTCGAGCTCGCACAGCAGGGGACTGCACGGGCATAGTGCGGTATCTCGTGCACGTGATACGTGTCCATTTTGGATACGAAAATCTACCAAATTTCGAATCAGTCCTCACAAATATTGTTATACACATAATAACCAACATTTCTATTCAATTAGATTTTAAAATTAACAAAATTTATTTCTATGTGGTATTTAATCAAACACCTACACAACACTATGACACGTGTCCGATACGGACACAAAACGGACACGAAATCCACCCAAATTTTAGGGACAGCTAGGGGACACCTAGTTCTAGCCTAATATACAAAGAAATCGGAATAATAATGCAATTTAAGGGATTTACCTATAGGTGCAATTAGAAAGAAAAGCCCCAAAATGAAGTGTTCCTCCTTGCTAGCTTGGATCCCCAAATTACTCAAAATCTGGGATTACTCTCCACCAACAGTAAATAAACACTAATTAGGTCCTAATACAAAAGACTAGAGTTAAAAAGGAGTTGAAATGAAAAAGTTATGGAATGGCTCTTTACCTCTTTCTTCAAAGCTTGAAAAAATAATAAAAGAGGCAAGAACAAGGAGGAGATTATTTATAGGGAAGGGGGGAGCCCTAGTGGCTAGTTATAGAGTGAAAAATTAGGGTTAGGGTTTCACTAATGGGCTATGGGCCAAGTTGTACTAGCTAACTAGCTCAAGTCCTTAGCCTTTGGTCCAATGCAAAAATCCTCCTATTCTCGTCAAGAACTTAGCCAACTTAAGTCAACCAAGACCAACTTGAGTTAGATTAGGGTCCATACCATGTTAACTAAGTCACCAAAGTCAAGGTCAAAATCTAGGACAGTCTCTTAAGTCATAGCTAGTCAAAAGTCAAATTAACCATTACCAATGTAATAATTCCTAAAATAATTCAAGGAGGCTAAATGACCAAAATACCCTCATGCTCAAAAGTAGAAATAAATTATCCTAATGACATGGTTAGGTTCTAGGTCAGACAGTCTCTCAGGTTACACTAGCAAGGCATCAAAATCACAAGCCATGACTTAAAACAGTTTTAAATTGATTAAAAATCACCAGAATTATAATGTGAGTTAAATACAAATAAATAATAATTATAAATACAAAATTTCAAAAATACCCTCATTCCAGAAACTGGGTGTTACAATAGTCCCTATGTTAATTGAAATCTCATGCCGTGGATCATGGTCATTCAGAATGAGTACTTTCGTATAACTCTACAACGATGCCCGTACGGTTAGGTTGTAGGTCTTACATAGCGTAATGCAACAATCAAACCTAGCCACGGAATAATCATGCCTTGACTGTAAGGTACACATGCTGCTTTTGTAGAAAATAAGTTGGAGTCTGTACGTATCCATATGCCAATGTTCGGGATCGACTAGTCGATTGCGATGGTTCATGGTTAGTATATGAACGTGTCTCATTCAATTTGCTAAGACGACTAGCCAGTCTTTTAGTTCCAACTAGGAATGCATGATCAATTATTTAGTCAAGGTAACAATCAATGTCAATTCGTGACAAGCATGGAAGTCAAACTGGTATTTAGTATGGTCGAGTCTATAACTCTCAGGGTTAAATTCCAGTCATACTGGGTATCCATAAACCAATCGAGACACAGTGCACACACCACACAACAATATGTATTAAAATATTAACATATCATGATTATATTGAGTTCATGTCAAAAAGGCGTAAGGATATAATAAGGGGTGCCATACGCCCAATAAAGGTAAATTTAGGGCAATAGATGCCAGGGCCATACTGCGCCGGGCAAGGGGGTAAGATACGCTAGTGCTAGGAAGCCACCGGGTAGGGGAGTACGCCAAAGGAGTACGCCAGCCAAGGAGTACGCATAAAGGATATACGCGTAAAGGAAATACGCGTAAAGGAGGTACGCACACAGGAATACCCGTGAAGGAATATGCGTAAAGGAAATACGCGTGAAGGAATACGCGTAAAGGAATACACGTATTCCTTCACGTAATAAAAAGTACGCGTGCAGGAATAAAGCTTACGCGTAAGGGAAGTACGCGTAAAGGAGTATGCATGAAGGAGTAAAGTTTACGCGTAAGGGAAGTACGTGTAAAGGAGTATGCATAAAGGAGTAAAGTTTACGCATAAGGAAAGTACGCATAAAGGAGTATGCATGAAGAAGTAAAGTTTACGCGTAAGGGAAGTACGCGTAAAGGAGTATGCATGAAGGAGTAAAGTTTACGCGTAAACTTGTTTTACGCCAAGGCAGAGTAGACTTTGTTTTACGCGTAAAACAGTCTTGACTTGCGTAGTCCAGATTTTACGCTGACATGAATAAACGTGGGCGTAGAGTTTGATACTACGCAGGCACGTATAAACGTGGACGTAAAGTTCGATACTACGCAGGTACGTATAAACATGGGCACAAAGTTTCTCCAGAACTCCAAATTCTATGGAACCTTCAATCTAAGCAAAAATAGGACTTCCATAGATCAAAATGGGGTATAAAACAAATCTCAACAACCTGAAACGATCAAAACTTAAAAATAAGGAAGTTTGATAGATCAAAACCACAAAAATCCGAAAATGACAAATTTCTAGATCTACAAAAATAAAACTTCAAAATGCAAAATATCAAGTTCTAAACTATCTTAGAATCACGAGAGAAAGATAAATGAACCATAAAAATGGGTTCTCATATGGAAGCCAGATGCACTTGCCTAAGCTCTTGGTAGGTGGAGAGAGTTATGAGGAAGAAGAAGGAGAGTAAATGAGAATAAGTGAAGAGAGAGAAAGTAGTTGGGCTTTAATTGGAAATGGTGGTAGGTAGGGGTTGGGTTCATGATGAACCAACCTAAACCAAAATAAACCAACCCAAGCTGAACCCAAGTCAAAATAAACCAAAAGCTAAGCAAAAGCAGAAAATAAAATACAAAAAAATAATTAGCATAAAACTAAAAGAATTAAATACAGAACAAATGCATGATAAATATTAAATAAATATATTCAAGCAGTACACGTATTAAAATACGTATTCTGGGAACGGGAAGTGACACACATTCAACCCCGCAAGGATCCTTTTATGACCTTGCCACCAGTAGTGTGCGTTAGAAACCAGCAGTAGTTTCACGCACGATACCCTCTTGGATCCAACAATACCCAAAGCTTCCAGGTGGTCCTCCACTTCAACTAGCCAATCCATAGCAATATTGGCTTCTTCTGTCCCTTTGAATTCTTTGTTGCAGATTTTCTTGAACTTTGTAATGTCGGTCACAACAGTTGTTTTCTTAGCCGTCGGGGGTTCCTCTGCCTCCACAAGCTCGCTTTTCCTTGAGACTGGAGTGCCTTGAGCCCCATTGTTCACCACTGATCGGACCAACTGTTGCAGGGTATTTAGCTGCTTTTGTTGGGCTTCAAATTGCTTTGCGTTCAGCCTCTGCTGGTTCTCCATCATAGCCATCATTCTCTCCATCGGGTCGGTTGAGGCTACTGCCCTTGAGCTACTCGCATTATTCGTGGTACCCACCTTCGTCATTTCTGCAAAAACAGAGAAGCTTGTTAGTCTCATAAAATATTTATGGACTTATTGTATGGAATATCTCATTTCGGGACATTAAAACCAAAGTTTCCAAAAATCAATACAGCATTGTGTCATTTTCAAAATCTCAAAACCAAAAAATTCCGAAGAAAGTAAAGCCATGCTTTGATACCAAACTGTCACGCCCTGATTCGGGTAATCGTTCGCCTCCGCTTTGATTCACGTCGAATCGTTCGTCCTCGCTAAGGCGTGATGCTGTACAAGTCTGGAATTGCACTTGTACAAGGCGTGCTTGTGTTTCTTTTATAAAAAAAACATTTTGAATAAAGATTCGCAGCAGGTTAACAAAGAAGTTGGGCAACACAAATATGATCTAAAATAAGTTTTTTATTGATATCTTTGAAATTACAGAAAACATAAGGCTCTCAAACAGCCGAGATAAAATGCCAAACTTGGCTACAACTTACAGAAATATTGAAATGAGATACAACTTGTTCCATACATCATATCCATTTATTAATAATGCGGCAATAACCACCTTCAGCAAAATGCCTTCTTCTTCAAGTGTAAGAATGTATGAAGCTTCTAAAGAGTCGGACAGTAAGCCTTCAGCGTCTAAGATGATCCACTAGGTTTTCGGCACTTGTGGAGACGAGGGTCAGTACATTGCCACATTTGTACTGGTGAGCGGCCGTAACCAATCTCACCATAAATCAACAGTAGTAAATTACATGAATGTTCACTATTGATTTGTGATCTTTCTATTTTGCCTTAGGGTCTATTAACAATTCATATATTTGATAAGAAATATAAGAAGCACACAGTGATGTTAGAAACATAACCAATTCATATTGATCACCAATTTGGTGAATCATACCCACGGTCGATAGCCATCCCTGTATATATTTATGAATACCACTTACTCTTGCATGCATAAGACATTGTTAGCTATGACACCTGTCTATATGAAGGTCACTGGCGACACGCCATCTTGGACCGTCTTACTGGTATAACGGCGCCCTTGCAATGTGTCACGTCCCAGAACCGGAATACCGAAGAACGGGGGAAAGACCCAGCCAGCTACGTATTACGGTTAGATGAATACCTGTAATATTCCTATTTTAAAGTACGTATTTGACTGTATTATTGTATTTGGAGGATTTTAATTTTTGGGGTATTCATAAAATTTTTATTATTTTCTTGGAGGTAATTTTATCCTTATTATTATTATTATTATTATTATTGTTGTTGTTGTTGTTAAATTACCTAGCTATCCCTCCTCCCTAAAATATCTAAACCTAACCCCACCCCTCTCTCCACTCTTTCTCTCTCTTCCGACCCCTCTCTCTCTCCTCTCCCTCACTGGACCAGCACCCTCTTCCGCTCAACTCTCTCTCTTCCTCACTTCCTCTCTCTCCCGCTCTTCCCTGGCCTGGCCCCACCGCGGCCACCACCCCCGGCCATGGTCTCCTCCCACCACCACTCCCAGCTGCGGCCGCCCCCATCTCCGTCGGCGCTACCACCCTCATCATCGTCGGCGTCTTCATCTCCTCCGCCACCATCCTCGTCGCCCCCGACCGCCCTCAGCACCGCGCCGCCGTCTCCACCATATCCCGCAGCCACCACCACCACCATCCCTGCTTCCCTCACCCCCATGGCAGCCACCACCGCCACTTTCATCCGTCGCCGCCGACTCCTCCCTCTCCCCTCTTCTCGGAGCTGGCCGCCGACGACCTCCGCCGCCTCCTCCTTCCTCGGCTTCCCCCGTCGAGCGCAACACTGCTGCTGCTGCCGTTCGACTCCTCCATCGGGAGCCGCTGCAACCTGGCCTGGCTCCCGACGAGCTCCCCCTCACCCTGTTTTCTCCGCCGGCGGCGACCAGCCCCGCCTGGCCGAGCATCCCCGGTGAGCTCCTCCGTTCCCTCTCTCCTCCTCGGGCTGTGAGCTCCTCGGGGAGCGAGCCCCTCGATCGGCGCACCTCGGGCAGCGTGCTGTCTCGTGTAGCGTGTCACCGCGGGCCGCGCACCCTCGGTTGGTGCGCTTCCTCGTTCCCCGTGTTTTTTTGGGACGCGTGCACCTCGGAGTACGTGTCAGTCTCATTTTGTGCACCTCGGTCTATGTGCTGCCTTGGGCAGCGGGACGCCTCGAGCCCCATGCTGTCTCGGGCACCGTGCTACCTCGGTTTACGTGTTGCCTCGTTTCTCGTGTCTCGGCCTTTGTGCCTTTCGATTTTCATGCCACATCGATTTATGCATTGCCTCGATTTGCGTGCCCCTTGGACTCCGCACCGCCTCGATTTGTGTGCATATGTTGACTTGCGTGCCACATCGATTTTCGTGCCACCTTGGACTTTGTGTCATCTTAATTTGCATGCTTGCTCCGATTTGCGTGCCGTATTGGTCCTTGTGTTGTCTCGATTTACGTGTACGTCTCGATTTACGTGTCGTATTGATTTGCACGCTATCTCGATATTCGTGATTTTTTTGATATATGTGCACGTTTTGATTTACGTACACGTATTTCCCGTTCATCTCGATATTCGTGTTCCTTCGATTCTCGTGCGCGTCTCGATATACGTGCACATCTCAGGTTGCATGCCCGTATCGGTCCGTGTGCCTCGGTTTCCGTACCCGATCCCTGTACTGCTTGCGGGACCCACACGGTATAGCCTTCTGCCATCTCTTGTGATTATTCTATTATTTTATTATTTGGTGCTGATGACTATTTATTGTGCGTTCTGAGGATCTCGATTGGCGTGCTAGCTTGGATTGCGACTGCCGAAGACTTGCTTACCTAGCCGAGCCCTCTAGGCAAGTATCCCTTGCTCATCGACAGCCCTTGCCGTCTCTCCTAGATTTTATTGCATTTTAATTTGTTGTACTTGTAAATGTATAACCATGAGTAGTGTAGCCTAGTAGTAGAACTGCCATGATGATAACTTAGGATAGCTTGGTCCGATACTGGGATAGACCATATCGGACGACTCGGATGGGTCATCCACACCTCCGAGGACACGAGCACGACTCACTTGTACGGATTGTCCCCATATGCCCCGTGTCCGACTCACGGTCGGGTAACGGCTTTGGCTAACTTTACTTGTGGCGGTGATTGTGCTTCGGTTAGGGATTTATGAACATGTGTGGTGGTGCGTCCTGCGAGACAGTTATTTTATTATTATGCATGTTGGCTTGGCGCCCAGTACGCATTGTAGCGCTGCTGGAGGCCGGGACTTAGTGGTCTCGGGTTCGAGTGGTTTCCAGTACGCATCATAGTGCTATTGGAGGCCGAGACTTAGTGTTCTCGGCTATCGATTTGTTCCCAGTACGCATCGTAGTGCTGCTGGTAGCTGAGACTTAGTGTTCTCAGCCTACGATTCTGCGATTCTGCGGCGGGTTGTGCCGAGTGATTTTAGCCCCTATTCGTAGGGTGCTCCCATCCAGATTACAAAGGAGACTCTGCCGAATTTTTCCAGAATTCCCAGTTGGGAATTTGGTTCGAAGGATTAGGCAGAACCATTCCTTTGGTTTTTTGGACTGGATTCATGCATGTTCATCTTGGTATAGTGTACCTGATCCCATTGCCTGCTAGGTAGACTCCCGACTAGACTATTCGCCTAGCGTCTTGACATGTCTTGTCCGTCGGATTGTGTAAGGAGAGCGGTCCTACTCGGGTGAAGGTCTGCAACCCTGGTCTTTGTTTGGTTTAAGGGTTGTGGATCTGATCCAGAGTGGTTCACGCAATCCTTGTCTTTTCGACGGTATCACTCAATGGACTCTTGACCCGTGACCCTTCTTTTTAGATAGTGTTCTAGTTTAGTTGTTATCCCATTATCTGTCCTGTCCGCCGGATTGTATAAGGAGAGCGATTCTACTCGGGTGAAGATCTGCAACCCTGGTCCTTGTTTGGTTTAAGGGTTGTGGATCTGATCCAGAGTGGTTCACAATCCTTGCCATCTTCCGACGGCATTGATTAGTGTTGACCCATGTGTTAGGATTATGATCTGATTCGAGGATTGACTATGAGGGGATATGATATCGAGATAGTGATAATGGTAGACTAAGTGGATTCTTAGATAGTGTTGCTAGTTCTTTGGTGATGTTCTAATTTGATCATATATGTCTTCGAGGACTTTTAGATTTTGATACTGGTGCGAGTGTCTCGCGGAACGAGAAGAATATCGAGGGTATTATTATATGATTTTTACTCGACTTCCCAAGCGCCCAAAACCTGGTACCTTTGTGTATTCCGGTAGTTGGGAAAGCTGTTTTGATTGCTATGTCTTGGTAGTTAAGGGGCTTGTTTTCTAGTGGCTTGTGATCATTGACTTGGAGGATCCTTGTGAGTCAGAGGGCCTAGCATTGTTAGGGGGATGAGCTTGGTATTTGGTGGTTGTCTTTATTGACGTGATATTAACTCCATCATGGAGGGGAGACTCTTGCTAGATTGATCTGGTGGATGGACCGACTTGATGATTGGAGCTGTAGGCTCCCATATATGCTTGAGATGTTATTATAGTAGAGGTTCTGGTCTTGTACTTGACCTGATATCCATGCCACGATGTGGGCAGATGACTTCTTGTGACTGATAGATTTGTCCTTGTCCCAGACCTGACCACCTGTATCCATGCTATAATTCCAGTTACCCTTTGAGGTACTGGCCCTGACCTTGCACTACGGTGCCCTTTGTCTATTGGCACTTTGAGGTGCTACTTCCATGATTGTATGACATTGCGACGCCATCTTGATATTCTAGCTATATTATATGATTACCTGCACGGGTATCTGGTAGTTGGCCTATAGTCTTAGCGTGGTTAGGATTGCTTGCTTGCTTGTTGCATAACACTAAGGATGGATCACAACTGGGACTATAGGTGCCAAGGTTGATTCTTACTTAGCGTTCTCGTACTGAGGTGCGACATCTAGGAGGATGATCATGTGACCACGGCATGTGATTCCGGATAAATGTATGTTTAATCTAGGCAACTTAAACTGGTAAAAGCATTGGGGGGAACGGAATCCTGTAATCGTGCATTACCAGCCTTATCCTAGACATTAGTCATGATCTGCAGGCTGGCCGCCACGGATATTGTTACCATTCGTACTAGTGGATGGCAATATCCGGCTACTTATGTACTATACAATATATACATGGCATGCTCGGCACAGTAGCCTTACGAGGGACCGATGGTAACATGCAAGCCCGGTGGCCTTACGAGGGATCGGTGCTCTTCTTACATGCTATACTTGGCCTCGCTAGCCCTGCTGGGATGGCACGATCTGAGGATTCCTACATTACATTGTTGGGGTAACCCAACCTCCACATAGACAGTCGTAGGCATTTGAGTGGCCGCTTATTTATATAATTGTATGGCTTGTTGCTTGCTAAGCTGGCTGGCACGTAGCGCTGTCCCGGTGCAGTAATTCATTCCTTTGTTCTTGTTTGATGTAGGGGTGAGTTACTGTTCCGATGACAGATTACGAGTTCCAGTAGGCGATGCAAGCATTAGTGGATGTTAGGATGACTGTGATGATTGTTGGTTACTTACATATTAGTAGTTGGATTGCTGCCTTATATTCTGTAATCGTGCGTTGGTACCGTACGATCCTTTACCTTATTTACTGTTTTTAGATGCTATTTCTATCACATTTTATCATGCTAGTTTTCTTCGCCCGTCCTTGAGCCATTCTTTCTGGTACTTGCTACGGTTGGCCTGACCAACCCTGGATTGTTCCCAGATTGCCTGAAACCGACCCTGTGGATCTTCCAGACTCGACTTGGAGGATGTGCTTCAGTTCCCGACCATGCTAGGATCTGTGGGAAGGTATACTAGTCTACATTATTATTCTGTACTGTAGATTCCTGATTTTCATATGAGTATTCCCTGCTTTCCATATGATTATCTCTCTGGATGTTGTTTCATTGTGATTTGCCTGTGGACATGAGATCGGATTTAGGCCATAGATTGATTGCATGCTAGGATACCCAGCAAGACTTGACAGCCGTCATCGCCGTATAGCGTATTCGTACCTTATACGGTGTAGCTGGCCTACGTCCATTCCCGTATTCCGGTACTGGGGCGTGACAATACCGTATAATACGATCAATGCTGTCTAAAAGACGAGGGGGTGCATACTACATGAAAGTCTCACTAGGGTTACTCAACATCTATTGTCTCAATCATTCGAACAAGAAGCAGTAATAGAGAACATGTAAGATAAAGCAGTAAGGCGTCCAAACGCTCAGTCAAAATGTTCTTGAGATCTGGCTGTACAAAATATAGCCAGATGATATAGCAAGGTATACACAATTGTTATCAGCTGCAGTCTGACTTAGTTACAATTATGTAAAGGTAAGTGCAAGACAGTCCGACTAACATGTCGGTGCCAAACGACAATGAGTAAAGTAAATAGCATAACGAGCAGGGAAGCAAGGAACCCACTCGTGTCCTCCTGCGATCATTCCTCTAGTATTGACCATCTTGGAGGTGGAAGTAAGCTGAGTCCTCGGGAGCTGGCTCTAAATCTGACCATGCAAAACCAGAGAGGTTAGACCTCTAATAGCAAGTACCGCAAGGAAGCACGATATGAGGAATTAGAACTAGTGATAAGAGTTAAGAATATGATAAATAGATCTCTGCTTGCTACTGGGGTTCGCACAACATCACGACACTTCAAGCCAACTTCCCAACCAAACAAGGACAGAACTTGACCCGTCATGTCCTGACATTCTGCTCATCTCAGTAGTTAACAGAGTAGGTACAATGCACAAACAAATCAATTTAAACGGCCATGCAACTACTACGGCTTGCTACTGTAAGTTCCAAGTTGTCTTGGAAACATGCAATAAGAGATTCCTCAGTTCTTACAATGTACAAGCAAGGCTAGTCTATCCAATAATCAATTGCGCTAATCATGAATTAGACGTGTCCCAGCGGGACGCCTGTCATCAATATACAATAAATAGAAATAGATACCACTCCCTACCTGTGCGACAGATTTGTAGTATCCGTGGGAACCAGCCGGCATGTCAGAACACTAATTTTCCCGAGATGGCTGCCATATAAGAACTCGATAATCCATTCTCTCCATGCAATAGTTATTTTTATTTAGCTTAGTGGACCCTATGTTAATTGAAATCTCATGTCGTGGATCATGATCATTCCGAATAAGTACTCCCGTACAGAGTACGATATGCATAACTCTACAACGATGCCCGTACGGCTAGATTGTAGGTCTTATATAGTGTAATGCAACAATTACGCCTAGCCACGGAATAATCATGCCTTGACCGTAAGGTACACATGCTGTTTTTGCAGAAAAATGGAAGTCAACATGTGTCCGTATGCCAATGTTCGGATCGGCTAGTCGATCGCGATGGTTCATGGTTCATTCACGAACGTGTCTCATTCAATTCAATAAGACGACTAGCCAGTTTTCTAGTTCCAACTAGGAACGCATGATCAATCATTAGTCAAGGTAACAATCAATGTCAATTCGGGACAAGAAACCGCCAAAAAGCGACAGTAGATGGATGGCCATCTATGCGGCAAGGCAAGTGGGTACCCATCTATGCGGCCAGAGTCAAACCAGGATCCCATGCGACAGGGTCAAATCAGGATCCCATGCGGCAGTAGATGGATGCCCATTCATGCGGCCAAAGTCGAATCAGAATCCTATGCGACACGGGAGCCAAGGGCCATGGCTTATACGGCCAAGGATCGCCATACGGCAAGGGCCAAACGGCCATGCAGCATGCGGCTAGGGGGAACAGGGGGCATACGGCAAGGCTGCCAAGAGCCATGCGGCAAGGGGGAAACATGGGCCATGCGGCAAGGCTGCCAAGAGCCATGCGACAAGGAGGAAACAGGGGCCATACGACAAGAATGCCAAGAGCCAAGCGGCAAGTGGGAGGTCCAAGTGAAGTCACGAGGCTTATGCGGCAAGGGGGGTCCAAGGGAATCATGCGGCTAAAGTCAACCAAAGCCATGCAGCAAGCAGCCATGCGGCAAAGGCCCATGCGGTATGCTACCATGTGGCACACGACCAAAGGGATAATGCAGCAAGAAGGGAGCCGCATGAAGACTGGAGTGCCCATGCGGCCAAAAAGGAACCGCAGGGGACCTTTTCGCATGAAAAGGCCATGCAGGAGGCACTGTTCTTCTTCTCCAACTTTTTCAAGAAGAAAAACCTGGGAAGTTGGGGGTTCCCAGACTTCCCAACCTTCAATCCAAGCCTAAATCTGGACTTCCATAGGTCAAAATAGGGTAGAACGAAATTCTCTACAACATAGAACAACTAGATTTTTGAAAACAAGAAGTTTGATGGGTCAAAACCAAAAAGAACCGAAAGTAACATAAACTTAGATCTACAAAAATACACCCATGAAAACTAAAAACTCCAAGTTCTAAAGAGACTTAAAATCAAGTAAGGAAGAGAATAGAACAATAATACTTGAGATCCATCATGAAGTAAGTTGTACTTGCCTAAGCTCTCTAGGTTGGTGGGAGAGTAATGGAGGATGAAGAAGAAGTAAATGAGAGTAATGAAGAGAGAGAAAAAGTAAAGGGGTATCAAGCCCAAGTCAAAATCTCTACCACCCATTCCTTCCTACAAGATCTAGGCCATCCACCCCTTATCATGATGAACCCAACTAAACCAAGTGCTTAAGCAAAAGCAGAAAATAAAATACGGAAAATTAACTAGCATGAAATTACAGAATAAATTAAAGGAATTAAATACAAAACAAATGGATGATAAATATTAAATAAATATATTCAAGCAGTACACGTATTAAAATACGTATTCTGGGAACGGGGAGTAACATTTCTATCCTCCTTAGAAAAATTCCGTCCTCGAAATTTCAAATCCAAACAGGATAGAAACATCAGAGCTAAACTAATCCAAGTACAAGCAATTTAAGCAAGCAGTCATCTTACAATATCAATAGCAAGTAATATATTTATATTTATCCATCTATGACATCAAGCAATTCTATTCATAGGGTGATAAGCATGAGGAATTAAGATAATCAAGGTACATAGAAAAAGATATACCTTGTGAGTCAAATAGGTGCGGATACCGTGATCGAACATCATCCTCACGTTCCCACGTTGAATCTTCTAAGGAGTGATGACCCCAAACAACACGAACATGGCTAATTGTTCGGTTCTTGAGTATCTTCTCCCTTCGGTCCAAAATGGACACAGGCTGCTCCTCGTAAGACAGGTTGGTACCCACAACCAGCTCAGAATGATCGATGATATGGCTTGGGTCCGATACATACCTACGCAACTGAGATACATGAAACACATCATACACCTCTCGTAACGAAGGTGGAAGGGACAAACGATAAGCAACATCGCCTACCCTATCGAGGATAGCAAATGGGCCTACGTATCGCGGACTCAACTTCCCGCGAACGCTAAATCTAATGACCCCATGGGTAGGTGAGATCCGCATGAACACGTGATCCCCAACAGAAAATTCTAGCGGCCTACGATGTTGGTCTGCCCAATGACGATGTCGATCTTGCGTAACTCGAAGTCGCTCCCTAATCCCCTTAACCACTTCAACCGTCTGAACAATTATCTCTGGGCCTAACATCTTCCTCTCCCTGATATTATCCCATACCAGTGGCGACCTACACTTCTTACCATATAGTGCTTCGAATGGCGCCATCTGGATACTGGTTTGATAACTGTTGTTGTACGAAAATTCGACTAAGTACAGCTGACTCTTCTAAGATCCTCCAAAATCTAGGGTACAAGCTCGTAACATATCTCCTAAAGTCTGAATTATTCTTTCTGATTGCCCGTCTGTCTGTGGGTGGTAGGCCGTACTAAATCTTAACTTGGTAACCAGGCTATCATGTAGACTCTTCTAAAAATGTGATGTAAAACGGGTATCTCTATCTGACACAATACTGACGGAGATCCCATGCTGCTTGACTATCTGCTGCATATACAAATCGATCAAATTTTTTGTAGATTGCCCTACTCTAAAAGAAAGAAAATGTGCCACCTTCGTAAGCCGATCTACTATCACCCAAATAGCATCCTTACCACTTGGTGATCTCGGTAAACCGGTCACAAAGTCCATTGTGATATGTTCCTACTTTCATTCCAGGATAGGAAGCGGTTGTAATAATCCAGCTGGCCTCTGTTGTTCTGCCTTCACTTGCTGACATATTAAGCAACGAAAAACGAATCTAGCTATATCTCTCTTTATTCCGTTCCACCACAAGTGCTGCTTGATATCTTGGTACATTTTGGTCCCTCCAGGGTGTATAGAATACTGAGAACTGTGGGCTTCTTCCATAACCTCCTGTCTGATATCTCCACTTGGCACACATAGACGTGATCCAAATCTAAGTGTACCATCTTCGTAAATTTTTATCTCCTTCCTGAGTCCTGACTCACATTCTGTCCTAAGCTTCTGAATCCTTGGGTGCCCTTGCAGTGTGTCACGCCCCAGAACCGGAATACCAGATAGCGGGGAATGACTCAGCCAGCTACGTATTATGGGTAGATGAATACCGTATAATACGATCAATGCTGTCTAAAAGATGAGGGGGTGCATACTACATGAAAGTCTCACTAGGGTTACTCAACATCTATTGTCTCAATCATTCGAACAAGAAGCAGTAATAGAGAACATGTAAGATAAAGCAGTAAGGCATCCCAAACGCTCAGTCAAAATGTTCTTGAGATCTGGCTGTACAAAATATAGCCAGATGATATAGCAAGGTATACACAATTGTTATCACCTGCAGTCTGACTTAGTTACATTTATGTAAAGGTAAGTGCAAGACAGTCCCACTAACATGTCGGTGCCAAACGACAATGAGTAAAGTAAATAGTATAACGAGTAGGGAAGCAAGGAACCCACTCGTGTCCTCCTGCGATCATTCCTCTAGTATTGACCATCTTGGAGGTGGAAGCATGCTGAGTCCTCGGAAGCTGGCTCTAAATCTGGCCAGGTAAAACCAGAGAGGTTAGACCTCTAATAGCAAGTACCGTAAGGAAGCACGATATGAGGAATTAGAACCAGTGATAAGAGTTAAGAATATGATAAATAGATCTCTGCTTGCTACTGGGTTCGCACAACATCACGACACTTCAAGCCAACTTCCCAACCAAACAGGGACAAAAGTTGATCCATCATGTCCTGACATTCTGCTCATCTCAGTAGTTAACAGAGTAGGTACAGTACACAAACAAATCAATTTAAACGGTCATACAACTACTACGGCTTGCTACTGTTAGTTCCAAGTTATCTTGGAAACATACAATAAGAGATTCCTCAGTTCTTACAATGTACAAGCAAGGCTATTCTATCCAATAATCAATTCCGCCAATCATGAATTAGACGTGTCCCAGCGGGACGCCCGTGATCAATATATAATAAATATAAACAGATACCACTCCCTATCCGTACGGCAGATTTGTAGTATCCGTAGGAACCAGCCGGCATGTCGGAACACTAATTTTCCCGAGATGGCTGCCATGTAAGAACTCGAGAATCCATTCTCTCCATACAATAGTTATTTTTATTTAGCTTAGTGGACCCTATGTTAATTGAAATCTCATACCATGGATCATAATCATTCTGAATGAGTACTCCCGTACAGAGTACGATATGCATAACTCTACAACGATGCCCGTGCGGCTAGGTTATAGGTCTTATATAGCATAATACAACAATCAAGCCTAGCCACGGAATAATCATGTCTTGATCGTAAGGTACATATGCTGCTTTTATAGAAAAATGGAAGTCAATATGTGTCCGTATGCCAATGTTCTGATCGGCTAGTCGATCGCGATGGTTCATGGTTCATTCATGAATGTGTCTCATTCAATTCAATAAGACGACTAGCCAGTCTTCTAGTTCCAACTAGGAACGCATGATCAATTATTAGTCAAGGTAACAATTAATGTCAATTTGGGACAAGAAACAGCCAAAAGGCGACAGTAGATGGATGTCCATCTATGCGGCAGGACAAGTGGGTACCCATCTATGCGGCCAGAGTCAAACCAGGATCCCATGCGACAGGATCAAATCAGGATCCCATGCGGCAGTAGATGGATGCCCATCCATGCGGCCAGAATCGAATCAGAATCCCATATGACACGGGAGCCAAGGGCCATAGCCTATGCGGCCAAGGATCGCCATGCGGCAAGGGCCAAACGGCCATGCAGCATGCGGCTAGGAGGAACAGGGGCCATGCGGCAAGGCTGCCAAGAGCCATGCGGCAAAGAGGAAACATGGTCATGCGGCAAGGCTGCCAAGAGCCATGCGGCAATGGGGAGGTCCAAGGGAAGTCATGAGGCTTATGCGGCAAGGGTCAACCAAAGCCATGTAGCTAAAGTCAACCAAAGCCATACGGCAAGTAGCCACGCGGCAAAGGCCTATGCGGTATGCTACCATGCGGCACACGACCAAAGGGATAATGCGACAAGGAGGGAGCCGCATGAAGACTGGAGTGCCCATACGGCCAAAGAGGAACCACAGGGGACCTTTCCGCATGAAAAGGCCATGCGGGAGGCACTGTTCTTCTTCTCCAACTTTTTCGAGAAGAAAAATCTGGGAAGTTGAGGGTTCCCAGACTTCCCAACCTTCAATCCAAGCCTAAATCTGGACTTCCATAGGTCAAAATAGGGTAGAACGAAATTCTCTACAACATAGAACAACTCGATTTTTGAAAACAAAAAGTTTGATGGGTCAAAACCAAGAAGAACCGAAAGTAACATAAACTTATATTTACAAAAATACACCCATGAAAACTGTCACGCCCCAGAACCAGAATACCGGAGAGCGGGGGAATGACTCAGCCAGCTACGTATTACGGGTAGATGAATACCGTATAATATGATCAATGCTGTCTAAAAGACGAGGGGGTGCATACTACATAAAAGTCTCACTAGGGTTACTCAACATCTATTGTCTCAATCATTCAAACAAGAAGCAATAATACAGAACATGTTAGATAAAGCAGTAAGGCGTCCCAAACGCTCAGTCAAAATATTCTTGAGATCTGGCACTACAAAACATAGCCAGATGATGTAGCAAGGTATACTCAATCGTTATCAGCTGCAGCCTGACTTAGTTACAATTATGTAAAAGTAAGTGCAAGACGATCCGACTAACATGTCGGTGCCAAGCGGCAAAATGTAAAGTAAGTAGTAAGAGGAGCAGGGAAACGAGAAACCCGCTCGTGTCCTCCTGCGATCATCCCTCTAGTATTGACCATCTTGGAGGTAGAAGTAAGCTGAGTCCTCGAGAACTGGCTCTAAATCTGGCCATACAAAACCAGAGAGGTTAGACCTCTAATAGCAAGTACCACAAGAAAGCACGATATGAGAATTAAAACCAATGATAAGAGTTAAGAATATAATAATAAGTCTCCGCTTGCTACTGGGGTTCACACAACATCACGACACTTCAAACCAACTTCTCAACCAAACAAGGACATAAGTTGACCCGTCATGCCCTGACATTCTGATCATCTCGGTAGTTAACAGAGTAAGTATAGTACACAAGCAAATCAATTTAAATAGCCATTCAACTACTACAGCTTGCTACTGTAAGTTCCAAGTTACCCTAAAAATATGCAATAAGGATTTCCCAGTTCTTACTATGTACAAGCAAGGCTAGTCTACCCAATCAATCAATTGTGCCAATCATGAATTAGACGAGTTCCAGCGGGACGTCCGTCGTCAATATACAATAAATAATATAAGCAGATATCGCTTCCTGCCCGTGTGGTAGATTTGTAGTATCTGTGGAAACCAGACGGCATGTCGAAACACTAATTGTCCCAAGGATGGCTGCCATATAAGAACTCGAAAATCCATTCTCTCCATACAATCGTTATTTTTATTTAACTTAGTAGTCCCTATGTTAATTGAAATCCCATGCCGTGGATCATGGTCATTCAGAATGAGTACTTTCGTACAAAGTACGATATGCACAACTCTACAACGATGCCCGTACGGTTAGGTTGTAGGTCTTACATAGCGTAATACAACAATCAAACCTAGCCACGGAATAATCATGCCTTGACTGTAAAGTACACATGCCACTTTTGTAGAAAATCAGTTGAAGCCTGCACGTGTCTATATGCCAATGTTCGGGATCGGCTAGTCGATTGTAATGGTTCATAGTTAATATGAACGTGTCTCATTCAATTTTAATAAGACGACTAGCCAGTCTCTTAGTTCCAATTAGGAATGCATGATCAATCATTTAGTCAAGGTAACAATCAATGACAATTCGTGACAAGGCATGAAAGTCAACTAGTATTTAGTATGGTCGAGTCTATGACTCTTAGGGTTAAGTTCCAGTCATTCTGGTTATCCACGAACCAAATCGAGACACATGGTACTGTCACTCCCCGTTCCCAGAATGCGTATTTTAATACGTATATTGCTTGATTGTATTTATTTGATATTTATCATGTATTATCCTGTATTTAAATTCCTTTAAGTTCATGTTAATTAATTATCTGCTCTTTAATTTTCATAT
The DNA here is from genome assembly GCA_029216955.1 of Iris pallida. Classification (NCBI taxonomy): domain Eukaryota; kingdom Viridiplantae; phylum Streptophyta; class Magnoliopsida; order Asparagales; family Iridaceae; genus Iris; species Iris pallida. The sequence continues at coordinate 1,944,992 of JANAVB010039816.1, read as the reverse complement.
TAATTAATTTCCTGCAATTTTATTCCTGCATTTTAATTTTCTGCTTTTTACCTCTTTGCCTTGCTTTCGGGTTGGCCTTGGATGAGCCCCCCTTAAACCCGGCCCAATAGCTCCCACCTACCACCCTTCCCTATTTAAAGCTTCCATTCCCTTCTCTCTCCTTATTACTCTCCTTCACCATTACTTCTTCTTCTTCCTCTCATCACTTCTCCACCTACCAGCAGCAGCAGCAGGCAAGTACAATCTTGCTTCTTGCTTGGAGAACCATTTTTATGGTTCATTATTCTTCCTCTCACGATCTTGAGAGAGTTTAGTACTTAGTATTTTTGATTTCGTTGGCTTGTTTCTCCCAGATCTAAGTTTTTGTGTTTTCGGTTGACCATGGGTTTGATCTCCCAACTTGGTGTGTATTCTCGGTTGTCCATGGGTTCTGAACCATGGGAACTTTATTTCTGGCTTGGGACGAAGGTTCCTGAGTCACGCACACGTTCTTACGTGTCTGCGTGTATTTTCAGTCACGCTCACGTTCTTACGTGTCTGCGTGTATTTTCAGTCACGCTCACGTTCTTACGTGTCTGCGTGTATTTTCAGTCACGCTCACGTTCTTACGTATCTGCGTATATTTTCAGTCACGCTCACGTTCCTACGTGCCAGCGTGTATTCTGAGTCACGCTCACGTCTTGACGAGCGTGCGTGAATTTTTAGTCACGCACACATCTCAGTCACGTCTTAACGAGCCTGCGTGAATTTTTAGTCACGCACACGTCCTTACATGTCAGCGTGAATTTTGAGTTACGTACCATCTTTGCATGCGTGCATGAATTTTTTATCACTTTTCACACTTACCTTTCACGCCCATTTTCTACGCTCATTTTTCACGCTCACGATTGAGTGCGTAAATTTCCCTTCACGCTCACACTGTGCGTGCCAACGTGAATTTCTTACCACTTTTCACGCTCACTCCTACTAGACTCGTTGGCGTGACTTGTTGGCCTTAGCCTAGACTCGTTGGCATGACTTTTGGCCTTAGCATAGACTTCTTGACGTGACTTTCTAACCTGGGTGTTACTATTTGTTCTATAACTTATTCATTTAATGATGGCATGATAATTCTTCTATTATATCCTTACGCCTTTTTGCATGAACTTGATAAATCATGATAGGTTAATATTGATAATACAGATTGTTATGTGGAATGTGTCATGTGTCTTGATTGATCCATGGATACCCAGTAAGACTGGAACTTGACCTTGAGAGTTATAGACTCGACCCATTTAATACTAAATGACTTTCATGTCTTGTCACCATTGATGATAATGGTTATCTTGACTAAAATTGATCATGCGTTCCTAGTTGGAACTAAGAGACTGGCTAGTCGTCTTATTGAATTGAATGAATGAGACACGTTCATGTAATGAACTATTGAAATCGACTGGCTGATCCCGAATATTGACATACATGCACATGCAGGCTTCAATCTATTTATTTATTTACTTACTTATTTATTTTCTACAAAAGAAGCATGTGTACTCTATGGTCAAGGCATGATTATTTCGTGGTTAGTTTGGGTTGTTGCATTACGCTATGTAAGACCTACAACATAGCCGCACGGGTATCGTTGTAGAGTTGCGCATATCGTACCCCGTACAAAAGTACTCATTTGAATGACCATGATCCACGGCATGGGATTTCACTCAACGTAGGGACTATTAAGTTAAATAAAATAAATGATGGCATGGAGAGAATGGATTCCCGAGTTCTTACATGGCAGCCCCCTTGGGACGAGTAGTACCCGACGGGCCGGCTGGTTCCCACAGATACGGCAAATCTGCCACACGGGCAGGGAGCGGTATCTCACTACACCAAAACACATGTATTGTAACGGTCTAGGTATGTTACAATAATTAATTCTAACGGGTTATTTTCGTGAGTATACATGCGTGGGTAATATTACTAACAACCTTTCTAACAGGTACTGTCTGTTAGTATGTAAAATATACTAACGGCTGTAGCCATTAGTAATAATTTCTCTAACAGGCATATTAATATATGTGGAGTTGAATACTAACGGGTAAGGACTGTTAGTATATTTAAAGAATATTCAAAAAAAAATAACTTCAGAATTGGATACTAATGGATATGGGCCGTTAGTATATTTTGAAAATATGGAAAAAAAATTGTATAATTATCATTTACATTAGTTTGAACAGGTAAACAATCAGTTCTTGTCAGATATAATCTTAACGAAGAAACAATTTAAGAATATGACAAGTAGTTCGGTAAGAGAACAAGAATCAAAGGAACGACAACAAAATACTTTACTATTTACAAAATACTTCACCATATACAAAATAATTCACCATTTGCAACATCAGTTAGCCTTATAGGCAGAAGAATCAGTAACTATTGAGGATGGACAAGAATACAGAGGATTGTATAAATTATCTAACAATATGTAAGAGGCACATATATTCCAATAAGACTAGCTAGATAAACTATAATGTCACACAAGAGGAACATACATTCCCATTACTTCATCAGACATGACAACTCAGTTCTGCGAGAAAACATTCCCTTCAAGGCTGATCTGCGAGAAAACAAAGGATGATTGTAAGACATTGATTGGCCGATACAACACCTGCAATGAATATATGAAGGCTGATTGTGTATTAAAGAACATAATACAAAGTTACTATCCCTTACAATAGATTGCAAAGCATCAACATTCTTCCAAATCCTATGCACATGATACAAGCATGCTAGGTTGCATGGATAAAATTCAGATATGGATTCGATATATGGCTATTTTATAATGTTTTAGTTAGCAGATATTGTGTGTGCGTGTGTGTTGGTGTTGGGGATAAGACCTCATCTCTTCACCGGCCTCATATAATGCTGAGGCCGAAGTCTGGTAATTTGAATGTCTTTGAAGAGTAACCGAAGAAAAATTTGATGATCTAGAAGTTACAGTATTTAAAATTGCTGACAGAAGAGCCAATCAATGTTAATTGAGGTTTAGTAAGCAAGAGATCTTTTAGAAATTGTTATAAGCATATAACAAGATCCATTGATGATAGCCTTATAATTCAATTTCAGATAACTCAACATAATATGAAAAAAAAAGTTGTATTAGGATTTACTTACGTGGATGTGGTGCCTGGGAAACCTGTGCCTGTGCAAGGAACTTCTCCTCTTCAAAAAGTCGATACTCATAGTACTTGTAATTCGAACACTTTGAATGCAACAAAAACCTATAAAGTGGCAAAAGGAACAACCATTAAATTCGTAAATGAAGAATAAATTGTACAAGTAAAAAAATGGTTGTCGATAAAGAAAAGAACTTAGTTAAAGAAGAACAAACAAATTATTATCTATCAAAATAACAAGTATCACTAGTCCTGCATGCACATCATCTTCAGGAAGATTTACTGTCCTTAAACACAGTAACATTATTAAACGATTTGTATCATCTCTGCGCATCAAGATATACATTTGAATAAGGCGGCCAGCCCAAATGCAAAAATGACCATAGGTACACCTCAAACATCATGGTACATCATTGCAAAAGTCAAAGAGACTAGCCTTGGAATGCAAGTTATTAAAGAAACCAAAAAAAAAGTAGTAAATAGCAATAAGCTAGCACATGGATTAGAAAGCCATCTACCAAAATAAGGAGATGAAGAACATCTCCTTGACTCTGTGTGTGGTGGGGGGAGTCCTGGATTTGAGATCCAATGCACAGTAATTGACTGGCCATTATTCTAGTAAGGGAGTTTGAAAGTAACACAGACTGCATACTGAATGGAACTATCAAAAAACATGTTTACCTGTTTGCAAAACATGCATTATAGTATCAGTGTTATCCTTTATTTGCAATTCTCGATTATGCACTACTGTATTCAGTTACATATGGAAGCATAGTTAACGGCATTCAATGCAACCCACTTTCTTCTAATGCTTATATCCTTTAATTTCACATGATTTTATTACTATTGTCAATGTCTTTCCCCTTTTTGTCTAACTCTATGTGTATCTAATATATTCATTATAAATTCCCAAATTGCCTCAAGAATTGAGTAGAAGTGGCTGAAATAAATCCCTTACTCATAATCTCCAGCTTGCAGTTCCCTGCAAGGTGAAGTAGAGAGATTATTACTTTCTCCGCTATTGCATTATCCTCATGTTTGTTAAGAGTTTCGCTAAAATGGAGCAGTATTCATCATCTCACCTGAAGCTTCAGTATGAATTCTATCCATCGATAGCACCTATATCTCCATCTTGGTAGTGGATCATAGACTACACTGCTTAGGTTTTTATCTTTAAACTAATTCCCTAACAACTCGATGAGGTAGTAATAATATGTCGGTGTCGTATCATCTACAACCATTAAGACAATTGTTATAGTTCTTACAAACTTCTCAACATATTTGTAATACTATGTTTTGTTGACATTATAAGCATGCATCTGTTTTGGTGCCTAAGAGGACTAAGGACCATGAACCATCAACGAAAATAACTTTTAAATTGATACAGCAGACAGAATACCTCAATTACGATGTGAACTCCAAATTAGACTCTTAGAGACAGTCAAATTGAGTAACAATTAGTGTCTCAAAAATGCAACAATAATCAAATTTGTCAAGATATTAAGGCCTTCTTCAGAGATGTGGTTTTGTCTTATTTCCCAAGAGAACCCCTAAACATGTATGCTATAGAAAATTGAAAAATAGAAACATATTGTTTATCATCTTCATCAATGAACCTTGTGATTGGTTTCTACCTACAGATTAGCTTTCTTCCATATTAAACCAGTAGAAGTATACTTTGGATGCATGTTTATTACCAATAACCAAGCCAATCATTCATCTGCAAAGGTAAAATCTGATCGATTTTCAACAACTTTTCTTGGAAAAATACTTCTAGATAAATCCCACATAATTTTCATCTATGCTGGATACTCCGTAATCATACTCTTAATAATAAGGGTAAAAAGTCATACGTCAATCTACGAACAGGCATACCTACTTGAAACAGTTATTCAAACATAAAGGTTCTAAAGCACGTTACCCATTAATCATCAGAACCACTCTACTCCCCTTTTTGATTGGCACGTGTTTGGTTTCCTGTAAGTTGTAGAAACAAATATACATGCAATATTATATGCTTCAAAACACATGAAAGTAAGACACTACAACAGTATCAAATAGGAACTAACATAGAAAAAAAAGATCATATATCAAGATTGGCAATTTTCTAATCTTTAAGCTGCTTTTAGGAATTAACTTTTCTTGTTGTGAAAGTATGCTAGAAAATTTAGAAGTCAAAAGGGATCTCATACAGGATTGGAAGTTACCTATATATAGTAATTGGACAAAGGAGGGTGGATAATGTTTGACCAAGAAGTGAATAAAATGGCTTGAAAGCTAGAGGGACAAAGGCATAGATAAGAAGAGCACAAGAATCTCTAAAGTGACTCCAATATACTTTTAATTGCATAGTTGAATCCAGAAGTCAAATGATAGCAATTAAAGTATCCTTTGTCAATTACAATGTTAAGACGGAATTATAGTACTTAAAGTTCTAAATCATAACTTTAAAGTCACCAATACATGATAGATAAACCTTCCATAAGTTTCTTTTTTTTAATCCCCACTTCATGGACAATGCATTTAGTTTGCCATGCAAAAGGTTTCTGAGATAAAAGGAAATATTTCCATCTGATGTGACAAATATGCACACAATCACCCCTATAGTTGGAGTTTCGTATCATACAAGATATTTTGATACTAACAGAAAAGGATATCAACTGATGAAAAAATGGACCCAAAAAAGAATTCTTGAAAACCAAAATAGAGTAGATGTTACAATTGTAACAAGAGGCTCCAAATTGCATGCCTATGTTTAGATGTTCCACATAACTGTACTTATACAAATTGGTAAAAGTAACATATTAAATAGTATAAACAACAATAGTATCAGACGTAGCGAAGATAATATCTGCTTGAGAACATGTTGTTTGCCATTAAATTGTTTGATTGAAAACTTTAATACAAACAGAACAGTGTTACAATGTAGGACTTAGATGTAGTCCTAGGAGTACACTTTTGTTTAAGCTGGGTCCTTAGTGCCAATGGAGCGAGTGGTAATGTGTTGACTCCGTTGACCGGCTGACGACGGTTATCGGTTCTCTGAAGGTGTGGATTGCTCTGGGTGCTGGAGCTTACTGAGAGGAGGAAGACGTTGAGTGTCTGTATCTGCCTCTCTGATGATTCCTTGTATGTTCGTTGTGGATTTCGTGTGTGTGTGAAGGAGAAGATCCCTCTATTTATAGTTTTGCAGGCTGGCTGCTCATGTGCGCATGTAGGATGCGCCGGTGTGTGGGGACACCACGTGGAGGTTGCTGATGGAGGCGCGTAGATGATGCGCCCTGATTGAGGGAAAGAACTCTTCATACTACTGTTGTGAGCCGGCACGTAGCAGAGGAGAAGATATTTCTGTTGCTGAAATCTTAGACGAGTTGAGTCAAAGGATACGTGTCATCGACCCATGGCTTGAAGATCTCGGATTTGGGGGGGTAGTGATCTGGTGAGCTGCACCTTGGATCTGGGCGCAGGAGGAGGCTGCGGCTCATAACCTTTAGGAGTTACAAACCATTTAGGGCGCATGGCTTTTAAGGCGCATGCAGGTGACCTTCCTTCTGTCTTTCGGGATCAGAGATCAGTCTGGGGCGTATGGCTTTTGAGGCGCATGCAAAGCTTCAACTGGAGACTCTTCTTTTGTCTTTAGGGATCAGTGAAGGGTCTGAGGCGCACGGCTTTTGAGGCACATGCTGGTTTGGACGCATGGCCGTAGAGGCGCATGCGGATGGCCACGTGGCAGTAGCCGTCGGAATAGAGTCATGATGATGCTGACGTTGCCGACGCTTCGTTCTCTGAAAAAAAAGCTGTCAACTGTTCAGACTTTAGGAAGCGTGCTGCCAACTCTGGTGTCAGTTCAGCATTTAATGTTTGTGACGTTCGATGGACAGCTGAGTGGGCACATTGGTTGGTGTTCCACTCGGCATAGAGATGTGAGGGGGGGCGCATCCTCTGTGATGCGCCGGGTACTGTAGGGCGCGTCTGTGTGGTGCACCTGATGCTGGAGGGCGCGTCTGTGTGATACGTTGTTTGGCTGGCGCATCCGACATGTCCTTTAATGACGCGGCTGTCTCGCTCCTCGAGTGCTATAAATAGCCGTTTGGCTGAATTCGAGGCGTCCGGTTCATCCATTTAATGCAAATTCATTGCACAGAATTCGGAGAGTCATCCACTTGGCGTATGGGTTTGATTTGCCCGGCCTATAAATAGTGGCATGGAGAGAAGGTTTTCTCCTCGTTCCCTCACGTACTTCCAACATGAACTTGGATATGCGGGTGCATTCTGTTGACGAAGTGCTCCCGAGGGTGAAGATGAGACGTCGTGCTGTCTTCGATGCACTTGAAGGTGACTGTTACATCCAAAAGACGGAGTCGAGGGCTTCTGGGGCAGGCGGAAGGTGCCTGTTGCATCCAAAGATAGGGATGTTCGGGCCTCGTCTCCGTTGTTCCGGAAGAGCCGTAGATCGGAATGGTGGTGCTAGGCTCTCTCTTCCTTCAAAGTGGGTGCCGCCCACTTTGACAGGTGAGCCTGGCTGGAAGAGCGGCACATAACTGGGCTCTGCTCGGCCAGGTGAGCCTGGTTGGAAGAGTTGCTCATAACTAAGCTGCTGAAGGGATGCACATAACTGAGCTGGATGCACATAACTGAGCTGCTGAAGAGATGGTAGGATACGCCTGGCTGGAGGTGCATGACATCTGCTGTGCCTGGCTGACAGCGCATGGTGACTGCTGTGCCTATCGGAAGGCGCATGGTGGTTGCTGCGCCTATCTGGAAGGCGCATGGTGGCTGTTGGCTGTAGATCTAGGATCCTTCCTTTGTAGAAATTCTCCTTTGTACAACCTTTTCTAGACATGTAATAGACTTTTATATATATAAATAAAAAGTCCGTCTTCGAATGTCTATGGCTTATTTGATTAGCTGTCTGAGTTCTGGCGCATATAATGCCTGGCGCATGGGCTTTCTGGTTGTGAAATTCCATGCTTCTACAAGACCCCCTTCAAAGTTTTTAAAACTTTTGAATAAGTTTTGGAATACTTTGAATAAGAAGCATGGAGGTCAGGGCGCATGATTTTTGGGCGTATGCTTGTTCGGACGCATGCTCCTTTCAGTTGATAATGATGACACTTTGGTAACCCAAAAGATTAATGATGATCTTTTGGTTGTATTTGTTGTTATCTCCTCACGGAACCCGAAGCGACGGCTGAGATTACACGTCATCGGTTCACGCGTGCGACCAAGCCCTATAAATAGGTAAGGGTTGGGGAGAGAGAGAGAGAGTTCATCTGCTCTGTGCCTTTGCTTTCTTTAGAGTTTTTCTTCAAAACCCTAACTTTTTCTTCTCTGAGAGAATGGCTCCCAAGACTCCTCGCGGTGGTGCCGGCAAGAGGAAGGAGAAAGCGAAGGAGCCGGCGAAAGTTGTAACGGCTGACGTTCCCCGACGGCCTGTCGAAGTTCGGCCGGAGGTGGTTGGTAAGTCTCGTTTTTCCGTATACCAACGCACATAGACCTTGGGTCTTTAATGATGTGCCGCGGTCTTTGTTCGCCGACGCGCATGGGTTTAGACCCTGATGATGCGCCGAGGCTGCTGACGCGCATGGGCTTAAACCCTGATGATGCGTCGAGGCTGCTGATGCGCATGGGCTTAGACCCTGATGATGCGCCGAGGCTGCTGATGCGCATGGGCTTAGACCCTGATGATGCACCGAGGCTGCTGACGCGCATGGGTTTAAACCCTGAATGCGCCGAAGCTCTTCTTTCTCTTGTTGCTTCTAACATTTTTCTGATCTTTGCTAGTGTCAGTAGCGATCCCGCCTTTGAATGAAGTGTTCTTGGAGGCTGTCTTCAACCAGATGGAAGTAGAGTATGATGAGGAAGTGATAAACCCCGCTCAAGAGGCTCTTATGCTGGATCAACCTCCCGAGAGAATGACCCAAATCCGTGAGCAACAGTATGGGTTCCTCAAACGGATGATAGAACGTGGTGTTTTAAAATCTTCCACATCTGATAAATTGACCTTCTTGAAGCCTGAGTTCCTATTCGGAGACCGTCTCACTTCTACTGATGCGATGGTGTTGAAGGTCAAGGAGGACTGGTTCTTTACAACGAATGGGGTGCATATGACTGTTAAGCAACTTGAACGTCAATGGCCTTTGACATCCTTCTGTCGCCTTGTTTTCCAGAGGAGGATATCTTGGGATCTTACCCCTTCTCAGGGGGGAGCGGTGACTGGCGTCATCCAAATTGATTCTACCTTCGACCAAAGGGATACTTTGACCGCCACACGGTCTGGGTCTTCTTTCACCTGGCGGACTCTACGCCCTGGGAGCCTCTACAGTGACGTACCCATTGATATGTTTGCTTATAGTGCTTCGACCTTTACACATCGTATGTTTTTGATGGAACGCTCATACCCGAAAGAAGATTTTCGGGTAGAGGGTTGGTGCCATTACGTTTCCAAGTGGGATAAACTGACACTCTGGATCTTGTCACGGTTCCGGACCGAGCTTCGAGAGATTGGGTTGACTGCCGCGATTCGTGCTACCCAGGCGGGTGTTGATCTCAACAGGCACTTGTTCCTCGCACTGCTGGAGATGTTTGATGTCCATACCGGGACCTTTTTTACTCCGGTGGGGGAATTAGGGTTCGCACTTCATGAGATGTACGAGGTGTCAAAACTCCCTTGGGGGTCGGAATCCTATGAAGAGTACTTTCCCACCAACGAGGAACTTCAAGTCCTGGGGGACAGGGCTGAGGAGATGACGGCTGTCTTCAAGGAAGTGGCGAGTCATCATTACTATATGCAGAGACGGGATAGGAACGGGACGCAGCCTCATGTGACCGTTTGGAGAGATTATGTCTTTAGACAAGATAAGGAGGATCCCTCACAATTTTCCACTCCACCGGCGCTCTCTCGTAACGAAGTGCTATCCGAAATGAGCAGGTTAGGGGAGAAAAATCCCCGAGGAAGTGAGGACCAGCAGTCAGATGCACGCTCCTACAGCTGCTTCTGGCATCTTGCTTATCGGATGTCACCCAAGGCGGTGTTGGCGTCCTACCTGATGATATGGCTCCGGGATTGCGTGTTCGCGGGCGGATCCGGTGCCGTAGAGAGGGTAACCCGAAACTTAATCCTGCCAGCCGTGAAGCTGGTCTTCGGGCGGCGTTTGGCTCTTCTCCCCGTAATGGTATGTAACCTGCAGCGAGGTTTGAGAAAATTTGCTGGAAATGTGATTCATGACAGAGGCCGAAACAACAACTTTTCGTGCGCCGAACTGCCGTTTCACTATTTAATGGGATGGCTGATTTTGCATCATCCCAGTGTGATGAGTCCAGGCTCGGAAGAAGATTATAAGGCTGGAGATGCACTCCTTCGTCGTTTCAATTGGAGGAGCTGGTCACATACTGGTGTCCCTGTTTGTAGAAAGGTTTTATCCCGTCTTCAGGGTTGGGAAATTACCAAAGTTGGTCCAATCTACTTGGGCTTTGAGGCCAACGAAGATCTAAGGGATCTGGGCGAAGGTACCACCACTCTGCCTCAATGGGGATTCCGCTGGTTACAGAGTATCCGGCCATCTCATCTGGTATACCGGAACATGAATCAGTGCTATCTGGAACCATATTTGCCAAGCCGCTTTGCGCGGCAATTTGGTTATGCCCAGATGATGTTGGATAACCCCAGTATTTCTCTGGGGTATATTGGAAGTTTGTTGGATGGTGCACGAGCTTGGCATTACTATAATGTCGGATGTACTGGGGCTCATTTTACGTTGCCCGCCCTAGATTCGTGGCCGCCCATTCTTTACTCAGCCGCCAAATTTTACTGTGCTATGGCTGTTGTGCCCTCCGGATATGACAGGGAGACCAGTCTTATTGCAGGCACCCAGTTAGCGATGACCGGGAACGTGCCGGTGAAGGCCCGATCGCATCGTCCGTCAGGGATAGGTCACCGGAGTGCCCCTTCCGCCTCTCAAGCAGAACCCTCGGGCGATCGATCAAAGCGATGTGCAGACGAAGGGATTGAATCTCCTGTACCGAAGAAGCAGAAGAAGGCGTCGTCACCGACGGCGTCATCGGATTCAGCGTCCGCAGAGGTAAGGGCGTCCCACATAATCTGATTTTGGTTCCACTATTTACGAGGCTTCACCTTCTCTTATAGGAACCGTTAAAAAGAAAACCTCGTACTCTAAAGTCGGGTGGGAGCAGGCGAGAAGGGACGGCGGGCTCGTCTGAAGTGCGTATCCCGTCGACCATGATGTCTCCCATGGAGGAAGATCCGGAGGATGCTGTTGACGTAGAGATTCGGGTATCCCCAGATTATGTCAGGAGGGAAACCGAGGGTACAGCTGCTTCCGAGAGGGCAAAGGCCAGAACGGAAGCTTCAAGTGCCGAAGGTCTAACAAGCACGCCGTTTCCTGGTGGTGAAGAAGAATGGAGTTCGTCGTCTTCCGATGACGTTGCTCCAGAGCTGCAAGAGCCTGTTGCGGAGGCCGCAGATGTAGTTGAGACAGAGGAGAGGGTTGAATCCCCTCCTTATCATGATGAGGGGAGGTCGGCTGCATCATTGCCGAGTCCTACCCCGGCTTCAATCGTGGAAGTTGAGGCGGCTACCACTCAGGAGGTAGCGACAGATTCTGTTCCTGTTGAGGGACTCGATGATGAGACCCGTCTGTCAGTCAAGACCGCTGCGACGGGTCAAGAGACAAGTGATAATCTCCCTATTCTGCCAAGGGAGGTACCAACTGTTGATAGGACATTGGGGGTAGAAGAGGTGGCCGTTGACATCGGTGGTTCCTCCGGGCTTGAGAAGGGTAAGGGTGTAGAACCCTGTGTCGCTCCTTCTACTTGGGGGACCATCTCGACGCCTGTGCCGGCCCTTTCTGTTGCTTCGGCTCCTCGGGCTAGCAGTCCAGCCCCTGTTGATGAAGAGCCCGTTGATGTCGAGGTTCAAGCCTCGCTGATTGAGGTTGGCGAATCTTCTTCCGGTCTGCAAACTGTAGTAGCTCCTCTAACTCCCGCGATGACGCCGCAGGTCCTGGCGGATGCAGACGAGTATGTGAAATTCCTCGTCGAGGGGGTGTACAAAATGTTGCAGAAGGGTGTATCTGCTGTGATGGATGCCAATGGGAGTTTTACGACGGCAAAAGCTCTGGCAATGCCCTGCATCGAGCTGATTCGTATTCACCAAGGCCACGACCATATGGCCGAAATTCTGGAGGCTTCGGTGATTGAGCTGGATGAGCGGCTCGCGGAACTTCAACGCATCCGGCGAAACGACCTCTCTGTCCTGATAGATACGAAGAAGGGGAAGCTGATCGCCGAGATCGAGTCTTCATACCAGGCCACCGTGGGCGTTTGGGAGCGCGAGATGGCTGAGACTGAGGCTGCGGTAGAGCAGTTGTCTCAGTCCATGAAGACGACGGTGGAAACTCGAGCTGCATTAGAAGCTAATATTGCGGATATCGACACCCAGATGCGCCGCCTTGAAGACCAACGGGCCCGACTCCAGTTAGAGGTCGAGCGTGTCTGAGCTGAACATGCAGCATTTAAGAAAGATGAAGCGACTTTTACTCAGCGGACTCTTGCCTTGGCGCAGCAACGACAACAGCTTGATGAGAAGCATGCAAGTGATACTTCCGCTGGGGCCGTTGAATTGATGCGCCAAGAAGCAGAGCGACGAGTCCTGGCGACGGTGGAGGCCCGCGCAGTCGACTTAAAGCTTCGAGTCAGGGAGCTCTCAGCCCATCCTGGGGAGATTCAGGGACCATAGTTTTTTTCCTTTTTCTTTTGTGTTCTTTTGCAACCCTTACTGGGGGATGATGTAGTTTCTTGTACTCCTTTTTCAGAAGAATAAAGAAGTCTACAACCTTTTTTGTGATGTGTTCATCTTTTGTTGTCATGAACTTGATGATTTGTGTAGACCTATTATCTTTTGCGCACCTTGGTTTTCAGGTACAGATAATAAATTTGAAGGAACCATTATGTTTGCTCAGAGGTAATGTGGACATAGCAATCATTGGGTTCGAAATGATAGAATCTCCCTACTCAGAGGTATTATGGACGTGGTAGAAATGATCTTGGGGGATACGCTGAACAACTCAGAGGTTATATGGACGTAGAAGTTCTGCAATAAATGTACAATAACGCAAGGGTTGTTTGTACAAGATGTTTACTCAGAGGTAATATGGACGTGGTAAACATGAAGGATAGCGTAGGCTTACGAAGTGTAAGATTCTGCTTTGTAGGGTGTAGAGACAACTCAGAGGTAATATGGACGTGGTTATCTTTCTACTGGAAGATGCCACGGAACAGCTGGGTTCCGGAGGCGTATGAGTTTGTGGAAAGAGGCTGTTTGAGGAAGTACATATCTGGAGGATGTCAAGAATAGTACTTCTTTAGGAACTTGCCGTTGATGGGCATCATGAACAAGTCTCCATTGGGTTTGGCGAGGCGGTAAGCACCGTTTGAGTATACCGTCTCTATGATGAAAGGTCCTTCCCACTTGGGCTCGAACTTTCCTGGTGTCTTGTGGGTCAACACCATTGGTCTTCTGACTGCTAAAACCAGGTCGTCAACTTGGAAAGTCCTCTGTTTGACCTTCTTGTTGAAAGCCTGTGATATTCGGGCTTGGTAGAGCTCGATGCGTTGTTGAGCTAGGAGAAGCTTTTCGTCAAGTGCCTCCAGTTCTCGCAGACGACGACGTTGATTGTCCTCTTCTGTGAGTTTGTTTGTGATTGCTACACGGAACGAAGGTATCTGTATCTCGAGAGGCAGTACTGCTTCGTTCCCGTAGACCAGGGAGAATGGAGTGTTGCCTGTTGGGGTCCGTACCGTTGTGCGGTAGGCCCAAAGGCATTCGCCAAGCTTTTCGTCCCAGTCGCGTTTGTTGGATGACACGACCTTTTTGAGCAGTCTAACGATAGTTTTGTTGAATGCCTCAGCCAATCCGTTTGCTGCCGGATTGTAGGTGGTTGAGGCCACGTTCTGAATGCGATTCTTGTCACAGAACCTGCTGAAAATGTGGCTGATAAACTGAGGACCATTGTCATGGATGATCCGTCGGGGTACTCCGAAACGGTAAATGACATGGTATTTGATAAAGCTGACCACCCTGGAGCTTTTTACTTCTGCTAGTGGAACTGCTTCCGCCCATTTGGAGAAGTAGTCGGTGATGGCCAGGATGAAACGGTATCCTCTCGATAAAGGAGGGGTGATTAGCCCTACAATGTCCATGCCCCAAGCTTCGAAGGGCCAGAAGGCGACTGTAGGATGTAGCGGCTCCGATGGTGTATGTATGAAGTCTGCATGAAGTTGGCACGCGTGGCACTTCTTAGCATATTCGACAGCGTCGGCAGCCATGGTTGGCCAGTAGTAGCCCATACGTCACAGTCGATCTTGCAACTTAGGACCGGGTTGATGAGCTCCACAAGTTCCGTCATGAGCTTCTTGAAGAGCTTCGGCTGCTTCTTCGTTGGACAGGCATCGAAGGAGGAGCCCATCGAAGGAGCGTCGGTACAGCATTTTGGTAGCTGTATCATAGTAGAATCGAAGAGAGCGTCTCCTGACTGAGACGGCTTCCTTCGGGTCCTCTGGAAGGATTCCGTAGACAGCGAAGTCGATGAACGGGAACCTCCAGTCCCGGACATTAACCCCAGTGTTCGTCGACATGGCGTGGGCCATCCGCAAGCATAGGTTATTTCTGGGACAAATCAGATCTCGTCCTGTTACCGTGATATAGTGTTGAGTCCCAAAGGGGGCTGCTAATGAGGCTGCGAGACCGGCCAGAGCATCGACCTCCAAGTTTTGTAAACGGGGGACATATTCAATGAAGAACCCGGTGAAGGTTGAAATGATGTTCAACGCGACTTCATGATAAGGGATTAAATCTTCATGGCGAACTTCGTATTGTCCCCGAACCTGGTTTACGACGAGTTTTGAGTCGCCGTAAGCTTCCAGATGGTCGACACCCAGCTGTTGTGCAAGCTGGAGTCCCATGACGAGTGCGTTGTACTCGGCAATGTTGTTGGAGCACGGCTTCGAAAGAGAGTACGCACGCTGGATGACCAGCTGATCGGGGGAGACTAAGACTACCCCCACTCCTGCGATGATTTGGCCTTTGGAGCCTGTTCTCGAAGCGCCGTCGAAGAACATCCGCCAAACAGAGCTTCCTTCGGTGACGTTGGATTCTTGGACCTCATCCGGGATATCTTCATAGAGTTTTGAGAATTCTGGGATGGGGTGTGCAGCTAAAAAGTCAGCCAGAGCTTGACCCTTAACAGCTTTTTATGGCACAAACACCATGTTGTACGGTGTTTAGCAAGATCGCCCATATAGCCAGCCGGGAGTTCAATGATCCTGGCTTCGTCATGAGGACTCTGAGCGGATTGACTCGAGAAATGACATAAATTGTCTGACCCGAGACATAATGACGAGTCTTCTGGATGGCAAACACCAAAGCCAAGCACTCCTTTTCGACGGGGTTGTACCGGTGTTTGGCCCCGATGAGTGTTCGACTGAGGTAGTAGATTGCTTGCTCGAAGCCTGTATCGCTGTTTTGAGCCAGCAGAGCGGCAAGAGAATGATCCATGGCACGGACGTAGAGGAGAAATGGTTTGCCGGCGACTGGCGCTACCAGGACTGGTGGGCTTATTAAGTAAGCCTTGATGTCGTCGAAAGCCTTTTGGCACTCCTCTGTCCAGACGTAAGAGACTCCCTTCTTCATGAGCTGAGTAAAGGGTTGACATCTACCGAAGAGGTTTGCTATGAACCTCCGGATATATGCCAGACGTCCCTGTAGGCCCCGAAGTTCTCGAAGGTTCTTCGGAGAGTCCATGTTGAGGATGGCTTTGGTCTTCTCAGGATCAACATGAATGCCTTTCGCTGTGATGACAAAGCCCAAGAATTTGCCGCTAGAAACCCCCAGAAAGGATTTAGCGGGGTTCATTTTGAGTTGATGTGCCCGCATGAGATCGAAGACCGTCTTCAGGTCCTGTAGGTGATCTCCTTTGAGGCGGCTCTTGACTGCGATGTCGTCAACATAGCATTCGACCGTCTTGCGAAGATGTTGACGGAAGATGGTGCTCATAGCTCGCTGGTATGTCGCACCGGCGTTCTTCAAGCCGAAGGGCATTACTGTGTAGCAGAAAACACCCTTTGGAGTTCTGAATGACGTGTGTTTTGCGTCATCGAGGAACATCTTGATTTGATTGTAGCCTGAATACCCGTCCATGAAGGACATGCGCTCAAAGCCACATGTGTTGTCGATCATCACATCACTGATTGGAAGCGGGAATTCGTCCTTCGGGCAAGCAGAGTTGAGATCCCTGAAGTCGATACAGACTCGTATCTTCCCGTTCTTCTTGGTGACAGGAACGACGTTGGCTACCCAATCCGGGTGTTGTTCATCACGGATGAAGCCGCTGGTCAAGAGTTTGTCTACCTCCTGATCGATGGCATTCATGATGTCCGGACGGAAGCGTCGCTGCTGTTGTTTGATAGGTTTGGCATCAGGTAAGATGTTCAACCTATGCGTTGCGATCTGTGGATCGAGTCCCGGCATGTCTTCATAGCTCCAGACGAAGACGTCGATATACTCTTTAGCCATTTGGATTAAAGATTCTCGATCTTCTCCTTCTAGGCTTTTACTGATGAAGATGGGTTTGGAAGAAGACCCATCCCCGAGGTCGATCTGCTCGACTTCGTCTTCGGTGGAAGGTTCGCATAACTCAAAACGAGATTCCCATTGTTCTCCTAGGCGTTGGGCCCAGGGTTCTTCTTCGAAGGGTTCCGGTGCTTGGTCTTCGCCTTCATCTTTTTGAGGTTGTGCTGACGTCATGTTAGCTGACAGCACTTTTCTGAAGACTGATCCGATACTGGTATCGGAATCCCAAGTCGATGCTTCGGACGAGTGGGAATGTTCTACGTCTTCTGCATCTGAACTCTCTGGGGTTGATGGTGGCGTGACATAGCCTAACCCCCGTCGAGTCTGATTATAGTAGTCCTGTGGCTTTCCATTGGGCATCGAAAGCCGGACAGGGAGATGCCGACCCTTGCCGTAGTTTAAGCCTTTGTTGCTTTTCAGGTCGTAGCCCATCTTTTGGATGATGTGCTTTGCCGCATCCGTGTACCGATAGACTTGTACTCTGCCGGTATCAGGTTCGGGCTCGATTGACGGGAGGTCCCGATGACGCTCGACTTTGCCCGAGATGATGGTGCCTTGGTCTCGGCTCCGTGGAGGGACTATGAAGACTCCTTGAGACGGGACTACTCAATTATGATGGACGGTCGTTATTTGTGTTTGCAACGACCGTAGAGCGTTATCTAATGTATACATGGCATTCCAGTGTGGAAGACAAGAATAATTAAAAGACACTCCATTATTGATAAAATACGAGATCTTATCCCGTGGGATTACATTGTCAAAGGAGGGTGCCTCTACGTCAGCCGAGATATAATCACCAAGCTCCTCGTCTGTAAGAACTGGGGGTAGACTAGGAGAGTCCACCACAGCTTTGGGGTCTGAGAGGGTTATATGAGCCTTCTCTGACACCTTGGATGACTGCGGCGGCTTGCCCTTGAGACGCACCTCGAGAGGTGCCTGGGCTGCGCCTCCGGTGAGTGGTGCCTTCCCTTGTAATTTTGCCACCAGAGGAGCCGATGTTTGAGGTGGCTTTCCCTTGAGGCGTATCTTCAGGGGTGCTTCGCGAGCCGGCACTTTCCCTGATAGCTTGATGCTCATTGGAGGCGCCTTCTGGGGTGGTTTCTCCTTCAGTCAGATTTTCAAGGGGGCGTCGGGAGTCGTCTCAGGCTCTATGTCCGGTTCTGTTGCCGTCTCTGCCTCATCATCAGCGTCGTTGGCTTCCTCCTCGTCAATGGGCTTGTACAAGTCGGAATCGGTGAAGTAGGCTTCAATCCCTTTGAAAGGATCGATGTCTGCAAACTCTGTCCGAATGACGCCATTGGTGGATACATACTTCATGTACTGGTGGAGCGTGGAGGGCACCACCATGTACTCATGCAGCCATGGTCGACCGAGCAGGATGTTGTAGTTGACCTCGGCATCTACCACATAACAAGTCACCTCAGTTTTGAGGCTGCCAATGTGACACTTCAGTCGGATCTTGCCCAATGGCTCGCTCTTGCTAGCATTGAAGCCACTGATGGTTGTATTGGAGGGCGCCAGCCGGTACATCGGGATCCCCAGCTTAGATAGCAGCGTCTTCGGAATGATGCTTAGGAAAGACCCAGGATCGATCTGAATTCGGATCACCTTGACCGAGCCAATGTACCCTGTATAATACAGCGGTCGGTTATATCGGTGATGCTTGAGCAACATGTCTTGTTGGGTGAAAGTTATGTTTGGGATAACTTCATCCGCATAATGACAGTGCGCACAAGTAGTTGGGAGGTCTTCAGGCTGCTTGACCTGACTGAGAAAGGATTCAGCGTCCTTCAGAGCTTCGATGAGAGCTTCTCGGGAATCTTTAGAAAGACGCAGGAGCTCGAACAAAGACAGGCGCACAGGTGTACTGGCTAATTGTGCTAGAATGTCGAAGTTGTGAGGCTTGGACAGCCCCGAAGCATTCTCCTTCCGTAGAGGTCTGTCAAAACGGGCCTCCACCTGCTTCTGCTTGTTGGCTGCTGAGGGCTTAGATGGACCCTCCTCAGGGATGGTGCTAGGAGGCACCACTTCGGCGGTGGCTTCGCCGGATTGGGAGCTCAGTTGTGCACGTGTTTGCACTGGAAGTGCCTCTTCTGTTGAAGAAGAGACTGTGCGGCAATACTTGATCTTCCTGCCTTTTGATTTGGAGGTAGGGCGTACCTCCGATTGAGTTACCTCGGAGACGAGGTCGGGGTGAACCCAGAGGACCTCTCCTCGAGATATGGTGAGCGGGGTTAGTCCACTCACATTATCACGAGTAGGTGGTAAGTTTACCACCTCCATTGTCGCCTTAGGGATGGGGACGATGCCATCTTGTGTGGTAGTTGGCGGCAAGGTGCCGAACTGAAGCGAAACCACATTGGCCGACACCGTCTTCTCTTCATAGTCGACGGAGATTACATCCGCATTGATCATGCGCTGGATGTAATTCTTCAGGACGTAGCAGTCCTTGGTCGGGTGTCCGACAAACCGATGGTAATAACAGTACCCCGGGTTGTCCACTTTCCCAACTTCATCGGGCCGCTTTGGGTCCGGTAGCTTGATCTTGTCACCCTGCTTCAGTATCTCGAAAAGTTGTAGGGTGTCGTCATCATTGAATGAATAAACCTCCTTGGGTCTTGGTGCCAGTGGAGGCTTCTGAGTAGGTGCAGATGCACCTTTTGAGGCATTAACAGTCAATGCCTGTTTCCCCTTTGCTTCTCGTCCGGAGCTGTTAGCTGCGGACTTTTTCCCCTTATCGTCAAAGGCGGGGAAGCTGACACCCAGAAGACGTGCATTGGCCGCCTTCTTTTCTGCAGCTTCAGCTTCGATGATCAGGGAGCTCCAGTCAGGAGGGGGAGTAGAGTTGAGCCAGAGCTTTACTGCAGGCAACATGTTCATGCTGCAAGCGGAGAGGAGCGCATGTTCTGGCATGCCTGGAGGTAGCCTGAAGCAAGCCTGTCGGAAGCGTTCGATGAACGCCCGAACCGTTTCCTTCTCCTTCTGACGTATCTCTATGAGAGACGCCATCATCATGTCCTTCCCGCCGTCGTAGAAGCGGTCGAGGAAGAGGCACGTCAGGTCATCGAAGGACGATATGGAATTGTCGGGGAGGCTGCAGTACCAGTCATACGCCACTCCTTTCAGGGCCCCGACAAAGATACTGGTGAGGAGCGCGTCCTCCATCGGAAGATGCCCTGTCTGTGACTGGAAGTACGTCAGGTACCGTCGCGGAGAGTCCTTCCCGTCGTATGGGGTGAGTGTTTGTGGTTTATACTTTGGGGGATAAACCACCTTGTTCCACTCGAGGGGATAAGGCTGGGGAATGCCCATCTTCTGGCGTTCCTCTTGCCTGTTCTTGGACTCGAAGCGCTCCCGCAGGTCTTTGATCATTTCGACCACATCCTCCGTAGAGCTAGGAGTCGAGGAAGGAGGTACCATCTGGATTGGAGCGTTCGAGGGCTCCGAGGTCCGAGGTACTTCTGTATCCGAGGGCGCCCGTTGGAGGGGCACACTCGACTCCCCATTAGCTCCTGGGTCAGGACCAGTTGAAGGTGTCCTGATCAAGGCTGACCGCATCTCAAACACCGCTTGAGTCAGTGCTTGCATAGAGACAGAGAGGGTTTTGAGACCTCCCTCTAATGAGTCTATGCGCTGGACTATGTCCTGTGACGGTGCATCAGACTCGACATCATCCCCAGCCATGTATACTGTCCTGAAACGGCCAGGAGTGGATGGATTGGTTGAGGCTTCGCTTTCGGCCTCACTCTCATGCGGGGGGGTTACTTCTCCTGGTGTTTGGCCACCCCCAGCCACATTCTGGAGTTCATCTTCAATAGGCACATCTGCAAGGGTCTGATTGCCCTCAGCTCTGTCTTGAAGGACCTCTTCATTTCCAGAACTACCCCCGGCGGTGTCCTGGAGGACATCCTCATTTTGAGGGGCTTCAGGGAGAGTAATCTCGCCTTGATGATGAAGATCCGCCGCAGCTGTGCTTTGGACATCTTCGTCTTCGGAAGGAGGCTCAACAAGGGTCTGGCTACCCCCAGCTTCCTCCAAGGACTTCTTCCTCGACCGAGTGCCTTCAAACACTCCAGAGGTCGAGACAGCTGCCTTGGTTTTCCTCGGTTGGCTTTTGGATGAAGACGAGGAATTGGCAGTCGTCTTCCGGATTGATGAGGAGTTGGAGACCACGTTGCATGAAGCAACCTTTGGCTCCTCTTCAGCTGACACCTTTGTCCCAAGGCGACGTCGGAGAGGTGTCGATGATTGCATTCGTTGGAAGATCGACTGTCTGGGTGGAGCTGCCGCCTTGCAACAGCAGTTGATGGTGACCACCGCACAAGTATGCCCCGTGAGAGGCGCATCGTGCTTGTTGGTCGACTCTCCTGATCGGCGCTTGTCAGTGATCACGTTGCGCAGGTCATTGGAGGAGAGTGGTGCCTTCACACCCCCTTCAGACGTATGGCAAGGCCAAACACCGGGGTGGTCAGGTGAGTACTGTGCCCCCTGATCTAATACCAAGCAGGCATCACGATCAGTAGTGGGGGAACCACAACATTTGAAGTGACTTGAACGGACCTCAAACGCACAACCAGAGGAGGTACGGGAGTTCAAGACCACTGAGTTTGCCTCTCTCAACTTGGTTGTGCACGCAGTAGATGCGCCCAAGCGAGATGAGGACTTTGAAGATCGACTCGTTGCTGGTGCAGAAGCACTTGAGTCAACCTTGTACAGCTTGCCATCGGCAGTGCGGGTGATGACGAGCGCGTGCCTCTGGTCGGCTGCTGGCATAGCACGTTTGTGGCGCATGGCCCGTGCCGCCTTAGATTTCTTCGTACCAGCCCGCTGGGGCGCATAGTACTCAGCATCCAAATTCTCTTCGCCATTATAGCGAGTGAGTCTGTCAAAGACAGAGGCTTTTTGTGACGCATCAGAGGTGATGCGCGGGGCATTGGCTGCGCCCATGCTCCGTCGACGTATCTTCCTCGCCTGAGAGGGAGATAGCTGGGGAACGTGGTCAGCCGCACGTTTCCCCAAGAGATGCGCTGCATCGGCGGGCGCACCTTGGTTGCTGAGAACGTCAGCAGGAAGGGAAGGCTGGATTGCTGCATCCCCTTCAGTGGTGGTGCCCGAGGCGTCGACCTTGCGCACCCAGGCCGTGCGGATCTTCTTCGGCTTTGGTAGCCGCTTCGAAGGACTCGCACTTCCTTCAGAAATGAACTCCTCGTACGCCTGTTGATTGAGGCGCACGACCAGCGTCTTGTGGGAGAAGCCCACCTTCACGTCGTCGGCCTGTGACACGACTTTCTCGGAAGAGGAGAAAGAAGTCCCCAGCAGAGTCGCCAGCTTGTTTGCCATTAAATTGTTTGATTGAAAACTTTAATACAAACAGAACAGTGTTATAATGTAGGACTTAGATGTAGTCCTAGGAGTACACTTTTGTTTAAGCTGGGTCCTTAGTGCCAATGGAGCGAGTGGTAATGCGTTGACTCCGTTGACCGGCTGACGACGGTTATCGGTTCTCTGAAGGTGTGGATTGCTCTGGGTGCTGGAGCTTGCTGAGAGGAGGAAGACGTTGAGTGTCTGTATTTGCCTCTCTGATGATTCTTTGTATGTTCGTTGTGGATTCCGTGTGTGTGTAAAAGAGAAGATCCCTCTATTTATAGTTTTGCAGGCTGGCTGCTCATGCGCGCATGTAGGATGCGCCGGTGTGTGGGGACACCACGTGGAGGTTGCTGATGGAGGCGCGTAGATGATGCGCCCTGATTGAGGGGGAGAACTCTTCATACTACTGTTGTGAGCCGGCACGTAGCAGAGGAGAAGATCTTTCTGTTGCTGAAATCTTGGACGAGTTGAGTCAAAGGACACGTGTCATCGACCCATGGCTTGAAGATCTCGGATTTGGGAGGGTAGTGATCTGGTGAGCTGCGCCTTGGATCTGGGCGTAGGAGGAGGCTGCGGCTCATAACCTTTAGGAGTTACAAACCATTTAGGGCGCATGGCTTTTAAGGCGCATGCAGGTGACCTTCCTTCTGTCTTTCGGGATCAGAGATCAGTCTGGGGCGCATGGCTTTTGAGGCGCATACAAAGCTTCAACTGGAGACTCTTCTTCTGTCTTTAGGGATCAGTGAAGGGTCTGAGGCGCACGGCTTTTGAGGCGCATGCTAGTTTGGACGCATGGCCGTAGAGGCGCATGCGGATGGCCACGTGGCAGTAGCCGTCAGAATAGAGTCATGATGATGCTGACGTTGCCGACGCTTCATTCTCTGAAAAAAAAGCTGTCAACTGTTCAGACTTTGGGAAGCGTGCTGCCAACTCTGGTGTCAGTTTAGCATTTAATGTTTGTGACGTTCGATGGACAGCTGAGTGGGCACATTGGTTGGTGTTCCACTCGGCATGGAGATGTGAGGGGGGGCGCATCCTCTGTGATGCACCGGGTACTGTAGGGCGCGTCTGTGTGATGCGCCTGATGTTGGAGGGCGCATCCGTGTGATGCGCTGTTTGGCTGGCGCATCCGACATGTCCTTTAATGACGCGGCTGTCTCGCTCCTCGAGTGCTATAAATAGCCGTTTGGCTGAATTCGAGGCGTCCGGTTCATCCATTTAATGCAAATTCATTGCACAGAATTCAGAGAGTCATCCACTTGGCGTATGGGTTTGATTTGCCCGGCCTATAAATAGTGGCATAGAGAGAAGGTTTGCTCCTCGTTCCCTCACGTACTTCCAATATGAACTTGGATATGCGGGTGCATTCTGTTGACGAAGTGCTCCCGAGGGTGAAGATGAGACGTCGTGCTGTCTTCGATGCACTTGAAGGTGACTGTTACATCCAAAAGACGGAGTCGAGGGCTTCTGAGGCAGGCGGAAGGTGCCTGTTGCATCCAAAGATAGGGATGTTCGGGCCTCGTCTCCGTTGTTCCGGAAGAGCCGTAGATCGGAATGGTGGTGCTAGGCTCTCTCTTCCTTCAAAGTGGGTGCCGCCCACTTTGACAGGTGAGCCTGGCTGGAAGAGCGGCACATAACTGGGCTCTGTTCGGCCAGGTGAGCCTGGTTGGAAGAGTTGCTCATAACTGAGCTGCTGAAGGGATGCACATAACTGAGCTGGATGCACATAACTGAGCTGCTGAAGAGATGGTAGGATGCGCCTGGCTGGAGGCACATGACATCTGCTACGCCTGGCTGACAGCGCATGGTGACTGCTGCGCCTATCGGAAGGCGCATGGTGGTTGCTGCGCCTATCTGGAAGGCGCATGGTGGCTGTTGGCTGTAGATCTAGGATCCTTCCTTTGTAGAAATTCTCCTTTGTACAACCTTTTCTAGACATGTAATAGACTTTTATATATATAAATAAAAAGTCCTTCTTCGAATGTCTATGACTTATTTGATTAGCTGTCTGAGTTCTGGCGCATATAATGCCTGGCGCATGGGCTTTCTGGTTGTGAAATTCCATGCTTCTACACATGTGATACCACTATATCAATAGGCTGGAGGTCAGAAGTGGTAGCACCAGGCGCTCCGTGCTGGATAAAGGTAAACATTTTAAGGTTTTTAATGGAATAATTGTAGAACCTATGTAATGCAAGGACTGTAAGCACAAGTTAATCTGTACAGGAATATGAACAAATTAAGTCATATCAAACATAAGTCATCCATCTGATAAACATATATAATCATGAACCATTGAGCTTGTTCAAAGATACCTAAGAAAATTCATGCCCAGAGAGGAAATATTATAATCTCTAGTCCATAAAAAAAACGTACAATTCCAAGTCAATTGAAAACAATGCTAAATGGTTCATGCGTACTTTTTAAAAACAAACAAAAATATTAAAAGAAAATTTCAGTCTAAAATAACACAACAGGTGGCTACTCAATCATGATTAATCTAGCCAAGGCATAAAAGAGGTCCTATTCCTCACTCTTGATGGCCAATGACGAACCTGCAAACATGAAGGATTTTGAATACTGCATAACATAACATGAAGAAAAATAGCTACTATTCATGGCCTACTTAAAGCTACTGGGAACATTTCATAAAGATCAGCAAAAAACTTAATAGTCATAGACTCCATTATACTACAAATGTTCAAGCATGAAAATGAAACATATTGAAGAAACAAGCAAATGTCCAGCTTTGGACCACAGATACATTAACTAAACTGATTCAAAAACAATCTGAACCACTAGAGAAGAAAGCAAGACGAGCATATGCTTCTCAAGAAGCTGACGAGGCATCCAAAAAATCTCTTCCAGGCTGGCATTTAGCAAGTATGCCGTGGCATCCAAGTAACTGCACAGGCATAGGAGTCGGGGATCAGTATCTACAACATATATGGGAGACAGGTACAAATGGATTGAAAAATTGGAC
Source organism: Iris pallida (assembly GCA_029216955.1). Taxonomy (NCBI): domain Eukaryota; kingdom Viridiplantae; phylum Streptophyta; class Magnoliopsida; order Asparagales; family Iridaceae; genus Iris; species Iris pallida. The sequence continues at coordinate 1,919,848 of JANAVB010039816.1, read as the reverse complement.
TGGATGGGCGTGATAGTCGAAATAAAGACCCATATATCACATTATAGTTCCGCCTCGGTTTAGAAATAAGTTTTGAAAAATGGGAAAGGAAAATAATTTACACGTGGAGGGGGATGATAGTGACAGCAGCCACACAGGTCCATGTAGTAGGACAGAGGTGATCATGACAGAGTAAAACGATTGTGTACAAGAATGCTCTCCTCTGTTCTATCCCTTTTTGTAACAGGATATGTTATGGGATCTCAGTATTTATCTTCAGAACAACTAGAGTATTCTTATGTACTGAGATATTATAAGATATGTTTGTGCAAACACAAATCAAAATTACCTCATGGACAAGAATAGTTCCTGCTAAACCTCTTTGCCTTGCTAACCTCAAGGTGGTGGGCGAGCACAGTCGTCTCCAACAATAACCATCTGCAAATACAATATTTCAGCTGTACATCAAGTTATTAACTGGTTGCAGAATTTGTGACACACCTCAACTTCATAACCTTCCGATTTTGCTTGCTCTGCTGCCAGGCCAAAATTAAGTCAATCACCTGTATAGTTCTATCAAAGCATAACTCCTTCAGAAGATGCAAAAGTGTAAACTCAAGCATACATAATGGAGAAAACTAATGATATCTCCTTATCAACACAAAGAAATAAATATATAACAAAGAAATTAAAGAAGACAAGGGTTAACCGGTAATGGGCTTGACATAGCTCAAGTCAATAACAAATAAGAATCTTCACCAATTTAAATGGCTTTCAACAATTTTAATGCCATTCCTAACTAAATGGCTTTCAACAATTTTTGCTTGAAATCGTAATTTATTTCGACACTTGACACACGGCAAGGTAATGTTGTCAACCCCACCGCACGATTTTTAATGCCAAATTCCAGAAATTCTTTAATTCCCTTTGTGCATATAGGGCCCAGTCTATCCTTTTCGTTCATCCACTCTTGTTAATTGGTTCCAACATGATGCACCACAAAACAAAAACTAAAAAAATGGATAAAAAAATTAAACTAAAAATAATAATAGTGAATTTTGAGACAATTGGATTTTGGATTTGGATTTGATAAGTTTAAGGCTAGAAAATTACAAACATGAGAACATGAAACTGCTTTGTCAGACTCACTATGATTGCTTATGTGACTATGTATCAAAACATGAAAATGTTACAATTTCTCAACTTTTCTCAACGATTTCTCTCCCTATCAAACTTTATGAAAACAACAATTTCTCTCTCTATCAAACTTTATGAAAACAATTTCTCTCTATCACTGTTTTTTGTTCATCCATGTATATAACTAGGTCTAGAAGAAAAGGGAGCATGACTCTGAAGTTTGGTATAAATAATAAAAGGTCAGTAATTGAAACTTCACTTATATAAACACTATTATCTATATCCAGGCCCAAAAAAATAGTTTATTGACACTTATGTGCCTCATCTTGTATCTTCTATACAATGCATAGAGCATCGGACTAACTAGATGATTCTGTTATCAGTCTTCGACTACAAGATACTCAAGTATTATGCACAGATCACTGCTCAATTAAACCAAAAATTGCAATTTCTCTCTCTCTCTCTCTCTCTCTCTCTCTCTCTCTCTCTCGCACGTTCCTATGTTATCATGTTTTCATAGACACCTTCTCTCTCTATCAAAGCATCTATGGTTTCCATTTTCTCAACTTTTCTCAACAATAAAGAAAACTTTCCTCAACAATAAATAAAGAAAAAAACTAAGAAAGAAAAAAACTTATAATAGTTAACTCACTATGAGAACCTCAGACCGCCGCAGGAGAAAATCTCGCCGTGGGTGACCGCCGTGTGTGACCGTCGTGGGTGACCGCCGTAGACCAGATGACCGCCAGCAGGTGGGTGGCCTCCAGGGAGGGGTTTTGTGAATGAGAGAGAGAGAGAGGGGGCAGGTGGACGACCTCCAGGGAGGGTTTTGTGAATATGAGAGAGAGAGAGGGAGAGGAGAAGTTATTGGGCGGGGGTGCTATTCGTGCTTTTGGAGGGAATACTCCCGCTACCTCTATCCCAAAAAATTTAGGGCTCGTGAACTGTTTCCAGGATGAGAAGAATATATATTAGGTTTATATAAAAAACTTTAGTACATTTAGTCAGTTGAAAGAAAATAATAATGGTAACGGACTAGACTAATACTAACGGGTATATTATGTTATTAATTAGTAACGGGGTAAGTTCGTTAGAAATAAAAATATGACCTGTTAGAAATTGAATAATTTGGTGTAGTGTCTGCTTATATTATTATTGTATATTGTATATTGATGACGGGCGTCCCGCTGGGACTCGTCTAATTCATGCATGGCGCAATTGATTGACTGGATAGACTAGCCTTGCTCGCACATGGTAAGAACTGAGGAATCTTTATTGCATTATTCCAGGATAACTTGGAACTCACAATAGCAAGCCGTAGAAATTGATTGGCTGTTTAAATTAATTTGTTTGTGTACTGTACCTACTCTGTTGCCTAACTGAGATGATCAGAATATCAGGACATGACAGGCCAACTTCTGTCCTTGTTTGGTTGGGAGGTTGGTTCGAAGTGTCTGATGTTATGTGAATCCTAGTGGAAAACAGAGATCTATTATTATATTCTCTTACTTACTGGTTTTATTTCTCATGTCGTCCTTCCTTGTGGTACTTGCTATTAGAGGTCTAACCTCTCTGGTTTTGCATGGCCAGATTTAGAGCTGGTCCCCGAGGATCCAGCTTACTTCTACCTCCAAGATGGTCAATACTAGAGGAATGATCGCAGGAGGACTCGAGTGGGTCCCTTTCTTTACCGCTCGTTTTGATATTTACTTTATACTTAACCGTTTGGCACCGACATGTTAGTCGGATTATCTTGTACTTATTTTTACATAATTGTAATTAAGTCAGACTGCAGCTGATAACAATTGTGTATACCTTGCTTCATCATCTGGCTATGTTTGTAAAGCCAGATCCTAAGAACATTTTGACTGAGCGTTTGGGACGCCTTACTGCTTTATCTTACATGTTCTCTATTTCTGTTTCCTTGTTCGAATGATTGAGATAATAGATGTGAAGTGACCATAGAAAGACTTTTATGTAGTATACGCCCCCTCGTCTGGTTAGACAGCATTGATCGTATTATACGGTATTCATCTACCCGTAATACGTAGCTGGCTGAGTCATTCCCCCTCTCTCCAGTATTCTGGTTCTGGGGCGTGACAAGGTTTTAGTGGTGGCCCATGCAGGTCTGATTTCAGACTTGTGGGGTGTTTTGATTTATATGATGTCTCAATCACACGTGTTCCTCCTTGATCTCATGATTCGTTGTTCTCAACCCTTGCTTGACATTCCGGTATCCTTTGACTTCATTGATCCTTTATGTCCGGTTGTTTGATTGTTCTCTTGTCCCTTTTCTTAGGGGCACTTCGTTTGCATTGGTCAGAGCTGGGCAGCAGCAACAAGGGCAACATGGGCAACATGACCAGGTTGGTCAGCAACAAGGGCCAGTCTCACCTCAGGAGGCTATCCAAGAAGAAGTGATAGTAGAACCAGCAGCTGAACCGTGGTATTCGGAAGTTCCAACACCACCCATAGTTCCACCTACTTCTGTAGAAGTGGACACACCAGCCCTTCTGGAGATCATGAGAGGAATGATGGCTACTCAGCAACATCAGATGTTGGCCCAGCAGCGCATGCACACTCAGCTACAAGAGCAGAATGTGTTGCTCAACCAAGGATTGCAGACGGCTTTGGAAAGAGGAGTGAGGACTGATTCAGGAGCATCAGCCAGGTTTTGCAAGTACAACCCCTGTCGTTTCGAGGGCACGGAGGATGCCATCTCAGCAGATGCATGGCTTAAGAATATGGAGGCTATTCTAACAGCAGCTAAGGTACCGGCGGAAGAACGTGTGGATCTAGTGAAGTTGTTACTTCAGGATCTCGTACGTGATTGGTGGGAATCAGAGGAAGTGGGCATCAGACATCATGTGGCTTGGGACGATTTCACTGCAAGATTCAAGACCAAGTACTATGGAGTTGTGGCGCAGTTTGAGCTACAACAGAAGTTTATCAACCTCAGGCAGGCCGGCAAGACTGTAGATGCTTATGCAGCGGAGTTCTGCAGATTGATTAGATTCACCCCAGAGATGGTAGCAACAGAGAGCCAGAGGGTCATGAGGTTTCAGCAAGGGTTTCATCTTGAACTCTTGCAATTGATAGAGGGGCACAATTACCAAACTTTTGATGAAGTATTGACGGCAACTCGAAGGCATGAGATCACCATTCAGAGGCTTACGACCAGGACTGGGGGTCAGAAGAGATCCCACAGTCAGATTGAAGGAGGGGGGAGAGCAGCGCCCCGAACAACAGCACCATCCACTGGCATTCATATCCACGATGTGGCGATACGAGGACCAGCACTACCACCCAGGCAGCAGCAACAGCATCAGAGGAAGAACCAGCAACCCCCGACGAGCTGCACTTATTGTGGGAAGATGGGGCACACTAGAGATGTGTGTCGGACATTGAATGGACTGTGTCTGATATGTGGAAATCCAGACCATTGGGTTACCACATGTCCCATGAATTCGAGGTCAGGAGGACCAGGGTAGCAGTTTCCTGCTCTGCCAGCACCAGGGGCAGGGCAGCATCGAGGACCAGCAGTGGCAGTAAGGCCGTTGGCGCAGCGTCCGTTTATACCGCAGGCTCAGATGCTTCGGCAGCAGGGGCTGCTGATGTAGCAACACCAGCATAGACCACCCCAGCATCATCAAGGAAGGGGCCAGCAGCAGCATCAGGCTAGGCCGCAGCATAAAAACCAACAAGGAGGTCGAGGGCAAGCATTCAGTCTGTCCTTAGAGGAGGCATTGGCATCGGAAGATGTTGTGGCAGGTAACATTCTCGTCGCCTCATATCCCGCAGTAGCATTGTTTGATTCGGAAGCATCCCATTCATTTATATCTGCACAATTTACGACACGACTAGGAATGGAGTTCGAGGCATTGCCAGGGAGGTTGAATATACTCACTGGTAATGGGCTCGTAGGAGTCAGTAGAGTTATTTTAGCATGTAGCGTTGTAGTTTGCGGGCATTCCTTACCCGCCCGGTTGATAGAATTTTCTGTTAGAAATTTCGACGTTATCTTAGGCATGGACTGGCTGAAAGACAGTCATGCGACAATAGATTGTCGTAGAGGGAGTGTATCTTTTGATATTCCAGGCATGGAGCGGTTCACCTTAGTCAGATCAGAGGCAACTCAGCAAGAGGAGAGAGTAATAACGTCAATGGAAGAAGTTCAGATTCCGAAGGTAGTTGAAGAATTTCTAGATGTATTTCTCGAAGAACTTCCAGGGCTACTACCGATTAGAGATATTGAGTTCAATATAGAATTGGCATCAGGAACTAAACCGATATCAGATCGAGTTTATAGAATGACGGATTCAGAGCAGGCCAAGGTATATCAGCACATAGAGGAACTGAAGAAGAAGAAGTTCATCCAAGCTAGCGTGTCACCATGGACAGCACTAGTGGTACTTGTGGGAAAGAAGGATGGATCATCCAGATTGTGCATTGACTACAGGAAGCTTAACGCGGCAACAGTAAAGAACAAGTACCCACTACCCAGGATCGACGACTTATTTGATCAGTTGAGCAAAGCTAGAGTTTTCTCCAAGATAGATCTTCGTTCAGGGTACCATCAGGTGAGGGTTCGGAAGAAAGATATTCCCAAGACAGTGTTCAGGTCAAAGTATGGGCATTGTGAATTCTTAGTAATGCCATTTGGTTTGACCAATGCTCCAGCAATATTCATGGATTTGATGAATCGTATCTTTATGCCATACTTAGACCAGTTTGTCGTTGTGTTTCTTGATGACATTCTCGTATACTCTGCTAGTAAAAAGGAGCATGAAGACCACCTCAGGAAAGTGTTACAGGTTCTGAGAGAGAACCAGTTGTATGCCAAGCTCAGCAAGTGTGAGTTTTGGTCGGATCACATTTCATTTTTGGGTCACATTATATCAGGAGCTAGAGTAGCAGTAGATTCCAAGAAGGTAGAAGCAGTAGAGAGTTGGCCAGTACCCAAGACCGTAGCAGAGGTGCGGAGCTTCTTGGGATTGACAGGATATTACAGAAGGTTTGTGTCAGACTTTGCAAGGCTTTCAGCACCCATGACCCGCTTGATCCAGAAGGATGTACCATTCATTTGGTCGGCAGAATGTCAGGCATCATTTGAGACTTTGAAGCAGAAGTTGATATCAGCACCTATTCTTATATTGCCAGTTGGACCCGGAGGTTTTACAGTATATTATGATGCGTCAGGTAAAGGACTTGGATGTGTTCTTATGCAGCATGGGAAGGTGATAGCGTATGCATCTAGGCAGCTTCGGGACCACGAGAAAAATTATCCAACTCATGACTTGGAGTTGGCGGCAGTGGTATTTGCTTTGAAGCTATGGAGGCATTACTTATATGGTGATCGAGTGGATATGTACACGGACCATAAAAGTCTGAAGTACATCTTTACTCAAAAGGAACTGAACATGAGGCAGAGAAGATGGTTGGAGTTGATCAAGGATTACGACGTGGAGCTTTAGTATCATCCAGACAAGGCGAATATAGTAGCAGACGCTCTTAGCAGGAGAGGTGACACATTTATGTTGACAACACAGAGGCATATCTTAGAAGACCTTCAGAAGATAGGCATCGAAGTTATACTTCCTAGTGATGTAGGAGTTCTAACAAGTCTGTAAGTTTAATCCGACTTGGTAGGCAGGATCAAGACAGCTCAGGCACAAGACCCAAGGATTCAGAAGCTTAGGGCAGAGTGTGAGTCAGGATTCAGGAAGGAGATGATAATTCATGAAGATAGTACACTTAGGTTTGGATCACGTCTATGTGTGCCTAGTGGAGATATTAGACAGGAGGTTATGGCAGAAGCTCACAGTTTTCAGTATTCTATTTATCCTGGAGGGACCAAGATGTACCAAGATATCAAGCAGCATTTCTAGTGGAACGGGATGAAGAGGGAGATAGCTAGATTTGTTTTCCGTTGCTTGGTATGTCAGCAAGTGAAGGCAGAACAACAAAGGCCAGCTGGGTTATTGCAACCGCTTCCTATCCCGGAATGGAAATGGGAGCATATTACAATAGACTTTGTGACCGGTTTACCGAGATCACCAAGTGGTAAGGACGCTATTTGGGTGATAGTGGACCGACTTACGAAGGTAGCACACTTTCTTCCTTTCAGAGTAGGACAATCTACAGAAAAGCTGGCAGAGTTATATATACAACAGATAGTCAGACAGCATGGAGTTCCTGTCAGTATTGTGTTGGATCGAGATACCCGCTTTACATCATATTTCTGGAAGAGCTTACATCATAGTCTGGGTACCAAGTTAAGATTTAGCACGGCCTACCATCCGCAGACGGATGGGCAATCAGAAAGAACGATTCAGACTTTAGAAGATATGTTGCGAGCTTGCACTCTAGATTTTGGAGGGTCTTGGGAGAGCCACCTACACTTAGTCGAGTTCTCATACAACAATAGTTATCAAGCCAGTATCCAGATGGCGCCATTTGAAGCACTATATGGTAAGATGTGCAGGTCACCGCTTGCATGGGATGATATCGGAGAGAGGAAGATGTTAGGCCCGGAAATGATTGTTCAGACGGTTGAAGTGGTTAAAGGAATTAGAGAGCGACTTCGAGTTGCGCAGGACCGGCATCGTCATTGGGCGGACCAGCATCGTAGGCCGTTAGAGTTCTCTGTTGGGGACCACGTATTCTTACGGATCTCACCTACTCGTGGGGTCATTAGATTTGGCGTTCGCAGGAAATTGAGTCCGAGGTACATGGGCCCATTTGTTATCCTTGATAGGATAGGCGATGTTGCTTATCGTTTATCCCTCCCGCCTTCGTTACGAGAGGTGCATGACGTGTTTCATGTATCTGAATTACGTAGGTATGTATCGGACCCAAGCCATGTTCTCGATCACTCTGAGCTGGTTGTTGGTACCAACTTGTCTTACGAGGAACAGCCTGTGTCTATTTTGGACCGAATAGAGAAGATACTCAAGAACCGAACAATTAGTCTTGTCCGTGTTGCTTGGGGTCATCACTCCTTGGGAGAGTCAACGTGGGAACGTGAGGATGATAACCGATCACGGTATCCACACTTATTTGACTCACAAGGTATATCTTTTTCTGTATACCTTGATTGTCCTGATTCCTCATGCTTATCACCTTATGGGTAGAATTGCTTGATATCGTAGATTGATGGATTTATATATATGTTACTTGCTATGGACACTGTAAAATGATTGCTTGATTGAATTGCTTGTACTTAGATTGGTTTAGCCCCGATGTTTCTATCTTGCTTGAATTTGAAATTCCGAGGACGGAATTTTTTCAAGGTGGGTAGAGATGTCACTCCCCGTTCCCAGAATGCGTATTTTAATACGTATATTGCTTGAATGTATTTATTTAATATTTATTATGTATTATCCTGTATTTAAATTCCTTTAAGTTTATGTTAATTAATTATCTGCTCTTTAATTTTCATGTTAATTAATTTCCTGCAATTTTATTCCTGCATTTATTTCTGTATTTTAATTTTCTGCTTTTTACCTCTTTGCCTTGCTTTCGGGTTGGCCTTGGATGAGCCCCCCTTAAACCCGGCCCAATAGCTCCCACCTACCACCCTTCCCTATTTAAAGCTTCTATCCCCTTCTCTCTCCTCATTACTCTCCTTCACCATTACTTCTTCTTCTTCCTCTCATCACTTCTCCACCTACCAGCAGCAGCAGCAGGCAAGTGCAATCTTGCTTCTTGCTTGGAGAACCATTTTTATGGTTCATTATTCTTTCTTTCACGATCCTGAGAGAGTTTAGTACTTAGTATTTTTGATTTCGTTGGCTTGTTTCTCCCAGATCTAAGTTTTTGTGTTTTTGGTTGACCATGGGTTTGATCTCCCAACTTGGCATGTATTCTCGGTTGTCCATGGGTTTTGAACCATGGGAACTTCATTTCTGGCTTGGGACGAAGGTTCCTGAGTCACGCACACGTTCTTACGTGTCTGCGTGTATTTTCAGTCACGCTCACGTTCTTACGTGTCTGCGTGTATTTTCAGTCACGTTCACGTTCTTACGTGTCTGCGTGTATTTTCAGTCACGCTCACGTTCTTACGTGTCTGCGTGTATTTTCAGTCACGCTCACGTTCTTACGTGTCTGCGTGTATTTTCAGTCACGCTCACGTTCCTACGTGCTAGCGTGTATTCTGAGTCACGCTCACGTCTTGACGAGTGTGCGTGAATTTTTAGTCACGCACACATCTCAGTCACGTCTTGACGAGCCTGCGTAAATTTTTAGTCACGCACACGTCCTTATATGTCAGCGTGAATTTTGAGTTACGCACCATCTTTGCATGCGTGCGTGAATTTCTTATCACTTTTCACACTTACCTTTTACGCCCATTTTCCACGCTCACTTTTCACGCTCACGATTGAGTACGTAAATTTCCCTTCACGCTCATACTGTGCGTGCCAACGTGAATTTCTTACCACTTTTCACGCTCACTCCTACTAGACTCATTGGCGTAACTTGTTGGCCTTAGCCTAGACTCGTTGGCGTGACTTTTGGCCTTAGCATAGACTTCTTGGCGTGACTTTCTAACCTGGGTGTTACTATTTGTTCTATAACTTATTCATTTAATGATGGCATGATAATTCTTCTATTATATCCTTACGCCTTTTTGCATGAACTTGATAAATCATGATAGGTTAATATTGATAATACAGATTGTTATGTGGAATGTGTCATGTGTCTTGATTGATCCATAGATACCCAGTAAGACTGGAACTTGACCTTGAGAGTTATAGACTCGACCCATTTAATATTAAATGACTTTCATGCGTTGTCACCATTGATGATAATGGTTATCTTGACTAAAATTGATCATGCGTTTCTAGTTGGAACTAAGAGACTGGCTAGTCGTCTTATTGAATTGAATGAATGAGACACGTTCATGTAATGAACTATTGAAATCGACTGGCTGATCTCTAATATTGACATACATGCACATGCAGGCTTCAATCTATTTATTTATTTACTTACTTATTTATTTTCTACAAAAGAAGCATGTGTACTCTATGGTCAAGGCATGATTATTCCGTGGTTAGTTTGGATTGTTGCATTACGCTATGTAAGACCTATAATATAGCCGTACGGGTATCGTTGTAGAGTTGCGCATATCGTACCCCGTACAAAAGTACTCATTTGAATGACCATGATCCACGACATAGGATTTCACTCAACGTAGGGACTATTAAGTTAAATAAAATAAATGATGGCATGGAGAGAATGGATTCCCGAGTTCTTACATGGTAGTTCCCTTGGGACGAGTAGTACCCGACGGGCCGGCTGGTTCCCACAGATATGGCAAATCTGCCACACGGGCAGGGAGCGGTATCTGCTTATATTATTATTGTATATTGTATATTGATGACGGGCGTCCCGCTGGGACTCGTCTAATTCATGCATGGCGCAATTGATTGACTGGATAGACTAGCCTTGCTCGCACATGGTAAGAACTGAGGAATCTTTATTGCATTATTCCAGGATAACTTGGAACTCACAATAGCAAGCCGTAGAAATTGATTGGCCGTTTAAATTAATTTGTTTGTGCACTGTACCTACTCTGTCGCCTAACTGAGATGATCAAAATATCAGGACATGACGGGCCAACTTCTGTCCTTGTTTGGTTGGGAGGTTGGTTCGAAGTGTCTCGATGTTATGTGAATCCTAGTGGAAAGCAGAGATCTATTATTATATTCTCTTACTTACTGGTTTTAGTTCTCATGTCGTCCTTCCTTGTGGTACTTGCTATTAGAGGTCTAACCTCTCTGGTTTTGCATGGCCAGATTTAGAGCCGGTCCCCGAGGATCCAGCTTACTTCTACCTCCAAGATGGTCAATACTAGAGGAATGATCGCAGGAGGACTCGAGTGGGTCCCTTTCTTCACCGCTCGTTTTGCTATTTACTTTATACTTAGCCGTTTGGCACCGACATGTTAGTCGGATTGTCTTTTACTTACTTTTACATAATTGTAATTAAGTCAGACTGCAGCTGATAACAATTGTGTATACCTTGCTTCATCATCTGGCTATGTTTGTAAAGCCAGATCCCAAGAACATTTTGACTGAGCGTTTGGGACGCCTTACTGCTTTATCTTACATGTTCTCTATTTCTGTTTCCTTGTTCGAATGATTGAGACAATATATATGAATTGACCATAGAAAGACTTTTATGTAGTATACACCCCCTCGTCTGGTTAGACAGCATTGATCGTATTATACGGTATTCATCTACCCGTAATACGTAGCTGGCTGAGTCATTCCCCCGCTCTCCAGTATTCTGGTTCTGGGGCGTGACAGGTACATACCACACGACAACATGTATTAACAATATTAACATATCATGATTATATCAAGTTCATGGCAAAAGGCGTACACCAAAGGAGTATGTTCAATGAATTATGCCAAGCTAGAAGAGTACACCCAATGAAATATGCGTAAAGAAAATTTACGCATGAGGGAAATTTACGTATGAGGTAATAAAGCTTACGCGTAAAAAGAATACGCTCAATAAAGAAATAAAGTTGCGCGTAAAAACTCGTCTCACGCCAAGCCAGAATAGTACGCGTAAAATAGAGTTACGCGTAAAAAGTGATATTACACATGAAACATTGTTCGCATAAAGAGTCAAGTTTACGCATGGATCTGGTATGCGTAAAAAGTAACGTTACGCGTGAAACATTGTACGCGTAAAAAATAACGCGTAAAACATTGTACGCATAAAGGGTATAGTTACGCACGAAACATTGCATGCGTAAAAGTATCGTTACACGTGAAAGTATATTATGCGTAAAGGAATATGCGTAAGAGAATGTCATTACGCGTAAAAGAATACGCCATGCCAGAATAGACTTGCATAAAACCATATTCACGCTGACACGAATGATCGTGGGCGTAGAGCTCGATATTATGCTGACACGTAAAAACGTGGGCGTGAAGCTGGATTATACACGTGCACGTATAAACGTGGACGTAAAGAATTACCAGGACTCTAAATTCATGAGACCTTCAGTCTAAACATGAGCGTAAAGAACCTCAACAACCAGGAATGATCAAACTTGAAAATAAGGGAGTTTGACAGATCAAAACCCCCAAAAATCCAAAAATGGGAAATTTCTAGATCTACAAAAATAAAACCTTCAAATGCAAAAATGTCAAGTTCTAAACCCTTTTAGAATCATGAGAGGAAGATAATTGATCCATAAAAATGGGTTCTCATGTGGAACCAAGATGTACTTGCCTATGGGTTTGGTAGGTGGAGAGAGTTATGAGGAAGAAGAAGAGTAAATGAGAAAGAAGAAGTAATGAAGAGAGAGAAAGAATTGGGGCTTTAAATGGAATGAGGGTGTTGGGTACTTGGGTTCGGTTCATGATGAACCATCAAAATTCGGAAACAAACCAACCCAAGCCGAACCCAAGAGCAAAACTAAAGCAGAAAATAAAATACAGAAAAATAATTAGCATAAAATTAAAGGAATTAAATACAGAACAAATTCATGATAAATATTAAATAAATACATTCTAGCCGTACACGTATTAAAATACGCATTCTGGGAACGGGGAGTGACATCTCTACCCTCCTTAGAAAAATTTCGTCCTCGAAATTTCAAATCCAAGCAGGATAGAAATATCAGGACTAAACTAATCTAAGTACAGCAATTTTAGCGAGCAAACAATTATTTTATAATACCAATAGCAAGTAATATATCTATGTTTATATCAATCTACGATATCAAGCAATTTCTACTCATAAGGTGATAAGCATGAGGAGTCAAGACAATCAAGGTACACGAAAAGAAATATACCTTGTGAGTCAAATAGGTGTGGATACCGTGATCGGATATCATCCTCACGTTCCCACGTTGACTCTCCTAAGGAGTGATGACCCCAAGCAACACGGACAAGGCTAATTGTTCGGTTCTTGAGTATCTTCTTCCTTCGGTCCAAAATGGACACCGGCTGTTCCTCGTAAGACATGTTGGTTTCGACAACCAGCTCAGAATGATCGAGGATATGGCTTGGGTCCATACATACCTACGCAACTGAGATACATGAAACATATCATGCACCTCTCGTAACGAAGGTGGAAGGGATAAACGATAAGCAACATCGCCTACCCTATCAAGGATAGCAAATGGGCCTACGTATCGCAGACTCAACTTTCCGCGAATACCAAATCTAATGATCCCACGAGTAGGTGAGATCCGCAAGAATACGTGGTCCCTAACAGAAAATTCTAGTGGCCTACGATGCTGGTCTGCCCAATGACGATGCCAATCTTGTGCAACTCGAAGTCGCTCCCTAATCCCCTTAACCACTTCAACCGTCTGAACAATCATTTCTGGGCCTAACATCTTCCTCTCCCCAATATCATCCCATGCCAGTGCCGACCTACACTTCTTACCATATAGTGCTTCGAATGGCGCCATCTGGATACTGGCTTTATAACTGTTGTTGTACAAAAATTCAACTAAGTGCAGGTGACTCTCGTAAGACCCTCCAAAATCTAGGGTGCCAGCTTGTAACATATCTTCTAAAGTCTGAATTGTTCTCTCTGATTGCCCGTCTGTTTGTGGGTGGTAAGTCGTACTAAACCTTAACTTGGTACCCAGACTATGATGTAAACTCTTCCAGAAATGTGATATAAAACATTTATCTCTATCTGACACAATACTGACAGGGACTCCATGCTGTCTGACTATCTGCTACATATACAACTCTGCCAACTTTTCTGTAGATTGTCCCACTCTAAAAGGAAGAAAATGCGCCACCTTCGTAAGCCGATCCAATATCACCCAAATAGCATCTTTACCACTAGGTGACCTTGGTAAACCGGTCACAAAGTCCATGGTAATATGCTCCAACTTCTATTCCGGAATAGGAAGCGGTTGTAATAACCCGGCTGGCCTCTGTTGTTCTGCCTTCACTTGCTGACATATTAAGCAATGAGAAACGAATCTAGCTATCTCCCTCTTTATTCCGTTCCACCAGAAGTGCTGCTTGATATCTTTGTATATTTTGGTCCCTTCGGGGTGTATAGAAAATTGAGAACTGTGGGCTTCTGCCATAACCTCCTTTCTGATATCTTTACTTGGCACACATAGACGTGATCCAAATCTAAGTATACCATCTTCATGAATTTTCATCTCCTTCCTGAGTCCCGACTCACATTCTGTCCTAAGCTTCTGAATCCTCGGGTCCTGTGCCTGATGTAACATCCCAAATGTTGCACCCCGCCCGAGGCCCAGTTGCATAACCTTTTTGCGGACCAAGGTTATGCGGGAAGCTTCCAGAACATTCTAGAAAATGGCAGAAGGCTCTAGAAGATTGTGGATCTCTCCGGAAGGCCCAAGATCGTTCTAGGAGGCCCAAGAAGCTTCTGAAAGGCCCTTGAAGTTCCCTTTTATGTTGCTAGGGAATAAACCTGGAATATGCCATTCCAGTTATGGTAGAATGTAATAATCCTTGGAATATTCCTTCCAGGACTTTTCTTGTATTGCTCTATGAGCACTTATAAAAGGGGGAGGCTCTCATTTGTTCCTCACCATCTAAAAATTGTAAGCATTCTCCAAGTTAATAAAGAGATCCTTACGAGTCCATCTTTGCTCCACTATTCTAATTTTTTTAGCGATCTAGCTAAGGCGGGTTGGGAAGGCTTGCATGAGTCTTTGAGGAGAAAGATAGTGCGCCGCACGGGACGAAGTACTAGCAAAAATACTAAGTCTGTGACAAGTGGTATCAGAGCAAAGGTTCGATCGCCGTCATGTCTTCGACCGAAGCCATCATCAACGAGGAACCGGCACAACCCTCATCGCCTAAGGAGAAGGCGAAGACCTCGAGGAAGGGCAAGAGCAAGGAACCGTCGGTGGAACGGGCTCTTGGCGAGTTGGCTGGCCGAATTGAGATGCTGGAGAAAGGCGTGACGGGCGTCGAGTATCAAGTGAAGCAGAACCAAATGGCTCACGAAGAATTCGCCCAGGGTTTGGAGGCGGATGTCGCCACGGCTATGACGGAGTTTCGAGAGCATCTCCGTGAGATGCAGGCCGAGTTCGAGGAGGAACGAAAGGCCACGAAGGCGGAGATTACTGAACTACGCAAAGAGCTACAAACCAAGGCGGAGGTCCTCGAGAGGGCCATTGCTGGTGGTCCGACTCCGAGGAGGGAGTCGACACAGATGGTGAAGTATCCAAAACCTAAATCCTTTACTGGCGTACGGGACGCGAAGGAGGTGGATAACTTCATCTGGAATGTCGAGCGCTACCTGAAGGCGGTCCGTATCGAGGATGAGACCGACAAGGTAAACACAGCGTCCCTATATTTTTCTGATGATGCTACGCTGTGGTGGCGATACAGGTGCATTGATATAGAAAAGGGACTCTGCAAGATCGAGACTTGGGAGGATCTTAAGAAGGAGATCAAGTCTCAATTCTACCCAAGGAATGTGGAGTATGTCGCAAGACGGAGTTTGCGTCAACTCAAGCACACCGGGACGATCAAGGAGTATGTGGCGGAGTTCACCCGCCTGATGCTCACCATTTCCAGTATGGGCGAAGAGGATCACCTGTTCGCGTTCCTGGAGGGTCTACAACCATGGACGGCACAAGAATTGCAGAGGCAAGATGTGTCAGATCTGAACACGGCTGTTGCGGCAGTCGAGAAGCTGATGGAGTATCGACGGAATGATGCCCCAAAGCCCAAGGAAAAGACCACCACCAAGTTCAATGGTGGGGGAGCGAAGAAGAACAACGGAAAGGGAGGCCCGCCGCCGAAGGACAAGCCGCAAGCAAAGCCTTCGACGGAGCGAAAGATCGAGTGCTATGTGTGCGGTGGAAATCAGCTCGCACGAGACTGTCCGAACAAGGGCAAGAGGGTGAACGCGGTCCAAGGCGAGGAGGCCGAGGACCAGGAGCCTAAGAAGGGGGCTCATATGGGTGCCCTGTGCCTGTTAAATGCTTTGAAGAGCAAGGCGGTAGTGTCCAAGACCCCGAATCGAGAGCTGATGTACATGGATGTGAAGATCAATGGCCACAACACCAGGGCGATGGTCGACACGGGGGCTACCCACAACTTTATCTCGGACGCGGAGGTCCGACGCTTGGGTTTGGCGCTGGAAAAAGACTCAAGCACGATAAAGGCAGTCAACTCTGAGGCGCGCCCCGTGCAGGGGGTGGCCAAAGGGGTGAAGATCCAAGTGGGAGACTGGACGGGTGTCACCAGTCTCACGACAGCACCACTGGACGACTTCGACATGATCCTCGGGATGGACTTCCTCACTTCGACAAAGGCGGTCCCAATGCCTCATCTGGGAGTCATCGGGATCATGGAGGAGAGCTCTCCGTGCATGGTGACAACTGTACAAGGCGAGCTTACGAAGGGGAAGGCTCTCTCCGTATTACAACTCAAGATGGGGATGCGACACGGAGAGATGACTTACCTTGATGTGCTCAAGTCGGAGGAGGCGCCCGTGCAGGGGGATCTTCCGCCTGAGATCGATGACGTCCTTGTGGAGTTTGGGGACGTCATGCCAAAGGAGTTGCCAAAGAGGCTACCTCCACGGAGGGAGGTAGACCATGCCATCGAGTTGGAGCTGGGCACGAAACCGCCCGCCATGGCTCCATATCGTATGGCCCCGCCTGAGCTGGACGAGTTGAAAAAGCAACTCAAGGAACTGCTGGACGCGGGATTCATCAGACCGTCAAAGGCCCCGTATGGTGCACCGGTGCTGTTCCAGAAGAAGAAGGACGGAAGCCTTCATTTGTGCATCGACTATCGTGTACTAAACAAGGTAACCGTCAAGAACAATTATCCCATCCCGTTGGTGGCGGACTTGTTCGACCAATTGGGAGGTGCGAGATACTTCTGCAAACTTGATCTGCGCTCGGAGTATTATCAAGTCCGAATTGTGGAGGGCGACGAGGCTAAGACGGCATGCGTGACGAGGTATAGCGCATATGAGTTTATGGTTATGCCTTTTGGTCTAACAAATGCTCCTGCGACTTTTTGTACTTTGATGAACAAGCTCTTTCATCCCTACCTGGATCGGTTCGTCGTGGTCTACCTCGACGACATCGTCGTATACTCAAACACGATGAAGGAGCACATCGAGCATTTGAAGACTGTCTTCCAGGTGCTAAGGGAGAACGAACTCTTCGTCAAGCGAGAGAAGTGCTCATTCGCACAAGAAGAGGTGCCGTTCTTGGGGCACTGGATCGGGCGTGGCAAGATATGGATGGACGGCACAAAGGTCCAGTCCATACGGGAGTGGGAGGCTCCCACCAAGCCGACGGAGCTGCGATCGTTCCTTAGCTTGGCAAACTACTACCGACGGTTCATCCGAGGATATTCCGCCATCGCAGCGCCTCTGACCGATCTGTTGTGGAAGGATCGGGCGTGGAGCTGGACTCCCCGATGCGAGGAGGCATTCGAGGAACTGAAGCGGGCTGTGATGGAGGAGCCGGTCTTGTCTCTATCGGACTACTCCAAGGCGTTCGAAGTGCACACGGACGCGTCCGACTTCGCCATCGGTGGGGTGTTGGTGCAGGAAGGACACCCCATCGCGTTCGAGAGCCGCAAGCTGAATGACACTGAGCGGCGCTACATGGTGCAGGAGAAGGAGATGACCGCGGTCGTGCATAGCTTGAGGACATGGCGGCACTACCTCCTCGACACCAAGTTCGTGGTCATGACGGACAATGTTGCCACGAGCTACTTCCAGTCCCAGAAGAAGCTATCTCCGAAGCAGGCGAGATGGCAAGATTTTCTAGCCGAGTTCGACATGGTGTTGCATTACAAACCCGACAAAAAAAATCAGGTGGCCGATGCGCTTAGCAGGAAGGCCGAGCTCGCATCGGTGTGCTTGCTCAAGGGGGACATTTTGGACCGTATTCGAGTGGGAATCATGGAGGACCCACTAACACTGGCCATAGTGAAGCTTGCCAAAGAGGGCAAAACGAGAAGGTTCTGGCTGAAAGACGGACTTCTCTACACCAAGGGCGACAGGGTGGTCGTGTCTAGGTGGAGTGGCTTACGGAGACAGCTGCTCAAGGAGTGTCATGACACAAAGTGGGCTGGACATCCGGGGCAGAAGAGAACCTTAGCGCTACTGGAGGCCGCATACTACTGGCCTCGCATGCGCGAGGATGTGGAGGACTATGTTCGCACTTGTCTTGTGTGCCAACAGGACAAGGTAGATCATCAGAAGCCCGGGGGCATGCTGGAGCCTCTTCCCGTGCCGAGTCGGCCGTGGGAGAGCATTTCGATGGACTTCATCTCCGTCCTGCCGAAAGTGGGGGCGCTTGGGTCCATTCTCGTGGTAGTGGACCGGTTCTCAAAGTACGCGACCTTCATTGCTGCTTCGACAGACTGCACAGCAGAGGAGGCCGCGCGACTGTTCATCAGCCACGTGGTGAAGTTCTGGGGCATCCCGGTCAACATTATCAGCGACCGAGACCCCCGCTTTACGGGAAAGTTCTGGACGGAAGTGTTCAAAATCCTCGGGATGACTTACACTTCTCGACCAGCTTCCACCCGCAGACGGACGGGCAGACCGAGCGGGTCAACTCGCTACTCGGGGAGTACTTGCAGCACTTCGTGAGTGCCAACCAGCAGGATTGGGTGCATCACCTCGACGTCGCTCAGTTTTGTTACAATCTTCAACGGAGCGAGTCGTCGCACAGTAGTCCATTTGAGTTGGTGATGGGTCGCCAACCGCTTGCCCTGTACACGCTGAGTACGGGGTGTAATGCCCTGCTCCGCACGACGCATTACGCTGAAACGTTGACTCAGCGAGTCGCGTTGACCCAAAGGAATGTATCGATGCAAAACGATACGAGAGTTAAGTTGTCCCGAGCAACGCATCGAACTAAGTCGATGCGAAGAGTTACGTCGACCCGAGTAATGCATCGGACTATGTCGATACGAAGAGTTGCCTTGTCCCAAATGAATGCATCGAGTGAATCGATGCGAAGCGCCGCGTTGCCCCGGAGGATGAGTGCGTTGAATCGGCTCAAAGATTCTAAGAAATCGAATCGACCAAGGCGCAAGTCCGAATCGATGCAAGTATTAATTTTAGTTGGTTTCGTGTGCAGGTTATACTTTGACGGGAAAATATTAGAGGTCGATCTTTTGACATATTTAGTAAGGGGTCCGCGAAATCAAATCGTCGCCTTGCGACGGGCCGAGACTTGGGCACGCTAAGGCAAATCGGCGGATAACTCAATGAAGCACGAAGTGCTCGAATGGCTAAGTCAGGAGAGTGGCCGTGCAACAAAGTTAGGGAATCGAGCCGCATCGGCTCGGCGAAACGACGAAGGCGAATCGACTCAAGGTGGGAGGATTGACTTCTTTTTACTCCTTCATGCGATAAGTCAAATATATCATTGTATGCTAAGAGTAACCTATCGACGCCACGGGCGTGGTCCGATCAGAGATAAATCATAGTGTGTGTCGAACACTAAGTTAGAATAATTGAAATGATACGTGCATCCTATGCACGAGTCGCTATGGGACATTGGATATCGCAATGGCGAGCGCCTCGGTGCACAAGTCGTAAGAACATGTGATAACTGTACTCGACGAGTGCCTTAGTGCACGAACCATATCGTGCCTTTGTTGCACGAGTTAGACGGCTAGAACATTGAAAGACAATAGGCGAGCGCCCTAGCGCGCAAGCCCCGAACATTGAATGCTAAGTTATAGAACATGGAAATATAGTCGAAACGTGCCTACGTGCACGGGATAATAAAAGATGGCTTCGTTGCGAGAGAATACAGTTGTGGCATGAATGTGGCGGAACTGTCGGCTATGACATGGTGCCTCGAAAGGTGTTCGAGACCTTCCGGTCGTTCAGTTGACGAGCATTGAGTTGAGGCACGATGCCATTGAAATATTGAAACGAAGCAAGAAACGTAAGAACACAGAAAGTTAACGAAAGAGACGCGAGATGATAAGTCTGAGTCTCGGACTCAAGACTATGTTTGGTTGTTTGAATTTGATGGCTTGAATGATAGGGCGTTGCATGGTCGATTGGAATGGGCTCGAGATTAATGTGATAATAACTCGTGCACGAGTGTTCCCCCAAAACAGTTAAATGCCGGAGGAGCGCCCCGGAACCGATTGGCCGCGGAGGGATCGGATAATCTTTGTAGGCGCACATCCTTAAACAATATGGGAAAAGCCGCAAATGATGGTATGCATCGGGGACGTTTCGGTTGTTTGGGAGGTGACCCAACCCGTGAAACGCCGAGCAGCCCAACCAAATAGAGAGAAAAAAAGAAGAGAAAAGAAAGTAAGACTCCTTTAGTCCATTCCGACGCGGATACGCCAACGGCCCTCATATAGCTAAGGAACGATCGGTTGAAAGTGTAGGCGCGTATGCGTCCTGCATAGAGATCCTGCTTAGAGATGCACATATAACATGACAGGGAAGGATTACGGCGTATTCACCTTGCGTCGGTGCAAGGGCGAGTGCGTCGACTTGGTAAGTCGCGCCACGATTCAAACACGAGATTGCTTGTCTGCTTGTCTATTTAATTCGATAACATGCTTTACACTTTCGAATATGCCATGAAATTGACCCTAAGGAGAACATAGCAAGATCATAAGCTAAGTTGCATGATTCAACATAAATATTAAAATGTCGGGTTGGAAAGATGATCTTTGCTTCAGTACATGCGAGGACGAACGTACTGATCCCCCACCAGCTTCATGCAGGGTGCAGGGAATGGATGGCTCGCGGCGAAGCGTTGCTTGAACGTGTTGAGGCTTGGAATGCCGAAGCGCATTGAAGCGTGCGATCGCATTGACGCTCGGACTGCGCAGCTGGATTGATGCGGCCGAGATATAGAAGGCATGATGTATGGAATGGTGAAATCCTTTATGGGCAAGAGAGAACCTGAGTGTTGTAGCCAATCTGGCATGTATTGTTAGGCTATCGAAAGCCATTGTAATCTCAGTTTCGAATATCAATAAAGAGAATTTTTTCGTATACTCTGTTTCCTTTCGTTGTTATTATCGAATCAAAAGATAACCATTTGAGAACTTGTCATCTTGCCTTGCACGAGCGCAACTTCAGGCTCGTGCGGCATCACGCCCCCTGCGAGGACGATGATTCGGGTGATTCCGGGTCGGGGCGTGACAAATTGGTATCAGAGCTCTAGGCTCAATTTCCTCTGGACGCTCGCTTCATTACAATTTGAAAAGTTGCCCACCACCACTTGATATCACTCTTGACTCTACTCGATGCCGCACTGGATGTTCCATACAATAAGTCTAATACTAATCATGAAATTTTGCCGCATGTGTTTTGGAAATTTCATGATGTTTGCTATGAAAGTCGCGAAGGGTATATTGCTTTGAATGCAACGAGCCGTAAAAATGTTAGTTGCTGCAAGCGCAACAAATTGTGAAATACGATTTGGGATGTTGTTGTTGCAATGTAACATGTTGAATGGGAAATAAAACGATGCACGAAGTGCAACGAGTTAATGGGAATATGCGTTAAAATGAAAGTGAGAAGTGATAAGCCAATACCGAATGTGTTAAACGGATTGAGCATTGACTTGAAAAGTCGAGAGTAAATCGTTGCACGTGGTGCGGTAAATATCGAAAATAATCGTTGCACGATGTGCAACGCGTATTGGAAGTAAAATCATTGCACGTGGTGCAACGCATATCAAATTAATCGTTGCACGAAGTGCAAAGGAGATCGAAAATAAATTATTGCACAAGTAAAATGAAATATCGGAATAAATCGTTGCACGATGTGCAACGCGTATCGAAAGTAAAATTGTTGCACGAAGTGCAACGTATATCGAGATAAATTGTTGCACGAGATGCAACGTAAGAAAAGAATTGAAATCGTAAATCGATAGAACGAATCGTTCGGTTGCATACCAAACTTATGTTGGCAAGCGAGAACAATGACCGAATCGTGTCGGATTTTGATAGAATCAAAGTTACGGTTGTGATCAAGCACGATCACTGCGGAAATCGTGAGTCGGAAGAGATTGTCGGTTTATACTAAGTGTAGTGAGAGGGAAATGGCTTGAATTTCGAGTGGTATATGCCATACCACGTAGGCGATAAATGACTCGATTTCGAGTGGTATATGGTATAGCACTTGTGCGATAAATTTCATCGATGCGTTGTGAGAATTACGGAAGAATTGTCCGCAACGGACGGGGAGTACCGAGACTCGATTGAAAATTTGTATGACGGTATGTTGGTGCAAGTGTTCTTCAAAAATCGGTTGGGACGATAAGGCGAGACTCGTATCAATGAACGATACGTCAGACAAGAGTTATAAGTTGGTTGGACGACCGAGACTAGCAAAACGATTATGCCTTGACGCAATAATCGGATCGACGGAAAAGGGAAAACTCGAGCTTACGAATGAGTCGCACGACTTACGATCTCGGTAGGAATGTTGGGCGAGGCGAATCGAATCGCACGACTTACGATTTCGATAGAAATGTTAGGCGATGTGAATCGTAATCGAATCGCACGACGTGCGACTTCGGTGAAGAGTTGGTTGACGTGAGTAATCGTGCCTAAGAAATAGTTGGTTACGTTACGGCGAAAACTCATTTGAGTACGACTGAAAACACGCGAAACTTAAAGGGCGAGATCGTATAACTCGAGGGCACGATGTTGGATAATCGGTAACTCGGTTACGCGATCAAAGTATAGCGGGATGCGGCGAATCGGAAAACAAGTTGATGCGTATGGAAAAGTTCGTTGCGAACTTGGATGTTTGCGATGCGAGTTAAGTTGACGTCAAAATGGATTCAAAGTTGACCCTTACGCTACCGAAATTGATACGGCGTATCGAGATCGATACGTAAGGAAACGTAGGCACGATGTGGGAATACAAAATAGAGTGCGCCTTGCGCTATCAAAGTTTTGTAAGTAACGATACGAGAAGGAACGAACTGGTTGATCATGAACTTCGTGATTAATCAAGACGAGACTATAAGTCATCGACGATTACTCGATGCGTATAGCATCTCGTGTTTCGACCCGCGAATAAGATAGACTCGAACTCGATGCGAGTAGATGTGTCGTGAATAGCAGAATCATTGACGGTAGTGCATGACTTGCCTCGGAGGAAAGTTGTGCATCAGTTGCGCCGATAGAAATGGTTATGTCGGAACGTGATTTGGCTCCGAAATAAGATATAGCATGGTTCGTAGTAAACTGTCCTCCGGTGATGATCCACAATTATCGAGCGTAGCTTCGGGACAGCTGACCCTAGAAGACTTGACCGCCAAATCAAATTGAATGCTGCAGACCGTAAGATGACCCATGCGATATCGCATATGGGATTGCACCGATAACAAATATAACACGGTGCATGTTGACGATAAGTCTAGGCGATTGCGAGAAACGTGCTATGTACGAGAGGGAACGATAAGGAAATGGCTTACGAGTCATGTCGTTAGATTCAGATTCACCTTACAATTGAGCTTGCATGAATCAAAATTATGTTCGATGTTGCGAGACGGATAAGTTGGGAATTTGGCTAGTAAATTCCTACTCGTTAGGAAATCGAATATAAGACGCGTCGTAAAGATCTTCGTGTCAAGGCGATCGTTACCTTTTTGCACCGTCGCCTTGATGTAAACTTTCGTGTCGGATAAATTGTGGCCTTTGTGCAATATCGATTTAAAGTTGCGTCAGGAGAAGTTAAGCACGGTGCTAGGTAAGTCACCTAGCGGGCGTTGTTCCGAATGTTGATAAAGAAATCATATCGAGATAAGTTGCATAGCAAGACTTCGGAAATAGTTGGTTAACGAATTTGAACGCGAACGCAAGGCGTTGCGGAGGATCATTGCGATCGGATGCGCATCGGCTTGACGCGATGCTAAGAGTTGGTAGTCCCGATGAAACATACGAAATGAGATATACGATTTTGAATCGCGTCGCATGCAGTGACTTTATTGAATGAAATCAAGTATGTATCGAATATACGTATGCGATGAAAGTTCGAGAATGGTTGCTAAGGATAAGTCCGATCGAGAGTACGAAATGGCAAGCATAGGATTGAAATTTACCTGTCAGCTTTGTTCCAATTTGCTACGACTGGACTTGGTCGAAATACACATATCTTCGGGACGCCTTGAATATAGGTACGAATCTAAATCGAGTTGTATCCAAATTCAAATCGAGCTGCAGGGATGACTTTGAAATGTTAGTGAAAAAGCTTGCGAGATATTATGAAATTGAACAACATTGGTGGGGCGAGATCGTGAAACGATCTATAAAACACTTAGTCGGAGTGTTGGTTTTGGTTCGAGGACGAACCTTATTTTGAGTGGTATATTCTGTAATGCCCCGCTCCGTACGGCGCATTACGCTGAAATGTTGACTCAGCGAGTCGCGTTGACCCAAAGAATGTATCGATGCAAAACGATACGAGAGTTAAGTTGTCCCGAGCAACGCATCGAACTAAGTCGATGCGAAGAGTTACGTCGACCCGAGTAATGCATCGGACTATGTCGGAGTTGCCTTGTCCCAAATGAATGCATCGAGTGAATCGATGCAAAGTGCCGCATTGCCCCGGAGGATGAGTGCGTTGAATCGGCTCGAAGATTCTAAGAAATCGAATCGACCAAGGCGCAAGTCCGAATCGATGCAAGTATTGATTTTAGTTGGTTTCGTGTGCAGGTTATACTTTGACGGAAAAATATTAGAGGTCGATCTTTTGACATAATTAGTAAGGGGTCCGCGAAATCAAATCGTCGCCTTGCGACGGGCTGAGACTTAGGCACGCTAAGGCAAATCGGCGGATAACTCAATGAAGTACGAAGTACTCGAATGGCTAAGTCAGGAGAGTGGCCGTGCAACAAAGTTAGGGAATCGAGCCGCATCGGCTCGGCGAAACGACGAAGGCGAATCGACTCAAGGTGGGAGGATTGACTTCTTTTTACTCCTTCATGCGATAAGTCAAATATATCATTGTATGCTAAGAGTAACCTATCGACGCCACGGGCGTGGTCCGATCGGAGATAAATCATAGTGTGTGTCGAACACTAAGTTAGAATAATTGAAATGATACGTGCATCCTATGCACGAGTCGCTATGGGATATTGGATATCGCAATGGCGAGCGCCTCGATGCGCAAGCCGTAAGAACATGGGATAACTGTACTCGGCGAGTGCCTTAGTGCACGAACCATACCGTGCCTTTGTTGCACGAGTTAGACGGCTAGAACATTGAAAGACAATAGGCGAGCGCCCTAGCGCACAAGCCCCGAACATTGAATGCTAAGTTATAGAACATGGAAATATGGTCGAAACGTGCCTACGTGCATGGGATAATAAAAGATGGCTTCGTTGTGAGAGAATACAGTTGTGGCATAAATGTGGCAGAACTGTCGGCTATGACATGGTGCCTCGAAAGGTGTTCGAGACCTTCAGGTCATTCAGTTGACGAGCATTGAGTTGAGGCACGATGCCATTGAAACATTGAAACGAAGCAAGAAACGTAAGAACACAGAAAGTTAACGAAAGAGACGCGAGATGATAAGTCTGAGTCTCGGACTCAAGACTATGTTTGGTTGTTTGAATTTGATGGCTTGAATGATAGGGCGTTGCATGGTCGATTGGAATGGGATCGAGATTAATGTAATAATAACTCGTGCACGAGTGTTCCCCCAAAACGGTTAAATGCCGGAGGAGCGCCCCGGAACCGATTGGCCACGAAGGGATCGGATAATCTTTGTAGGCGCACATCCTTAAACAATATAGGAAAAACCGCAAATGATGGTATGCATCGGGGACATTTCGGTTGTTTGGGAGGTGACCCAACCCGTGAAACGCCGAGCAGCCCAACCAAATAGAGAGAAAAGAAGGAGAGAAAAGAAAGTAAGACTCTTTAGTCCATTCCGGCACGGATACGCCAACGGCCCTCATATAGCTAAGGAACGATGGGTTGAAAGTGTAGGCGCGTATGCGTCCTGCATAGAGATCCTGCTTAGAGATGCACATATAACATGACAGGGAAGGATTACGGCGTATTCATCTTGCATCGGTGCAAGGGCGAGTGCGTCGACTTGGTAAGTCGCACCATGATTCAAACACGAGATTGCTTGTCTGCTTGTCTATTTAATTCGATAACATGCTTTACGCTTTCGAATATGCCATAAAATTGACCCTAAGGAGAACATAGCAAGATCATAAACTAAGTTGCATGATTCAACATAAATATTAAAATGTCGGGTTGGAAAGATGATCTTTGCTTCAGTACATGCGAGGACGAACGTACTGATCCCCCACCAGCATCATGCAGGGTGCAGGGAATGGATGGCTCGCGATGAAGCGTTGCTTGAACGTGTTGAGGCTTGGAATGTCGAAGCGCATTGAAGCGTGCGATCGCATTGACGCTCGGACTGCACAGCTGGATTGATGCGGCCGAGATATAGAAGGCATGATGTATGGAACGGTGAAATCCTTTGAGGGCAAGAGAGAACCCGAGTGTTGTAGCCAATCTGGCATGTATTGTTAGGCTATCGAAAGCCATTGTAATCTCAGTTTCGAATATCAATAAAGAGAATTATTTCGTATACTCTATTTTCTTTCGTTGTTATTATCGAATCAAAAGATAACCATTTGAGAACTTGTCATCTTGCCTTGCACGAGCGCAACTTCAGGCTCGTGCGACATCACGCCCCCTGTGAGGACGATGATTCGGGTGATTCCGGGTCGGGGCGTGACACGGGGTCCTCGAGTAGAAGCCCCGCGGCCAACCAGTTCATATCAGATTTCAAGGCAAAGGCGGACATTGCCAAGGCATTTCTGGTGAAGGCCGCGAGGAAGATGAAGAAGTGGGCCGATGCGAAGCGAAGGCCGGTTGAGTACAAGGAGGGGGACATGGTGCTGGTGAAGCTACAACTGCAACAGTTCAAGGTGTTCCGCAAGGGGCACAAAGGACTAATCCGGAAGTATGAAGGCCCCTTCCCCGTGCTCAAGAAGGTAGGCATGGTGGCCTACAAGCTTGAACTCCCTGCCAAGCTGAAGATTCATCCAGTCTTCTATGTCAGTTGCTTGAAGCCGTACCATAAAGACATGGAGGATCCCCAGCGCGGAGTTCCGAAGCGATCGACGGCGACCATGACGACTTCCTTCGACAAGTAGGTGGAAGCCGTACTGGACAGGAGGACCATTCGGCGACGAGGCGTATCCCCGTATGTGGAGTACCTCATCCAGTAGAAGGGCTTGCCTTACGGCGAGTCTAGCTGGGAACGTGCTGATACGCTGCATCAGTTCGAAGCCGAGATCCAGGCGTTTCTCAGTGAGCATGGTTGACGAGGGCGTCAATGCCTTAGGTGGGGGAGAATGTAAAGTCCCAAATGTTGCACCCCACCCGAGGCCTAGTTGCATAACCTTTTCGCGGACCAAGGTTATGCGGGAAGCTTCCAGAACATTCTAGAAGATGGCAGAAGGCTCTAGAAGATTGTGGATCTCTCCGGAAGGCCCAAGATCGTTCTAGGAGGCCCAAAAAGCTTCTGGAAGGCCCTTGAAGTTCCCTTTTATGTTGCTAGGGAATAAACCTGGAATATGCCATTCCAGTTATGGTAGAATGTAATAATCCTTGGAATATTCCTTCCAGGACTTTTCTTGTATTGCTCTATGAGCACTTATAAAAGGGGGAGGCTCTCATTTGTTCCTCACCACCTAAAAATTGTAAGCATTCTCCAAGTTAATAAAGAGATCCTTACGAGTCCATCTTTGCTCCACTATTCTAATTTTCTTAGCGATCTAGCTAAGGCGGGTTGGGAAGACTTGCACGAGTCTTTGAGGAGAAAGACAGTGCGCCGCACGGGACGAAGTGCTAGTAAAAACACTAAGTCCGTGACACTGAGCTGCCTTGATCCTGTCTACCAAGTCGGATTGAACTCGTAGACTTGCCATAATTCCTATATCGCTAGGAAGTATAACCTCGATGCCCATCTCCTGAAGATCGTCTAAAATATGCCTTTGTGACGTCAACATAAATACGCTGTCTCTCCTGCTAAGAGCATCTGCTACCACATTAGCCTTGCCTGGTGTCACGCCCCAGAACCAGAATACTGGAGAGCGGGGGCAGACATAGCCAGCTACGTATATTGAAATAGAATACATCTCAACTATACGGTCACGGCTGTCTAGATATGAGGGTTTACTACAAGCCAGCAGTCTCTTAAGGTCAAGCCTATTGTCTCAATCTCAAGCAATTAACAGAGTTACAAGATATTAGAGCATCAAATATATATATATATATAAGGCGTCCCAAATATTACATATTGGATGATCATGAAGCTAGTCGTACAAAATGATGGGACTAGCAAGAGTTCAGTCATACATGATCAACCCTAGGATTTGTTAATCATGTTTACAGCCCGTAGACAGACAGTAAGTAAATATGCATCGAGCTAACAGGTGCTCGTCGGCTAAACGCCTCAAAAGAATAAATTTACATATAAGTGGGTGAAACAAAAAAAGAAAACCCACTCTTGGCCCGGGTTCCGTCTAGTTGTCACCATTGGGCTGGAAGCTTGGTAGATCCTCGGGAGCTGCTCCGAAATCTGGCCACACAAAACCAGCTGGGTCAAACCCCAGAAAGAGCAAGTGCCACAAGGAGGCCACAAATAAGAACAAAAGCCAGCATATCAGAACATAAAGAATAAAAGGAAAGTATAAGTAATAAAAGTACATAGAGCGATAAACGACTAGGGACGTGGAACCATTCCGGGAGCCAGGTTACAATCCTTAAACCAAACAAGGACCGGAATTGTACCCCTTCGCCTGAATAGCTCACTGTCTCTACCCCTTTATCGTTAGAGATAAGTAAAACAATCATGATCAAGAGTTCCAGGTACAGGGCTAGACAAGAATTAGACAAGGCTGGACACCATCCATTCGCAATCGGCCAAACAAATACTACGGCTTACTACTTTAACTAACTAGGGTTATCACAAACCTAATTACTAACAAGATGCAAGTGAGAATTTCCAGTCCCAAGCCCTGCAGACCATCCAGTTATCCTTCCGCGGGTTGAGAGTTATAGGTGGGTACATTGCCCGGGAGACAAATGTACCCTTAGGTGACTTAGAGGGTGCAACACATGACAGTGTGCTGGAAATGTGCTCTACTCGTCGGCAAGTTACAAGTCCATTAAAGCGCCCAGATAACGAGATTGCCTATGACTGGGAATTCTCCATGTTCTAGTTTGATCTAATAATTAGCCTAATCCAATTCAGCGCGAGTCCCTGGCCGTGGTACCCAGGAAGTCACGTCCTAGACATGATACAAGACAAGACAAGTGGATTGCACAAACAAGCAAGCAGGAGCACCCACGGTGTCAAGTTGATTATACGAGTCAAGTTACAAGTTACAAGTCAAGTCAGGAGTGCGCCGCCACGGGCCACTATCAAGTTATCAAGATAATTCATGTCAGGGTACTGCCAGGAGTGTGCCACTACGGGTCACTGTCATGTCAGGTTGGTCATGTCAGGAGTGCACCACTATGGGTCACTGTCATGTCATGCTAGTTCCTTGCCATACCGTGCCATGTACAATAGTCAATCCAAACGTATTAAGTAAAAATCAAGTTCATGACAAAATGCGTAAGGATATAAAATGGGCGCAAAATATCTAATAAAATATCAAAATACAGGGCTATAGAAGAGCCAAGCATTAAGGAAAAATAAAACCAAATCTCCATAATTGGACATATTGTGCAAGGGGTCATGGAGTTGGATTGCGCAAGAGTCAGGTGCGCAGGGGCCAATTGCGCAGGGTGAGCTACGTAGGGTACCAACTGCGCCAGAGATGGATGGCACAGCAGATGGATTGCGCGGGATCAGGTTGCACAGGAATGGATGGCGCAGGGTCAGATTGCGCATGAGTGGAGTGCGCAGGGATAGATTGCGCAAGGATGGATTGCGCAGACGTCGGCTTGCGCATGACTGGCTTGCGCATGGATGGCTTACGCCAGCGCAATCCAGCGCAGCGCAAAGCACTGGCTGAGGTCATGCGCAATCGGCCCTGCGCTAAAGAGCACAGGCCGGGGGGGTGCGCAACCGGCCATGCGCTAAAGAGCGCAAGGCAGAGGGATGTTCTTCCTGGCCGAGAGCAGGCCCAAGAACACCAAGAACTTCAATTCTTCATAACTTTGCCAAATCAAAACCAAATCTAGATTTTCGAAGTTCTAACTTGAGTAAAATCGAATTCTCTTCCACATGGAAGCATCAAAATAAACAAAAATCAAAATTTAATAGATCAAAACCAAGGATTTTCAAAAATGGTTAAAACCTAGATCTAGAAGAATGAAAGCTCCAAATCACAAAATGTTAAGTTCTAAAGTTGTTCTCCATGGCCTAATCTAGTTAATGGACAAATAAAAAGTGGTGCTTATTTGATGGCAAGGTGCACTTGCTTATTGGTTGGGGAGTTGTGTGGAAGAAGGAAGAAGAAGAAGTTGAAAGAAATTAATGGAGTTATGGAGGAGAGAGAAAAGGTTGGTAGGTTTTAATGAGGGTGGTTGTGATGGAATGGAGGGGGAGAATAGGCTAAGGTGTACCACTCATGATGAACCAAACCAAACCAAACCAACTCCACAAAATAAAACCAAGCCATGGTCCAAAACCCATTTGCGAGAACCCGAATCCACAAGCCGAGAAAATAAAATACGTTCCAAAATCAAATTACGAGTATAAATACGAAATACAGAAAATGGGGGTGACACCTGGATGATACTGAAGCTCCATGTCGTAATCCTTGATTAACTCTAACTATCTTCTCTGTCTCATGTTCAGTTTCTTCTGAGTAAAGATGTACTTCAGACTCTTGTGGTCTGTGTACATGTCCACTCGATCGTCGTACAAGTAATGCCTCTATAGCTTCAAAGCAAATACTACTACTGTCAACTCCAAGTCATGAGTCGAATAATTCTTTTCGTGGTCCCGAAGTTGCCTAGATGCATACGCTATCACCTTTCCATGTTGCATTAGGACACATCCGAGTCCCTTTCCTGATGTATCACAATATATAATAAAACCTCCGGGTCCAACCGGTAATGTAAGAATAGGTATCGTGATCAATTTCTGCTTCAAATTCTCAAATGATGTCTGGCACTCTATCGACCAAATAAATGGCACATCTTTCCGTGTCAAGCGGGTCATGGGTGCTGATTTTCTTACAAAATCCGATACGAACCTTCTGTAATATCCTGCCAATCCTAAGAAACTCCGCACATCTGCTACGATCTTAGGTACCGGCCAACTCTCTACTGCTTCCACTTTCTTAGGATCCACTGCTACTCCAGCCCCTGATATGATGTACCCCAAGAATAAAATATGATCCGTCCAAAACTCACACTTGCTGAGCTTGGCATACAACTGATTCTCTCTCAGAACCTGTAACACTTTTCTGAGGTGATCTTCATGCTCTTCTTCACTAGCTGAGTATACGAGAATGTCGTCGAGAAACACAACGACAAATTGATCTAAGTACAGCATAAAGATGCGGTTCATCAAATCCATAAATATTGCTGGGGTATTGGTCAAACCAAATGACATTACTAAGAATTTATAATGCCTATACTTCGACCTGAATGCTGTCTTGGGAATATCCTCTTTCCGAACTCTCACTTGATGATACCCTGATCGAAGATCTATCTTGGAGAAAACTCTAGCTCTGCTCAACTGATCAAACAAGTCGTCGATCCTTGGTAGTGGATACTTGTTCTTAACTGTTGTCGCATTGAGCTTTCTGTAGTCAATGCACAATCTTGATGACCCGTCCTTTTTCCCTACAAGTACCACTGGTGCTGCCCAAGGTGATTCGCTAACTCGAATGAATTTTTTTTCCTTCAGTTCCTCCATGTGCTGATACACCTTGGCCTGCTCTGAATCCGCCATTCTGTGAACTCGATCTGATATCAGTTTAGTTCCAGGTGCCAATTCTATACTGAACTCAATATCCCTAACCGGTGGTAGACCTGGAAGTTCTTCGGGAAATACATCTAGAAACTCTTCAACTATTTTTGGAACTTGAACTTCTTCCATTGCCGTCACTACTCCTTCTTCTTGTTGAGTTGTCACTGATCTGACTAAGGTAAACCGCTTCATTCCTGGAATATTAAAAGATGCACTTCCTCTACGATAATCTATTGTCGCATGACTGTCTTTCAGCCAGTCCATGCCTAAGATAACGTCAAAATTCCCAACATAAAATTTTATTAATCTGGCGGGTAAGGAACGCCCGCAAACTACAACTCTACACGCTAGAATAACTCTACTAACTCCTATGAGCCCATTACCACTGAGCATATTCAACCTTCTTGGCAATGCCTCGAATTCCATTCCTAGTCGTGTTATAAATTATGTAGAAATAAATGAGTGTGATGCTTCCGAATCAAATAATGCTACTGCGGGATATGAGGCGACGAGAATGTTACCTGCCACAACATCTTTCGGTGCCAATGCCTCTTCTAAGGACAGATTGAATGCCTGCCCTCGGCCTCCTTGTTGGTTTTCATGCTGCGGCCTAGCCTGGTGTTGCTGCTGGCCCATGCCTTGGTGATGCTGGGGTGGTCTTTGTTGTTTCTGCTGCATCGGCGGTCCTTGCTGCATAAACATCTGAGCCTGTGACATGAACGGGCGTTGTGCCAACGGTCTCACTGCTACCGCTGGTCCTTCTGACCTCGAATTCATAGGACAGGTGAAAACTCGATCATCGGGACTTCCATATATCAAACACTGCCCGTTCAATGCCCGACACATACCTCTAGTGTGCCCTGCCTTCCCACAATAGGTGCTTCCCGCTGGGGGTTGCTGGTTCTTTCTCTGTTGTTGTTGCTGCCTTGTTGGTGGTGCTGGCCCTCGCATTGCCACATCGTGGATGCGAATGCCAGGGGGTGGTGCTGTTATTCGGGATGCTACTCTCCCTCCTCCTTCAGTTTGACTGTGAGATCTCTTCTGACCCCCAGTCCTTGCTGCGATCCTCTGGATGGTGATGTCGTGCCTTCGGGTTGCCGTCAATACCTCATCGAAAGTCTAGTAGTTGTGTCCCTCTATCAATTACAAGAGCTCAAGATGAAACCCTTGCTGAAATCTCATAGCCCTCTGGCTCTCTATTGCCACCATTTTCGGGGCGAACCTACTCAGTCTGCAGAACTCTGCTGCATAAGCATCTACTGTCTTGCCAGCCTGCTTGAGGTTGATAAACTTCTGCTGTAGCTCAAACTGTGCCACAACTCCATAGTACTTCATCTTGAATCTTGTTGTAAAATCATCCCAAGCTACAGGACGTCTGATGCCCACTTCTTCCGATTCCCACCAATCACGTACGAGATCCTGAAGTAATAGTTTCACTTGATCCACACGTTCTTCCGTCGGCACCTTAGCCGCTGTTAAAATAGCCTCGATGTTCTTAAGCCACGCATTCGCTGAAATGGCATCTTCTGTGCCCTCGAAACGGCAGGGGTTGTACTTGCAAAATCTGGTCGATGCTCATGAATCTGTCCTCACTTCCATTTCCAAAGCCGTCTGCAATCTTTGGTTGAGTAATACATTCTGCTTTTGCAGCTGAGTATGCATGTGTTGTTGGGCCAACATCTGATGTTGCTGAGTAGCCATCATCCCTCTCATAATCTCCAGAAGGGCTGGTGTGTCTACTTCTACGGGGGTAAGAGGAACTGTAGGTGGTGTTGGAACCTCCGGATACTGCGGTCCAGTTGTTGGTTCCACTATCACCTCTTCTTGGATGTTCTCTTGAGGTAGCACCAGCCCTTGTTGCTGACCAACATGGTCAGGTTGTTCGCGTTGCCCTTGTTGTTGCTGTCCAGCTCTAGCAGATGTGAACGAAGTGCCCCTAAGAAAAGGAACAATAGAGCAATCAAACGATCGGACAGGAAAGATCAATGAAGTCAAAGGATACTGGAATGTCAAGATAGGGTCCAGAGTAACGAATCATGAGATCAAGGGGAAAACATGTGTGATTGAGACATCCTATAAATTAAAATACCCCACAAGTCTAAAATTAGACCTGCATGGGCCACCACTAAAACCTTGTCACGTTCCAGAACCAGAATACCGGAGAGCGAAAGAATAATTCAGCCAGCTACGTATTACGGGTAGATGAATACCGTATAATACGATCAATGCTGTCTAAAAGATGAGGGGGTGCATACTACATGAAAGTCTCACTAGGGTTACTCAACATCTATTGTCTCAATTATTTAAATAAGAAGCAATAATAGAGAACATGTAAGATAAAGCAGTAAGGCGTCCCAAACGCTCAATCAAAATGTTCTTGAGATATGGCGGTACAAAACATAGCCAGATGATATAGCAAGGTATACACAATCGTTATCAGCTGCAGTCTGACTTAGTTACAATTATGTAAAAGTAAGTACAAGACTATCCGACTAACATGTCTGTGCCAAGCGACAAAATGTAAAGTAAGTAGTAAGACGAACAGGGAAGCAAGAAACCCACTCGTGTCCTCCTGCGGTCATCCCTCTAGTATTGACCATCTTGGAGGTAGAAGTAAGCTGAGTCCTCAGGAACTGGCTCTAAATCTGGCCATGAAAAACCAGAGAGGTTAGACCTCTAATAGCAAGTACAATAAGGAAGCACGACATGAGAATTAAAACCAGTGATAAGAGTTAAGAATATAATAATAAGTCTCCGCTTGCTACTGGGGTTCACACAACATCACGACACTTCAAACCAACTTTCCAACCAAACAAGGACAAAAGTTGACCCGTCATGCCCTGACATTCTGATCATCTCGGTAGTTAACAGAGTAAGTACAGTACACAAGCAAATCAATTTAAACGGCCATCCAACTACTACGGCTTGCTACTGTAAGTTTCAAGTTACTCTAGAAATATGCAATAAGGATTCCTCAGTTCTTACTATGTACAAGTAAGGCTAGTCTACCCAATCAATCAATTGCGCCAATCATGAATTAGATGAGTCCCAACGGGACGTCCGTCGTCAATATATAATAAATAATATAAGCAGATACCGCTCCCTGCCCGTGTGGTAGATTTGCAGTATCTGTGGGAACCAGCCGGCATGTCGGAACACTAATTGTCCCAAGGATGGCTGCCATGTAAGAACTCAGGAATCCATTCTCTCCATGCAATCGTTATTTTTATTTAACTTAGTAGTCCCTATGTTAATTGAAATCCCATGCCGTGGATCATGGTCATTCAGAATGAGTACTTTCGTATAAAGTACGATATGCACAACTCTACAACGATGTCCGTACGGTTAGGTTGTAGGTCTTACATAGCGTAATGCAACAATCAAGCGTAGCCACGGAATAATCATGCCTTGACTGTAAAGTATACATGCCGCTTTTATAGAAAATCAATTGAAGCCTGCACGTGTCCATATGCCAATGTTCGGAATCGGCTAGTCGATTGCAATGGTTCATAGCTAATATGAACGTGTCTCATTCAATTTCAATAAGACGACTAGCCAGTCTCTTAGTTCCAATTAGGAACGCATGATCAATCGTTTAGTCAAGGTAACAATCAATGTCAATTCATGACAAGGCATGAAAGTCAACTAGTATTTAGTATGGTCGAGTCTATGACTCTCAGGGTTAAGTTTCAGTCATTCTGGGTATATACGAACCAAATCGAGACACATGGTACATTCTACACGACAACATGTATTAACAATATTAACATATCATGATTATATTAAGTTCATGGCAAATGACATAAGGATATATAAGGGTGCCATGTACGCCAAAGGAGTACGTTCAATGAATTACGCCAAGCCAGAAGAGTACGCCTAATGAAATACGCGTAAAGGAAATTTACGCGTGAGGAAAATTTACGTGTGAGGTAATAAAGCTTACGCGTAAAAAGAATACGCTCAATAAAGGAATAAAGTTGCGCATAAAAACTCGCCTCACGCCAAGCCAGAATAGTACGCATAAAATAGAGTTACGCGTAAAAAGTGATGTTACGCGTGAAACATTGTTCGCGTAAAAAGTCAAGTTTACGCATGGATCTGGTATACGTAAAAAGTAACGTTACGCGTGAAACATTGTATGCGTAAAAAATAACGCGTAAAATATTGTGCGCGTAAAAGGTATAGTTACGCACGAAACATTGCACGCGTAAAAGTATCGTTACGCGTGAAAGTATACTATGCGTAAAGGAATACGCGTAAGAGAATGTCATTACGCGTAAAAGAATACGCCAAGCCAGAATAGACTTGCGTAAAACCAGATTCACGCTGACATGAATGATCGTGGGCGTAGAGCTCGATATTACGCTGACACGTAAAAACGTGGGCGTGAAGCTGGATAATACACGTGTACGTATAAACGTGGGCGTAAAGAATTATCAGGACTCTAAATTCATGAGACCTTCAGTCTAAACATGAGCGTAAAGAACCTCAACAACCAGGAATGATCAAACTTGAAAGGGAGTTTGATAGATCAAAACCCCCAAAAATCCGAAAATGGCAAATTTCTAGATCTACAAAAATAAAACTTTCAAATGCAAAAATGTCAAGTTCTAAACTCTCTTAGAATCACGAAAGGAAGATAATTGATC
Source organism: Iris pallida (assembly GCA_029216955.1). Classification (NCBI taxonomy): domain Eukaryota; kingdom Viridiplantae; phylum Streptophyta; class Magnoliopsida; order Asparagales; family Iridaceae; genus Iris; species Iris pallida. The sequence continues at coordinate 1,883,156 of JANAVB010039816.1, read as the reverse complement.
CATAAAAATGGGTTCTCATGTGGAAGCAAGATGTACTTGCCTATGGGTTTGGTAGGTAGAGAGAGTTATGAGAAAGAAGAAGAGTAAATGAGAAAGAAGAAGTAATGAAGAGAGAGAAAGGATTGGGGGTTTAAATGGAATAAGGGGGTTGGGGAGTTGGGTTCGGTTCATGATGAACCATCAAAATTCGAAAACAAACCAACCCAAGCCGAACCCAAGAGCAAAACTAAAGCAGAAAATAAAATACAAAAAAATAATTAGCATAAAATTAAAAGAATTAAATACAAAGTAAATTCATGATAAATATTAAATAAATATAGTCTAGCCGTACACGTATTAAAATACGCATTCTGGGAACGGGGAGTGACAAAAACCAAAAACTCCAAGTTCTAAAGAGACTTAAAATCAAGTAAGAAAGAGAATAGAACAATAATATTTGAGATCCATCATGAAGCAAGTTGTACTTGCCTAAGCTCTCTAGGTTGGTGGGAGAGTAATGGAGGATGAAGAAGAAGTAAATGAGAGTAATGAAGAGAGAGAAAAGTAAAGGGGTCTAAATATCAAGCCCAAGTCAAAATCTCCACCACTCATTCCTTCCTACAAGATCTAGGCCATCCACCCCTTATCATGATGAACCCAGCTAAACCAAGTGCTTAAGCAAAAGCAGAAAATAAAATACAAAAAATTAACTAGCATGAAATTATAGAATAAATTAAAGGAATTAAATACAGAACAAATACATGATAAATATTAAATAAATATATTTAAGCAGTACATGTATTAAAATACGTATTCTGGGAACGGAGAGTGACACGGTGCAGGTAGCTAGCCCCACTGCAAGTCCCGTATACCGATGCCAATACGTCGGCATCAATCCTTGTTCCCCCTAGGACGAACCAGGTCCGTGGCCGTTGTCATGCCCCGCTCCCGTAGGAGCGATCGTCCTCGCTAAGGCGTGATACCGCACGGGCCTAGGTTGCTCCCGTGCAAGGCCAAGTCCAGAAATGGCCGATTTGATGCTAGGCCAAATAGTCGCACAGAGTATCCCCATTTGCAGCGGAAAGTAAACGAACACACAAGTTGAATACGAAATCAATACTCTTTATTGATATTCAAGAAGTTACAAGCAGCGCTAGGCCGATATTACAAGTCGCTCAAGCTCTCTCTCTCTGAAACATAAAAGGCGTGCCAAGTGGCTTACAAGATGGTATGATTCATGGCGATGTTCCGATATATTATGTCCCGTATATGGTGCTCCAGCTCCTTGCAACGCTCCAAGGCCCAGATACTCCGAGCGCGCCTTTGATAGTCTAAGTCTGGATTCATCTTTGACGAGCCATTGTAAGTCTTGCATCGATTCGCATCGATACTTCATCGGGTCGACGCAACTCTTCGAGTCGACGGCTCATTTGAGTCGTTACACTTGCTGTTTGAATCGGCGTTCCGCTAGGGCAGAGCGGGTCATTACATAATACACCACTCAAAACAAGTCTCGTCCTCGAGACTTCCTGAGTGCAGGTCGTCCTACCATTCCTTAACTCGTGTCATCGTGTTTTATAGACAATTCTATCGAACGACTCTATCGTTCGATGGCATCGAACCATGCTTGGTACCTTTCCAAGTCCCGTGTTGCCTACGTTTGGTCGATTTCATTGAATAACTTTTCATTCGTTTTTGAGTTGATGGTACTTATTCAATTCAAGCGTTTCTTCGACTTGGTTGCTATTTCGACGTATCATAGGACTGAAACGGTCGTACGAGGTGCGTTGTATTTTACCAAACTCGAGAGTCGTAGGCTGAGGTAAACTCATACATTCCATCATGCGCATCTCAACACCCACTTGCAGCTGCATTCGAGTTCATCATATCGCTGAGTTTGGATCGTGCACGCATTCAAGGCGTCCCCCGAATATGTACATTTCAACCAAGCTTAGCAACTAGCGAAGTCGGACAAGCTACTCGTGATAGTTTCGATTTGTCGATCATTTTGCTAACTTCGATTTAAAATCGAACTCATGTGTGTATCACATATCGTTTATCTCGGTCCTCGAGATTATTCGATTTGCTTCTCAAGCGTTCTTGTCTACGAAATCAATACGATTTTTCTTCTTAGCGGAGCCGACCAAGTCTAAGTAATTCCCATCCGATTCGAGACCAAATATTGCACTATCATCGAGTACATCTTTCGACCAATGATTCAATTTGTTATTCCAACTTTACTTGCGCATCATCCATTCCTATCATTCCCTTTGTTTGGGGCCATTCTCGTCGTCGTTCACGCACACTCCCAGTTCCCCGTCCTACTCTAACTATTGATGCCCAAGTCTATCGTCCGTCCAGACGATACTGTAAGGTCAATCGCACAAGTTCAATCACTCGGCATAGGGTCGTCCGCCTATCCTCTAGGTCATCTCACAGGGTCATAGTTACAACTCAAGTCTGTGGCTTATCGTGTCAAGCCGCTGCACGAAGCTCGCCCCAAATCCTATAGTCAAACCATTTGTTCGTTTGTACAGAAGTTTCTACCCAAGCTCGCGTCACTCAGATTTCTAAACATCGAGCATGATCACCTAATTTGCATCAAGACTTACGTTGCACATATTCAATTCCGTTCAATCACCAGTTCTAACCAATTCATATTTTCGATTACGAGGTCATCCAGCTCGATAATACTTTGCGCCCCAATCTCACGCGAGTCCGATTATCCACGGCGGTTCATGAATCACCATACAACGCTCCCGCGGAATAATCATTCTCATCGGGGCGTAACTCTTGTTTGAGTTTTAGACTAACCCATTCTCGATACGCGGATTGGACCTACTCGATCCTCAAGTTCAACTCTTAAAGCACACAAATTCAATCTCGAGTCCACCTTCGCGTCAAACCACAAGTCGAAGCAATCAGGTTGCCACGCCATCCAAGTTCAATCACTCCCGCCGTATGAATCACCATATCGACGCTCACGCGGAGTGATCGTCTTAATCCGGCGTGACGCATGTGCGAGGCTAAAGTTGCGCTCGCATAAGACAAGAACGTCAATGTTGTGGTTGTCAACGAAGCAATTCCAAGCATTTCATTTTCTATCCAAGCCAAGATCGATAGTCCATCTATATTTCGTTCAACTAGAAAATCTTCGAGCCAAATCTATCTTTCCCTCGACATATTTTTAACATTTCAAGTATAGCATCCAACGGAACAATGACATTTGCACGACCGTCATTCGCCGAGTCAGAGTGCCCCCGAGTTATCGCATATCGATCTTTGATACGCCTCAATACCATCGACGATATGCGTAACCTGACGATCTTCCTTTGCAACCAATTTTGAGTCGTGCGACTGATGCTATTGTCCGAGTTGGATAATCCACAATTTTCTCGATATTCAAGATCAAGTTCGATAGCTATTCCTCAAGTTCGTTTCAAGATCGTTGTTCAAAACTCAAGTCACATTTCATTTGAATCAATCCGAAATCGTACGCGCGATCCTCTAAGTTTCCTCGATCAAGACCATTCATTTTCATTCATCGTTCCGAACTATTTTCTAACTCGCGTTGCCCATTGACAAGTTGTACAGCGACATCTCGTTCGGGACATTCGAAGTCACGACCAACTAAGCGTGACGCGTTCTAAGGCTTTGCGCGATCGTATCGCCTTGTCGACATACTCGTTCTATCCGTAAGTCCTTTAGTTTTGCTCGAACAATTTTCTATAACGTCCATACACCACTCAGGGGTCGAGCCACTCGATTGGTCATCGACGCTCACTCTTATTCTTCCTCGAAGCTATCATATACACCACTCGGAGTCAAGTCATTCTACAAATCCTCGAAGGTTATTCGACTCCCGATCGACATGTCCAATTGTGCGTTCGCTCATTCCTCAAAATCCAAATTATTTTTTTTGGTATGTGCCTAAGCGTTAACTCGATAGCATTCCTATCGATATACACTCAAAGTGTATCTCTGTTCTCGATCGAACGATACATTGACATCGCTCGCAACCCGATTGCACCCAAGAGTCGAGGTACGCGACGCGCGGACTAAGTTGTACCGCTTAACCATTCCGTACGGACTACATTCAAGTTTGCACGCTCACTTTTCTCGTTCGTAACTCGTTTGCACCAAAGAGTCTAGGTGCGCGATACTCCGCACAACTTAGCCAAAAGGTTGCGTGCATGACCATCCCGTTCGAACTATACTCGGGTCTCGTGTACTCGTTTGCTATCGTCAGCATAAGCTTATTCAAGCACGCCTCGCGTTTGCTAACTCTTAGCATCGATTTTGTCCAACTCAAGTTCGTCGTGGTTTGGCACAAAGGCCTTCGCCTATCAAGTCCGTCGTAGTGGCACAAAGGCCTTCGCCTATCGGTCCCGATCACCCGAGTACTTATACGAGCTTTCAAAAATATTAGACTTATTGTATGGAACATCCCAAGGCACAACGAGAGAGAGAGCGCACACTTCTTTTGTAACCAACGAGCTTTCAAAACTGAGAAAATCGAATGAAGTCCAAGGACGTAAAGCCGTGCTCTGATACCAAACTGTCACGCCCCGCTCCCGTAGGAGCGATCGTCCTCGCTAAGGCGTGATGCCGCACGGGCCTAGGTTGCGCCCGTGCAAGGCCAAGTCCAGAAACGGCCGATTTGATGCTAGGCCACAGAGTCGCACAGAGTGTCCCCATTTGCAGCGGAAAGTAAACGAACACATAAGTTGAATACGAAATCAATACTCTTTATTGATATTCAAGAAGTTACAAGCGGCGCTAGGCCGATATTACAAGTCGCTCAAGCTCTCTCTCTCTGAAACATAAAAGGCGTGCCAAGTGGCTTACAAGATGGTATGATTCATGGCGATGTTCCGATACATTATGTCCCGTATATGGTGCTCCAGCTCCTTGCAACGCTCCAAGGCCCAGAGATAGCTCCGTGCCTTAGCATGTTCGATGGAAGCTCCGCACCCACCGGCGTCTCCTGCATCCTGCATGCAGACTGTGGGGTTATCAGTACATTGTTATGCACTGGTGGGGAGGCTAGCTCGCCCACAATGCTATCATTACCGAACACGTTCCATTTACTTTTGTGCATCTCTATCATTCATTATCTTTCTAATCTTGTCTTAGGATCAATTTCATGGCATATTGCATAACCTATCTCGTGTTGCAGAATTCAATTGTCGCATAGAAAATATATGTACGACTTATCCATACTTATCGTCCGGCCTTCCCTGTCCAAGTAAAAACCAAGTTAGACAACAATTCATGTAATAACATAATGTGGTACCTGGAAAATATTCAATATTGAGTGCGTGTCCCTGCCTCGGGTCCTAGCGCATCGTAGGCGTATTCTTTAACTCATTGTACAAGTATTCTTGATCATGTGGTGTGTTACATTCAAGCCTGTTCAGGAGGTACTTGGTTCATTTAACTTAGACTACTTTGATTTCAATGCAAAGACTTGCACGTGGATTGCCACCAGCAAAGCCCTCTTATTCTATATGCACCGGTCGCTGGCATGACAAGCCATTTGGACATTTCTCCTTGGTATTTCTCAACTTAGCATAGGGTGATGGCTGGTATACCCTGTTAAGTCTCTTGAAATACCCTGCACTTACGTCTCCTGGTGCCCAAGCCCGCACCCAGGCAGCCCGTAAGCCCCGACTTTTGATTCCGCCTAGGCCGACCACGGTATACACCACCACACAACACCCGTGCCGTAGAATCATTGCACGAACACAGCATTCGCCACCCCTCACTCGTGCCGTTTGTCCACGACTATTTCGTATTATCTTGTCTTTTTACTTAACGGCTATCTCCGCCGTAGGCTAACCCTTAGCCATAATGCGTTATCGACCAGGTTGGCGTCCGTGCAGCGCGGGTAGCGAGCCCCGATGCACGTGCCCGTCACACCTGTCGCTAACCATTCTTTCTTTTCTTATCTTTTTCTTCATTCTTTCTTTTCTTTCTTTCTTTCACTTGTTCATTCGTTTATCGATTCATTCACGTATTCATTCATTCATTCATTGATTCAATGATTTATTCATTCAAGCATTACGCAATTCCTCGTGCGGGAGTCGCCTTGGCGACCCATCGGTCCCATAGCCTTTCAGTGTCGCTATACTCTACTCGGAACGACTATATTGATAGCCTTTCCGTTTATTGTTGTAAAACATTCATTGTTTCATTGTTGAACGCGTAAGGAGCAATAAACGTAGGCTTGTGCCGTAGCACGAGCATGGAGCGTAGGCGAGAGTTCTCGTACTTTTTCATGTTTATTTCTATATTCTATACAAGCATACAAGTTGGGATTATTCCCTTAGCTAGGTGCGTTGAGTCATTTATTAGCATGCAAGAGGTTATCGCCTAGCGATTCTCGTGATAGTGTCCGTATTGTTATGTGTCTAGGCTAAGCACAGACGGGTTCATCGGCGCCACCCACCTTAGCGATGTTCGTATCGGCCGAGCGATACTCCGAGCGCGCCTTTGATAGTCTAAGTCTGGATTCATCTTTGACGAGCCATTGTAAGTCTTGCATCGATTCGCATCGATACTTCATCGGATCGACGCAACTCTTCGAGTCGACGGCTCGTTTGAGTCATTACACTTGCCGTTTGAATCGGCGTTCCGCTAGGGCGGAGCGGGTCATTACAGCCGCGGATTACCATTCTGAAAACTACATTGTATACAAGTTGTCCATGACCATGCACGCAATACAACTTAACTAATAAGAGACATAACATGCATGATAATAGCATCTTCCACACATAAGTCATATTTCTTATTTCATCTTGCCATCTTACTATCTTACCATCTTACCATCTTACTTTGAGCCATAGGCTCGTATAATCATTCTTTCGAACCAAAGTCCGATATACTTACCGCCCAATACTTGGGTCTTTGTATCACCTGTTCAACAATTCATATTGCAACATACAAGCATCATTTGATTTGCAACATAAGCCTAGCCATGTGATAATTTATCTTTCATTATCTTTCCGAGTTATTACTAGGCATCTTTTATTAAGCACCGAACACAATAACAAGTCTACCATTGTTATGCGCGAAGATTAAGGATCGTCGAAGTATCAAAGCCACTCACTTGTTGGTGAATTGCCGAGAGAAAGAGGTCTTTCACACAACGTCAAGCTCGGTTCACTACGTTAGCACCTGCATTAGCACCAACGTCTGGTCAGCATACTTCTTCTCTTTCTCTCAGTGATTCGATATGAAATGCGTAGACAGTGAAAGTAAATCCATGAAAACATTCATCGAAAACAATCACAAAAATGCACACAAAAGCCAACAGCAAAAGCGACATCGAAAACCAGCAGGGCAACAGTCTCGGGGCAAGCGACTCTTATATAGAACTCTTTCCCCAAGACTCGTGCCACTGCATCTTGGGCATCATTTCAAAAGAGTCCAATCCATAACGAGGAATGGATCTCAATTCATTATCCCGCGATCCTGGTAAGTTTCCCCAAGTAAAGTTCCCCAATTCTCATCCGACTCGGCCATTCGGCCGCTAGCCCGCTCCGTGCTCCACAACGGGATTCAGGGCATTATATATTAATACACTAACAAAAAGTTTCGTCCCCGAAACTTAAACACAAACCCACCTAGATCGAATAATGAAGGAAACTTTTCCCTCATATTAATACACTAACAAAAAGTTTTATGCCATGTTTTCTTGACTTGACTTAATATTGATTAATTGATATGACTTGTGATATTCTATGGATTGGAAGTATTTTTCATTGTACTACAGTTTATAGAATTTTACTTGACCTCATATTCCTTTATGAGAGAAAATTGACACTAGGATTGGCTATTCTCAATTGAGAGTATCTTGTATTGTACTACAATTGAGACATACTATAGATTGGGAGTATCTTGCATTGTACTACAATCTATAGGAGTTATTCGATTGATTGTTAGCCAAGTCTAGTATTACATTTCCATATGACATGTCATTTCTTAGATGTTTTTCTTGTACTATTTTTATCCTTCATACATGTTATTTACTGTTATATTAGTAGGCATATTTTATGTATCTTGCTAGTCCCCTGAGGACCTGATGATCTCTTTAGGTAGTTGATTGCACAGAGTTAGTTAGATGATCATGATGATAGTCGATTATTATAGATTCAGGTATCTTTCGTGATTACATATTTACATCCGTTATTCGTACTCTGCTTGTTCGCCTAGCTTTATAAACTCATATTATTTTTTCGGAGTCTAATCGGACATATATGCTAGTGGACTGCAGACCATGAACCATAATATTCATTCTTGTTTTATATATTCTTCTTGTGGATTGAGATATAGTCGGTCTTGCCATGATTAGGCATATTACCATAGTCTAGACAACTTATACGTATTCGAGTTGGACTGGAGTCCGCTTGATACGTAGCTAGCTTTCGCACGCGCTCGTATCCTGAAAAGCGGAAACGGACCGTGACAAGATCAAGCACATTTTTATTAGCCAAAGAGCGCAAGTCATGCTCCAATGAAACTTTTTAATAGCAAATTTGGCGGTTGAAACTTTGTTTCTCCAAACAAACTTACATTTTTCTATGATACAAGATTTATTAAAAAAACTTCAAAACACGAACAAATTAATTAGATCGCAATGAAAATGAGCTAGAAAAAAGATAACCACAAGTAATCACAAGCACACCATCAAAATTTACGTGAAAACCATCAAGACAAGAAAAAAAACAAAAGAGAAATTGAGAGAGAGAGGGAAAGATAATTAGGGGTGGGCACGGGTCGGACCTAGTCCAAATTTTATGGACCCGGACCGGACCCGTAAATTGGCGGGACGAGACGGGTCCAAAAAATATTATGGACCTGCACCCCACAACCCAAGTGAGCCCAAAAGGGCTCTAGTCAAAGGATCACGAAGGCTGACACATTCCAAGCAATGCTTGAACTTGGCCACCGAGAGTACCTTGGTCATCATATCAATTGTGTTGTTGACTGTGTGGGTCTTCTTCAAAACATCTCCTTAGGATCACATCTCGAACAAATACTAGTGAACATCAATTTGCTTTGTTCTCTCGTGAAATATTTGGTCTTCGGTGAGGTGTATGAAGTGTTTAAAAAAAATTCTACTTAGTAATTTTTTTGAGAAACTGGTTTTGGTCGGCTCAAAATCCTTTCAAAATTAGTGTAGTATATTTTTGTGTCTTTATAAACACCACAAAATTGTACATTTTTATGGTTTTTATGACTTTCTTCCATTCATACCCCCTTCAATTTTTTTTACAAAGACTACCTAAAATAGTCCAATATCATATTTTTTTCTCTTTCTCGTCTTTACTTTTCTCGTGTTTGATTTGTTCGTCTCTACTTTGGTCTTTAACTAATAATACATAACATCAAATTGACAGTGACAATATTTTCTTGATATTACTAGACAATTATATAAGGGAAATTTTATAAAATGCCCAAAAAACGAAAACGTTTTATGAAAAATCCATCGCACAATAACATTTCATCGTGTGCCTAGAATTAGCAAAAAAATATATAAACAGGGTTCCGAATGACCTTTTTTCCCTTCCTTCTAATTTATTGAAAACACCCACGAAACTACTCTTAAAAAAACGTTTCGATACTTCATCTTCTTCCATACGCTGCTCACTTTCGAATCTAGGTTTTCTCCTCAAAAATCTTCAAAAACACGTCGAAAATTTTTGGAAAGACCGAGACAAACGGCAAAAGTGCTAAAACGGAGGTCCAAACATCATTTTTTTGCGATTCTAAAATTTTGGAAGGCCGACAAACGATAAAATCGTTTATCTCAAGCTCCTCGAAGATACGCTCATTTTGCGATAAACCGGACCTCGTTTTAACCTCCCAGTCAAAAGTTATGGCCCTCCAAAGTTTTAACTGACCATAAAATGCAGGAGAATGGTCATTCTTCGTGTTAGAACATGAAGAATGTTAATTTCGTATGAGGGTGGCCATTCTCCGTGTTAGTAACACGGAGAATGGCATTCTCCGTGTTAGTAACACGGAGAATGGCATTCTCCGTCTTAATTTACACGGAGAATGGCCATTCTCTGTGTCAGTAACACGGAGAATCGCATTCTTCGTCTTAATTTACACGGAGAATGACCATTCTCCGTGTAATTTAGCGCAGAGAATGGTCATTCCAGTGTTAAAATGCAGAAGAATGGCCATTCTCCGTATTAGAAACACGGAGAATGACAGAAGAATGGCCATTCTCCGTATTAGAAACACGGAGAATGACATTCTCCGTGTTAATTTACACGAAGAATGGCCATTCTCTGTGTTAGTAACATGGAGAATGGCATTCTCCGTCTTAATTTACACGGAGAATGGTCATTCTTCGTACAATTTAGCACGAAAAATGGTCATTCCAGTATTAAAACGCAGGAGAATGGCCATTCTCCGTGTTAGAAATACAGAGCATGCCATTCTTCGTGTTAATTTACACGAAGAATGGCCATTTTTAGTGTTAAAACGTAGGAGAATGACCATTCTCCGTATAATTTAGTACGAAGAATGGCATTCTCCGCGCTAAATTATACGGAGAATGGCCATTCTTCGTGCAAAATTACACGGAGAATAGCCATTCTCCGTTTTAAATGACACGGAGAATGGTCATTCAAATGTTAAAACACAGGAGAATGACCATTCTTCGTGTTAGAAACACGGAGAATGCCATTCTCCGTTTTAGTAACACGGAGAATGCCTAATTTACACGGAGAATGACATTCTCCTTGTTAAAATACAGGAGAATGACTATTCTTCGTGTTATATCGACGGAGAATAGTTGACAGAAACCTAATTTTTTATTTTTTTGTTTTGTTGAAAGAAATTTGACATGAATAAAGATTCAAGAGTTTTCGTTCTTCTTTCAAAACGATGCTAACTCTTATAGAAAAGAAGAAGAAGATCTTCTTTCCATAATTGACCAAATTGTCGAAGAAGAAGAAGAAGAAGAAGAAGATGAGCGATGATCATAATTCGACTGAAAAAAGCACGGTGAACTACGAACGATCTTTGCGATCTCTGCTGAAGATGAGAGCAATGGAATTCAGATCTCTCGTGAAGAAGAAGAAGAAGAAGACGAGAAATGCAATCCAAATCTGAGTTTGTGCGGAGGGGTAGTTATGGTATTAATTTTGTAAATACAAAGCATCTAAAGGGAATCTTGGAATACTTAACGTGGAAATATATAATTCTGGGCATTTCATAAAACCCATCCTGCGGGTGGGTTTTTCATAAAAACCAACCCCGAAATTGGGTTTCTCAGCAATTTCCAGATTATATAATCTTATTTTGTAAGGACTTTTGTTTATATATGGACATATGGTTAATTTTATTATATTAAAAAACTTTCAGCACCGTTCTCTAATAAATTACCAAACATGAATTGGATTGGCTTAAAAATTGTTACTTAAAACTATCTAAAATTGGAACCATGGTAACCAACTACTCATGATCGGTACTTTAGAAATATTTTATATTCACTACCCAAGAATTGTCAAACATATCTTTGTTGAAAAAAAACAGAAAATTTATTATAGATAAATTATCTTTCAATAATTTAGCCAAAATAAAATAAATATCCAAAATTTACGTTAAAAGAAACGTTCCGCCAACTGTATTGACGAAAAAAATATTTATATAATATAAATGGATTTACACCAATGTAGTTGGCAAAAATTAGGCTGAGTACGGTTGGGAGTTGGCGAAATACAACATTAATTTTTTCATATTTTTTGGTTTGGTTTGGTTTAGCCAGCTTTGGTTTGTTTCAGTTTAATTTGGTTTAATCTTTCAGGTTGATTTAATAAATTAGTTAATTTGTTATTATGATACTATAGATAATAACGAAGTATATTAGTTTATATTTTTATGTAATAATTATGGATTAACTAATTTTTTTCTATTATCTGTATTAATTAATATACAAATTAATATATAAAAATTAAAATAAATGTATTTATAAACAAATTAATTTGCATATTTTTATTTACATATATTTATTTTATTAAGAAAAAATTATTATACAAATAAATATTATATATATATATATATATATATATATATATATATATATATATTATTCTCTTGTTGTCCATCTTCACACGTTCAAACCTGCCACCAGAGCGGACTCCTGCAACGATTCAACTTGCTTGCGCTGGACCTCCTCATTCAACAAGCTACTTTTGACTGAGTCCATCGTGACAACTCCATCAGGCGCAGAGTTGCTCACCGACACCACCAATGTCTTCCAGCTTTCCGACAGATAACTCAAGAGCAGTAAGGCCTGAAGCTCATCATCAATCACCATCTTCATCGCAGACAGCTGATTGATGATATCTTGAATCTCGTTCAGATGTTGTGCCACCGAGGCAACTTCCGTGTACTTCGAGTTGACGAGTTGGCGAATAAGAAACGCCTTGTTGCTACTCGTCTTCCTTTCGTACAACAAATGCAGCTTTTTCTACAATGCTTGTTGTCCATCTTCACACGTTCAAACCTGCCACCAGAGCGGACTCCTGCAACGATTCAACTTGCTTGTGCCGGACCTCCTCATTCAACAAGATACTTTTGACTGAGTCCATCGTGACAACTCCATCAGGCGCAGAGTTGCTCACCGACACCACCAATGTCTTCCAGCTTTCCGACAGATAACTCAAGAGCAGTAAGGCCGGAAGCTCATCATCAATCACCATCTTCATCGCAGACAGCTGATTGATGATATCTTGAATCTCGTTCAGATGTTGTGCCACCGAGGCAACTTTCGTGTACTTCGAGTTGACGAGTTGGCGAATAAGAAACGCCTTGTTGCTACCCGTATTCCTTTCGTACAACAAATGCAGCTTTTTCTACAATGCTTTTGTCGAACTCTCCATGGACACATGGTGAAACACTGAGTCGTCCAGCCATTGGCGGATAAATCCAACTGTCTTCTGATCCAGTCATTTTCAGTCTTCAGCAGCTTTGTCCGATGGCTTTGCGCTGTCGCCCTCCAACGGACCATGCAAGTCCTTGCACCAGAGTAGATCCTCCATCATTGGCTTCCAAATCACCCAGTTTTTTCCTTTGAGGGTGACCATACGAGTGTTCACCTTCTCTGAAGACATAGTTGCCAGAATCTTCAAAGCTCTGATACCAATTGTCGGGCGCATGCGAAAGCGTTTGTCAATCCATCTGATCAAAATAAACCCCCATCTAAAAGACACCAAGTACAGATAAAGACAAGTATATGGCGGTGATTACGTCACCTAGACAAATTTCAACTTTTAATAACTCAGATAAAATTACAAGATTGACAGAACTCACGTTGAACCCTTTGCCCTAATAGGTTCAACCCCCTCACCACTCTCAAGAAGAAATACATAAGATTACAATTAACATCACTCACCAAACCGTAGCAATCTCCCTAACCGAAGTTGATGACTCATCGATTAGATCTTCTTCTTCCTTCTGTCTTAAATGGTGAAGTCCTAAGAGCAAAGTTCGGACTTTCTCTTAGATTATTTTTTGGACGAGCACCCTGAATCTCCACTTTGTGTTGTACTTTATGCCTCCACCCCCACCCCATATATATAGGATAAGAAAATCCTATTTTAGGTCATAATATAATTTCTTAAATAGGAAGCCCTCAAATAAAAATTCTATTACATCTAAAATAGTCCATCAATATCCTATTTTAGATCATAATAGGATTTTCTAAAATAAGAATCGTATTATATCTAAAATAGAACAACACCAACTATGGACATCCAAATCTAATCAAATCAAATATTTTACTAGATTTAGATTCCACGAATATGTTGTTACCAAATCCAGACTGGAGTCCAATAAATCCTTCAATCCAGCTCGCTAACTCTCGAATTTTAAAGTTGAATAAATAGACAAAATAATGTCAAACAAACCCTCACTTAACCTTATATAACTTTTTATTTTAAATTCCAACTAGGGTGAGCGTTATTCCATTTTGGACCGAAAATCGAACCGAACCGAATAAGAGATTTGGTTCGGTTTTAAAAAAATCGGTTCGGTTTCGATTTTGGGTTTCGATCCAAAACCGAAACCAAATATTGTCACGTCCCAGTACCGAAAATACGGGGACGGACGTCGGCCAGCTATACCGTATAAGGTACGAATATGTTATACGGCGATGACGGGCTGTCAATCTTGCTGGGTATCCTAGCATGCAAGTATCTATGGCCTAAATTCGATCTCATATCCATAGGAAATTATAATAAAATACTGAGCAAGAGAGAGAATCATATGGAAAGCAGAAAATACTTATATGATAATCAGAAAATCTACAGTACAGGATAATAATGTAGACTAGTATACCTCCCTACAGTCCCTAGCATGGTCTGGAACTGAAGCACATCCTCCAAGTCGAGTCTGGAAGATCCACAGGGTCGGTCACAGGCAATCTGGGAACAATCTAGGGTTGGTCAGGCCAACCGTAGCAAGTACCAGAAAGGAAGGCTCAAGGACGGGCGAAGAAAGCCAGCAGGATAAAATATAGAGCAGAACATATATGATCAGTAAATGAGGGTAGGATTCGTGTGGTACAAACGCACGATAACAATCCACAACTAATGTAGCTAAATAACCGACAATCATCACAATCTCCCTAACATCCAATAATACCTGCATCGCCAACTGGAACTCGATATCAGTCGACTGGACAAGCAACAAGCCAAACAATTTAGAAGAATAAGCGGCCACTCAAAATGCCTACGGCTCTCTATATGGAGGTTGGGTTACCCCAACAATACAAGTATGGGAATCCTCAGATCGTGCCGTCCCAGCAGGGCTTGCGGGACCAAGTATAGCAAGACAAGATAAGCACCAATCCCTCGTAAGGCCACCGTGCGAGCAAGAGAAGTACATAGTACATAAGTAGTAGCTGGATCTAGCCGTCCGCTAGTGCGAACGGTAACAACATCCGTGGCGGCTAGCCTGCAAATCATGACTAATATCTGTATTAAGGCTAGTATTGCACGATCTCGGGATTCCGTTCCCTCCCAATGCTTCTACCATTTTAAGTTGCCTAGATTATCCATACATTTATCCGGGATTACATGTCGTGGTCACATGATCACCCTCCTAGATGTCGTACCTCAGTACGAAAATGCTAAGTAAGAATCAACCTCGGCACCTATAGCCCCAGTTGTGATTCATCTGTAGCGTAATGCACAAGCAATCAATCAATTCTGATCCACGCTAAGACTATAGTCCAACTACCAGGGTACCCGTGCAGGTAATCATATCATATAGCTAGAATATCAGGATGGCATCGCAATGCCATATAATCATGGAAGTAGCACCTCAAAGTGCCCGTAGATAAGGGGCACCGTAGTGCAAAGTCAGGGCCAGTACCTCAAGGAGAAGCTGGACTTATAGCACGGATACAAGTAGTCATGTCAAAAGTAAGGACAAATCTGTCAATCATAAGAAGTCATCTACCCATATCGTGGTAGGGATATCAGGTCAAGTACAAGGTCAGAACCTCTACTATAATATCCCATCAAGTATACAAGGGAGCCTACAGCTCTAATCATCAAGTCGGTCTATCTACCGGATCAATCTATCAGGAGTCTGTCATCCACGATGGAGTGAATATCACGTCAAGAAAGACAATCACCAAATACCAAGCTCATCACTTTAAAAAATGATAGTCCCTCTGGCACACAAGAATCCTCTGAATCAATGATCACAAGAATTCTCTAAATCAATGATCACAAGCTATCGAGAAACAAACCTCTCAACTACCAAGACATAGCAATCAACCCAGGTTTTGGGCATTTGGGAAGTCGATAAAAATTACATAATAATACCCTCAATATTCTCCTCATTCTGCGAAATATTCGCGATCCTCAAAATCCAAGAATCTACATAATCATGTCCGATCGAATTAGAACATCATCAAAAGAAATAGCAATACTATCCAAGAGTCCACATGAGTCTATCAATCAATATTCTCGAGATCATACTCTCCCTAGTACTCAATCCTTAGATATATCCAAAATCACAAATCCCGACACATAGGTCAACTATCAGTCCTAGCTGGCTTGACTAGGATAACTCCTAGTATGAATAGTCAGGAGATAATAATATATTAATTAAATGCCACCGAAAAAGTGGCAAGGATTGTATCAACCGCTCTGGAGCAGATCCACAACCCTTAAACCAAACAAGGACCAGGGTTGCAGACCGTCTCCCGGGTGGAACCGTGCTCCTTACGCTATCCGACGGATAAGACAGGTCAAGAACTAGGCGACTAATCTAGTCAAGAGTCTACCTAGCAAGTACGGAAATCAGACCACTATATCCAAAATAAGTAAGCACGAGTCTAGATTAGCAAACCAAAGGAATGGTTCTGCCTAATTCTTCGAACCAAATTTTCGACCGAGAATTCTGGAAAAATTCGACAGAGTCTCCTTTATATTCTGGACGGGAGCTCCCAGCGAATTGGGGCTAAATCCACTCGACGCAACCCACCGCAGAATCGCAGGCTGAGAACACTAAGTCTCAGCTTCCAGCAGCGCTACTATGCGTACTGGAAACCAAACCATAGCCGAGCACACTAAGTCTCGGCCTCTAGCAGCACTACGATACGTGCTGGGCGCCAAGCCAACACATTAAACAAGAATCGCCATGCAGGGCACACCAAGACCCACTGTCATATCCAAGCCACAAGCAAGGTCATAGAAACAGTTAGCCAAGCCGTTACCCGACCGCAAGTCGGACACGGGGCATATGGGGACAATCTATACTCGTGAGTCGTGCTCGTGTCCTCGGAGGTGTGGATAACCCGTCCGAGTTGTCCGATACGGTCGTAAATTGGTATCGAACCCAGCTATCCTAAGTTATCATCATGGCAGTTCTACTAACATGCTATACTACTCATGGGTATACATTAACAAATATAATTAATTAAAATACAGTAAAATCCAGGAGAGAGGGCAAGAGCCATCGATGAGCAAGGGATACTTGCCTAGAGGGCTCGGCTAGGTAAGCAAGTCTTCGACGATCGGGATCCAGGGTAGCACGTCCATCGAGATCCTCAGAACACACAATAAATAATTATTAGAATTAAATAATAAAATAATGATGAAAATCATGAAGAATGGCACGAGGCTATACCGTACGGGTCCCGCAAGTAGTACAGGGATCTGGCACGAAAACTGAGGCACGCGGATCGATATAGACACGCAAACCGAGACGTGCATGTATATCGAGATGCACGCGAGAATCGAGATAACTCGAAGATCGAAATAAACAGGAGACAACGTACACGTAAATCGAGACGTACACGTAGGTCGATGAAATCACGAATATCAAGATAGCGCACAAATCAATGCGACACGTAAATCAAGATGGTACGAATATCGAGACGGCACAAAGAGCAATACAACACACAAAATTGGAGCGAGCACGCAAATCAACATATGTACGTAAATCGAGGCAGTACGGAGTCTAAGTGGGCATGCAAATTGAGGCGGTACGCAAATCAGCACGCGCACACAAATCGAAGCGATACGAAAACCAAGATGGCACAAAGGCCAAGACACAGGAATCGAGGCAACGTGCAAACCGAGATAGCATGGTGCCCGAGACAGCGCGGGGCTCGAGGCGTTCTGCTGCCCAAGGCAGCACGTGGATCGAGGTGGCATGAAAAATAAGATGGCACACAAATCGAGGCACATGTCCCAAGAAGTACGGAAAACGAGGAAACGTGTGAACCGAGTGCACGTAACCCAAGGCACGTGGTGTCACGCCCCGCTCCCGTAGGAGCGATCGTTCTCTCTAAGGCGTGATACCGCACAAGCCTAGATTGCGCTCGTACAAGGCGGGTTCCATAACGGCCGATTCCAGCGGCTGCGACGGGGTCGTCGCACAGAAGTCCCAAGCAGAGACATTGAATAATAGCAGCAAAAATTTAGAACCAACACAAGTTATTCGAAAGAAGCTCTTTATTGATATTGAAACATAGATTACAATGGGGCGCAAGGCCAATATCACAAGTCTCTCAAGCTTACTCATCTCACATTACAAGTCACTCAGCTCTTTCTCATCTCTCAATACAAGTCTTGATTCCAGCGGAAGCTTCGGAAGGCGACGTTCGTACATTATGTCATGTATGAGTCTTGACTCCATGCGGCCGCACGCTTCGAATCATCACGAAACTCCGTGCCTTGACGCATCCAAGCGAGCTCCGTGCCACGAGCTTCTACCTGTGCATGTACATGTAAACTATGTGGGTGTCAGTACTCAACTGTACTGGTGGAATGAGCTCCTCGTCCACCCATACAAAACTGACACGTTTGATTTACTTTGTGCAATACAAGTCCCTTTTCGATTGTCTTTCTAGTTTTGCCTTAGGATCAGTTTTAGGACCGATGCCTTGGCCTATTCTGTGTCGCTAGACCATTTCGTGCTTACGTCAACAATGTTAACTCATGCTTTGCCTCTAGACCCTCCTTGTGCCAATAACATTAACCTATCAAGTCGTGCTTGCCTTACGACCAAAATCAGAGACGCAACTACGCAATAAGACTCTATTTCTGTGTGACCGTGCTACAAACCCTTGTTCAGGCCGTGCCTCGCAACTCAATGAGACTCAATCATATCACCGCCTCGCGGCCCTTCGCTTCAATCATCAACTGACCCAATCAGGACTTGTGGACTAAATGTCACTCGATCGACTTTGCCTTGCGGCATCTTCTGACTTAAACTCAAGATAACTCAATCATAACTATGCAACTTATATGTCGACAACGTAAGACTCGATGCCACGTCTCATGCCGAAGCACGTCGCCTACGTTGCAGCCAAATCTTAGGCCCAACATCTTGTATTCCAACTGTACCTACGCATTCAACTCGACTCCTTGATATACAGCACTCAATACTCGACTCAATCCAAAGGCACACTCGCGGATTGTCGCCCGTGCTGACTCATCTATATGAATTAGTCACTAGCATGACAAGCGATCCTGGACTATAGCCTTGTTATTCGACGACCCTTTCAATGCAAGTAGCTAGCCACGAAGAAAGTTCCCGAATAACCCGAGCGGTTCGTCAAGCTATGGCTATACCGTGTTTCTCCCTAGGCCGGATCGGTCCTTGGGCCCCAGGTTGTCGATCCGAAGAAACTCACCCTTGTCGACAAGTTGTCTACACACATCCCAATATTTCGTCGTATGGGATCCGAGTCGTTCAGCAAAGCCATCATATTGTAAGTTCATTCAACCAAATCTTCGATACATCAATATCGTTCGTTCAACAAGCCATTTCACATAGTCTATCTCTTCAAACACGTTCGATATAGTCCACATATCAATCCTTCTCAAGTTAAGCACGCTACGACACAATTTGTTACTAAACCATGATTCACATTTCATACTTCCTAAGTCATTCATCCCAATTCACGTAATCGATCATGAGGTCGTCTAGCTAACAATATGTTGTGCCCCGATCTCACGCGAGTCAGATTATCCACGGTGGGCATGAATCACCATGCACGCTCTCGCGAGATAATTATCCTCATCGGGACGTAACTCTTATTTTGCGTCTAGACTAATTTATTCTCGATGCACAGATTGGACCTACTCAATCCTCATGTTTATTTTATCATCAATCACCAGTCCAGCATCCTCGAATTTTCTTTCGTATCAAACTAACAAGTCGAGACAATCAAAGTTGTCGCGTCCTGATTTTTCGAGTTCGATCATTCCTGCGACATGAATCACCATGTCAGCGCTCACGCGGAATGATCATCCCAAATCCGACGTAACGCATGTGCGAGGCTAGAGTTTCGCTCGCGCAAGACAAGAATCGTCGACGTCGTGGTTATCCGCGTAACCATCAAGACACAATCATTTTCATCCAACATTCATCTTCGATCAAAATCCTAAGAATAGCATCCAACCAAACAATAACACTTGCACGATCGTCATTCGTCGAGTCAGAGTACCCCGAGTTATCGCATATCGATCTTTGATACGCCTCAATACCATCGACGATATGCGTAACCTGACGATCTTTCTCTGCAACCAATTTCTGAGTCATACGAATGATGCTATCGTCCGACTGGGTAATCTCCTCGACATTCAATTCAAGTTCGATCATTATCCCTTGAATCATTCACAACATCAATTTTCTCAAACCAATTTCACGTATTGTTCATCCGTTTATCTAAGGTCATCGACCAATGTATTTCCTCAATTTGCATCATTCCTTGCTAACTCAATCATCGAGAAACATTCATTCCAATCCTCCTAATCATTCGCGTAACTTCAAAATTTAAACTTTTCATGCACGCTATCTACCCATCGTACTAATTTTTGTATACAATCCATATCAATTTCCTCGATCAAGTCATACATTCGCTATACCTTAACTTTTTCTCGATTCGATTTCACCTACTCAATCATTTTTGCGTTTTATACTTCGCACAATCCTCAATCCCGTGCACGTTTCGTGCGCGTCAATTACTAAGTTGTTCAAATCGACTCATCAAAATCTTCAAGACTATACTTTGCTCAATCATATTCAATCTAAGGCTTTGCATCCACGCGACGCTTGCTGATAGACTCATCGACACACCACATCCTCAATCGATCGATCGATATTCCTGAGACTATCGCATACACCACTCAGGAATGAAGTCATTCAACAAATCATCAAAACCATCATTCGAATCGAAATCGACTTCTTCGAGTCACGTTCGAACCATTCCTCTAATTCCAAGCACGCTCATCTATATCGCATCGACGATAATGTCGCTCGATAGCACCCCTATCGACAGTAATCCCATATTTACTCAATCGAGTTCAACTCATTCTAGCTCGAACACTACGAATCCCGCACTCGACTTTGCTAAGGTCGACACAATCCTTGGTGTATATGCCCAGTCCGACTTAGCCAACCGTGCTTATGCAATCCATCTTTTCATTTTATCAAAAATTGTTCTCCTATATTTTACAAAATAGTTAGACTTATTATATGGACATCCCGTAGGACATTTGGCAGAGAGCGCACCAACGATATCAACTTTGCGGAAGCAACGATTCAGAGTTTGCGGAAGCAACGATTCAGAGTTTGCGGAAACAACGGAGTTAAAGAATTTAATCGATAGTCCAAGGACGTAAAGCCGTGCTCTGATACCATTATGTCATGCCTCGCTCCCGTAGGAGCGATCGTCCTCGCTAAGGCGTGATGTCGTACGAGCCTAGATTGCGCTCGTGCAAGGCGGGTTCCATAACGGCCGATTCCAGCGGCTGCGACGGGATCGTCGTACAGAAGTCCCAAGCAGAGACATTGAATAATAGCAGCAAAAATTTAGTACCAACACAAGTTATTCAAAAGAAGCTATTTATTGATATTGAAACATAGATTACAATGGGGCACAAGGCCAATATCACAAGTCTCTCAAGCTCACTCATCTCACATTACAAGTCACTCAGCTCTCTCTCATCTCTCAATACAAGTCTTGACTCCAGCGAAAGCTTCGGAAGGGGACGTCTATACATTATGTCCTGTATAAGTCTTGACTCCAGCGGCCGTACGCTTCGAATTGTCAAGGAACTCCGTGCCTCGACGCATCTAAGCGAGCTCCGCGCCACGAGCTTCTACCTGTGCCTGCACATGTAAACTATGTGGGTGTCAGTACTCAACTGTACTGGTGGAATAAGCTCCTCGCCCACCCATACAAAACTAACACGTTTGATTTATTTTGTGCAATACAAGTCCCTTTTCGATTGTCTTTCTAGTCTTGTCTTAGGATCAGTTTTAGGACCGACGCATTGGCATATTCTGTGTCGCTAGACCATCCCGTGCTTGTGTCAACAATGTTAACTCATGCTTTGCCTCTAGACCCTCATTGTGCCAACAATGTTAACCTATCAAGTCGCGCTTGCCTTACGGCCAAAATCAGAGACGCAACTACGCAATAAGACTCCATTCCTGTGTGACCGTGCTACAAACCCTTGTTGAGACCGTGCATCGCAACTCAATGAGACTCAATCATATCGCCGTCTCGCGACCCTTCGCTTCAATCATCAACTGACCCAATCAGGACTTGTGGACTAAATGTCACTCGATCGACTTTGCCTTGCGGCATCTCCTGACTTAAACTCAAGACAACTCAATCATAACTATGCAACTTATATGCCGACAACGTAAGACTCGACGCCACGTCTCGTGCCGAAGCACGTCTCCTATGTTGCAACCAAATCTTAGGCCCAATATCTTGTATTCCAACTGTACCCACGCATTCAAATCGACTCCTTGATATACAGCACTCAATACTCGACTCAATCCAAAGGCACACTCACGGATTGTCGCCCGTGCCGACTCATCTATATGAATTAGTCACTAGCATGACAAGCTATCATGGACTATAGTCTTGTTATTCGACGACCCTTTCAACGCAAGTAGCTAGCCACGAAGAAAGTTCCTGAATAACCCGAGCGGTTCATCCAGCTACGGCTATACCGTGTTTCCCCTAGGCCGGATCGGTCCTTGGGCCCCAGGTTGTTGATCCGAGGAAACTCACCATTGTCGATAAGTTGTCCAATGACCATGCAAGACTCGACACAAACTGACGTCTCACACAGTCATTCCTCTTCCAATGTTACCATCTTTTTTAAACCAATATCAAGACTTCTATCCTTGAGATCCCTCGACGACCCACGGCCGCGAGCCTTCTCCCTTGATGCTCCTTGAGATCCCTCGACGACCCACGGTCGCGATCCTTCTTTCCATGATACCATATCATTTCATTCAACTCATGAATGCCTGTTTGATAGTCCTTTCTCCAAAAATCATTTGAATCAATTATGGTCCTTGCCTTAACACTAAGTCCATGCATCGTGCTTTAAATTGACTTGAACTCTATGCGACGCTATCGCCCAACTCATACTCCATACGACTAGCTTTGAAACCGTAGGACTTCGTGGCTATATTCAGCCGTAGAACTCATAGGACCGTGCTTGGAATGTCTTAGGTCGACCACCATCACTTTGCCTAACTTAATCAAGCCTAAAACTTAACCCAAGGGACGAGCAAAGGCTATGTCAAGCCTTGCATCGTGGAAGCGTGCATGCTTTATCGAGCATTTACGCGGGCGACGCCTATGACTTAGGCTAATTCACAGTTTGTGTCGAAGACCAACTTTTTCTTCTCCCAAGACACGGGACGAAGGATCGAGTGTCATTTTCAAAGTACGCCGTGCACCAACTCTAAGCCGACCGTTGGACCTTTCCATATTCTAACTCAATTCGACTCGTCAGGATTATTCCCTTTAGCTATGTGGATTCATCTTTTTATTATTAAGCCTACTTGTACAAGTTGAAAACATACGGTTTATTATGTGAAGGCTAAGATGAGACGAGTTCACCGAAACTATCCCACCTGAGCGAGCGGTCGCCTTGATCGAGTGATGTCTTCGAGCAGCCGTTGCAAGGCTAAGTCCGAACGTCGTCGGCGTTTCTATTCCTCCGATTGACTGAGCGGAACGGGGCACTACATGTGGCCCGGGGAATATGCTGCCCAAGCAGCATGGGGCCCAAGGGCGTCCCGCTGTCCAAGGTGGCACTGCTCCCGAGGCGATGGTCGCCGAGAAAGAAAGAAGGGAGAAGGCGGAGGAGCTGTCGGGGGTTTCGGACAGGTCAGCTCGGGTCGGACCGTCGACGTAGGGAAGACAGAGAGAGGGGAAAGTCGGAGGAGAACACGAAGAGGGGCGGAGGAGCTGGGGGAGGCCGGCCATGGGGGTGGCGGCCGGAGCTCGAAGACGAGGGGGAGAGGATGAAAAGAAGAAGACGAAGAGGGTGGTGGTGGTCGTCGTGGAAGTGGTGGTGGTGGTTGTCACGCCCCGATTCGTAGAGTCATTTATTCACATATTTTATCTCTTGGAATCGATCGTCCTCGCTTGGGCGTGATGTCGTACAAGTCTGGTATTGCACTTGTACGAGGCAAAGATGGTACGTAATTGATTTCTTCAAATAGGAATACATCGCAGCGACAGAAGCAGATAAATTGAAGTTAGTGAGGACAATCTTTCTCATTGAATAGAAGTACATCACTTCTTTATAGTAGCGGAGATAAAAGGATAACTTGAAGTCACACAGAGATATATAGTACTTTATTCTCTTTATTGATAATTGAAGAAGAGTACAAGACTTGTATTGAAGTACAATACTTACAACCAATCCCACTTTACATTGAAAGCCAACTGAACAAGGCTACACAGCTTACAATTGATACTTGGATACATTGGATTACAACTCGATATACCGACTTGGCTTACAACTCACTGGTACAACTGATTACAATGTTCCATACATTATGCCCTTTATAAATAGAAGACATCATCTTGTACAAGGAGAGCTTCTGTATGCCCAACAAATCTTCGATGCCGCGGGACCAATCAAGCCAATCTTCGTGTGTAGAACATCCCAAGCACGAGCACCTGCCCACAAAAATGTGGGTCAGCACATCATCTATGTACTGGCGAGCAGAATCCAATCCACTCGCCTAAACCAACACTAACTGGTCAATTTTAGCAAGCAATTAATAGAATAATCTTTCTACTTGGGCCTAGCATCAGTTTACAGTTCATGGGCAATAATCATAGTGAAGCATGTTAACATATTCGTAGTAGCATTTATGTGAAGGCATCATTGAGGCATCGTTAATATTAACATCTTAAACATGTTATGACAATTCTCACTTCAAGCATCACTTAGCATGTATGTTATGTTTGAGCAATGTTTATAGCAAGGCATCTTTCTAGCATACTGAATTTAACGTGTTAAGCAGGTTCTCATATTGAAAGACTACGCATAGCATCATTTACTTGGCACGTTAAGCACGCAAGTTAAACCGACACATATATTGAGTATATCACATTTAAGTGATTTCTTACCGATAGCCAACTCCCTTGTACCTGTATAAAAATACAGGATAATATGATATACTTACTCTGTCTGCACAAAACATTCGTTAGCATGAATTCTGACTACATGGTCGTTGGTGAAACTGCACCATAAAGGACTTTCCAACGGGTATTACGACGCACCATTCCAGGGTAGATTGCAAGCCTAGCCGAATGTCCCGTAATACCTCGTGCCACCATAGCACGACCAATGTTTCCTCCCGGGTCGAATCGGTCCCGGTGCCCCAGGTACCGTTCGAGGAAACTTACTCAGACTTGTACAAGTATGTTCATGACCATGCGAATGCGTGTCGACTCGATAACACAAATGCATGGTAAAGCAACTAAAAGTTAGCAGAGCCAACAGTTCAACATCTCATCTCAAATCCGAGCCGTGTTCAACGACTAATCATTACCATCATTCTACTTGGTGATCTCCATGATCCCAAGCCTCATCATTCTACATTCATTGATTCATTGCACATTTCTCATAACATTCCTCTCAATGAGGAACCAATAACATTTCATTCATTTCAAAGGGACAAGCAACTTTTTCCTTCGTTTCATTGGGACAATTATTATTCATTTCATTGCTTATACAAAAACAGGCATCATCTCATTTCTTTACAACAGTTATACAGAGAGTACATGATTCAAGAGTCTCATTCAATTCATTGTGTTAATAGCATAGCCAGTTCTTTTCTCATGTCTCATTCACGCAGCATCTCGATTATTCAAGTGATTCATTCATTTCATCAAGATTAAGCATAAGGGACATTATCAATTCATTCTCAGGCATCAAGTTACATTAGCAGTTTGAGTGTGATTCAATCAGCAGTTCAATATTCATGTCTTATTCAATTCAATAATTCTCAACATAGGCATCTCTATTATTCAGCAACTAAGACATGGAACATTTAGGGACAATTCATAGTATCACGTTATTCCATTTATTAAGCATGCAGGAATAAGGAGGAAGGAGGACAGTCCCACTTGCCTGCATAAAAGGGTCTTCTTATTCTGGTTGCACACATTCCCCCTAAGCGTAGCTCCACCAGCGAGCCACGTTCCAATACCCATTCCGTCTAGCCAGCTAAGAGAGACTGCATCAGTCTCAACCCTCTTGATATCCAACACAAGTCACGGTCCAACATTCTGATCCCATCCAATAAGCCAACCAAATGTCTCGCGCGGAGCGGGGCATTACAGTGGTGGCTGAAGATGACGATGATGGTGGCAGTGGAGACGATGGCGCTGGCGGCGCTCGGGGGGGCGGAGGAGAAAGGGGGCAGTGGTGGTGGTGACTGATGGCAGTGGCGGTGCTGGAGGGTGATGGTGGCGGTGGTGGAAAAATGGTGGTGGCGGTCGCGGCTCGGGGAAGAGGGGAAAGACGGAGGCGACGGAGAGTGGTGGTGGTCGCCGGAGGCCATGGGAGAGGAGAGGGGAGCTCGGGCTGGTCCAGTGAGGGGGAGGAGAGAGAGGGATCAGGAGAGAGATGAGCGGGAGAGAAAGAGTGAAGAGAGAGGTGAGGGGTTAGGTAAGGGGGGAGGGGGGTGTCGGCTGAGTGACAAGTGAGGGGGAGAGAGAGATGAGAGTGAGAGCATGGGTTGGGGTTGGGGTTAGGGTTAGGTAAAGGGGAGGAGTAGGAATAAAATAATAATAATAATAATAATAATA
This sequence comes from Iris pallida, assembly GCA_029216955.1. NCBI lineage: Eukaryota > Viridiplantae > Streptophyta > Magnoliopsida > Asparagales > Iridaceae > Iris > Iris pallida. The sequence continues at coordinate 1,856,542 of JANAVB010039816.1, read as the reverse complement.
ATAATAATAATAATAATAATGATAATAAAAATGATAGTAACAATAGTGGCAATCATAATAATATGGATAAAATTCACCCTCATGAAATTATCAATAAATTTTAACAATACCCAAATTTAAATTTTTTTCAAAAAAACAAAATACAGTCAGATACCTATTCAAAAATAGGGATTTGACATATATATATATATATATATATATATATATATATATATATATATATATATATATAGCGGATGCGAGTTCGTCACAATTACCCATTGCTTCAAAAAAAATATATACATGTATCCAACCCTCAAACAACATATTTTTATTTTTTTCTCACTTAACTTTCTCTTAGTCCTCAACCCAAGCACCATTAAAACACCCACCAAATAATCAATACTTACCGAGTTAAGAAATAACCTAGATCTCTGACCTTTACCGAGTTAAGAAAGTGGATCCTCCCACCAACCTATGGAAAGAAAATAAAATTGATTTTATGATATTTTATTTCCATTGAAAAATTACAATTCCAATCAATATCATTTTCGGTGTTTGAAAAAAACCAAGTAAATTGGGAAGGAAATTGAATCCTTTTGGTAGGAGGAACCATTTTTTTCTTCCTATTTTTTCTCCTCTTGGAGATCAAATTTCTTTCCTAATTATTTTCTTTGGCATCCAAACAAAGAAGGAATCACTTTTTATTTTCAAGACTCCAATTCTGCGAACCAAAGTGGCGTTACGGTCACCGCTTATAATTAATTTTAGGTGAGAACCATTCGCATATGCATATGAGCTTAAGATTATATTACTAATAAACTTTGCTAATTTCACGAGGGGTGGTGCGTTAGAGGCCAACACTAACCTCGGGTTAAGGGTTAAGAATGTCGCTTGTTCGAGGAACACGTACGCTTCTCTTCTTCCCGGCTAGCAGCCGACCGGCCCGACGGTCCGGTCCGGTCCGGACGGACTCGGTCGGCGGCGTGGGCCCCCACCACCATCTT